>OX104123.1:28257112-28857112 GCA_944474755.1 Limnoperna fortunei
ATGGAGAATGGTTTTAAATTCTCCACTGCAAAAACCGTGGGGATGCATTTTTGTAATAAGAGAAAGATGCACCCTGATCCTGAATTAAAATTACATAATAATCCTATAAAAATTGTAAAGGAAAGTACTTTTCTTGGTCTCATATTTGATTCAAGGCTAACCTTTCTACCCCATATCAAAATGTTAAAAAATAAATGCCTAAAGGCATTAGATATTTTAAAAGTCGTAGCCAGCACCAACTGGGGTGCTGAATGCGACGTTTTACTTAATCTTTATAGATCGCTGGTCCGATCTAAATTGGATTATGGTTGTTTTATTTATGGTTCTGCTCGCAAGTCATATGTCAAAATCCTTGATACGGTTCATCATCAAGGATTGCGACTATGCCTTGGAGCCTTTCGAACCACACCTATAGACAGCTTATATGTAGAAGCAGGCGAGCCCTCTTTGTATCAAAGAAGAATAAAGCTCGCCTTGCAATATGCAACCAAATTAAAGGCATATCCTGGCAACCCCACCCACGACTGTGTTTTCAAACCTCTTTACGAAAATATTTTTGAAAAACATCCAAATAAAATTCAACCTTTTGGTATCAGAATAAAACCTCATTTGAACAACTCTGGTATAAATTTAGATGAAATTGCTGCTATTGAAATTCCACATAACCCACCATGGTTAAATCCAAAACCGGTATTTATTTTTGATCTTAGAAACCATAAAAAGTCCGACACAAACCCTTTAATTATTCAACAACACTTTGCAGAAATAAAATCTCACTATCCTGACCATTCTGCAATTTATACAGATGGATCGAAGGACGGCGATAAAGTTGCATCGGCCGCTGTCTTTGGAGAGCGTGTTGAAACTCGCCGTCTTCCTTGCGTTTCTTCTGTATTTAGTGCAGAAGCGCAAGCTATCCTTCTTGCACTAAAAATTATTGCTTCTTCAGATGAGAGTAAATTTATTATCTGCTCCGATTCTTTGTCATGTCTTCAGGCAATTGAAAATTTTAAAATTAAAAATCCATTTATTTTAAAAATAATTCAAATTTATAAATCGTTGACAACTTTAGGTAAAGAGGTTGTGTTCTTCTGGATTCCAAGTCATGTGGGAATCCATGGAAACACAGTCGTCGACAGGGAAGCTAAGAATGCCTTAAATAATGATATCATTAATTGTAAAATTCCTTTTACTGATTTTAAATTATATATTTTTAAATACATTTCTAATATATGGCAGCGTGGTTGGGATCTCGAAGTACATAATAAACTTCATGAGATCCAACCACTTCTGCACATACATAATTTAAAATCTTGTAGAGGTCGTAGAGACCAAGTGGTTTTAACCAGGTGTCGTCTTGGGCATACCAGGACGACACATAGTTATATTTTAAACAATGAACCAAGACCCGAGTGTGTGCCATGCAACTGTCCATATACCATCAAGCATGTCTTGATGGACTGTGTTGACGTGGCACACATTCGGGAACGTTTTTATTCCGTTAATTCTTATAATAATTTATTTATAACTGTCGCTGGCGACACAATTTTACAGTTTTTAAAGGAAATTGATTTATACAGAAAAATTTAATTGGATTTTAAATTGTGATATTGAATAGTTTTAATGTTTTAGTTTTCTTTTTTATCTGTATATATGCTCATATTATTGTATGAGACCTCGTTCTAGAAAGGATGGATATTTTTTAATGAACTGAATTAAAGTTATAATTTTCACGTCCTGAATATAGCTGAAATATTGCTTGCTGGACGTAAAACAACAATCAATCAATCAATCTTTTATCATCAAAACTGCATAGTCCCTTTTTGTTAATAAGTCCACTAAAATTTCATTATTTGTACTTCGGATGCACTTAATTGAATTTATTGTTGTCATCTCCTTAAACAAAGCGTTCCGATACATTGAGTGTCGTCAAGTCTTTTTTTATCTTACACTTGGCGATTCCTTTTGCAACTTTTCCTTTTCTGTCAAAGAAGTTTCTCTATCAGCATTTGTTTCCGCTATGTCATAGATTAAACTATACATTTTTGGTCCGAGACAAACGAATGATTTTATAGGTATTCCCAAAAGCAAATTTTGAAAAAATTATAAAACCATCAATTCGAAGTTTAAAAACATCCTTATTTTGAATGTGAATGTTCATGAATAGTCTCGCGTTGGAAATTTTACTCTTTAGCATTCTGACTTCAAAGAAAATGTATGCATAGAGTTTAACACCACACTGGACAGTATTTCATCTTTGATATTGAAAATAAGTGAAATTCGAAATTATTTATTATGCAAGACGAATCTCACCTCCAAATTCGTCCTTAAATTTTCCAGGTGTCTTGTTTTTTTTTTTGGAAGAAAAATGATGAGTAGTTTGTGGTGTCAAATAAGTCCTTCATATATCTGTATACATCCTTTGTTAGTATTTCATAAAACTAAGATTAAAATAATTAATTATTCATTAAAGATTAGATTTGATAACATGAAATGTGATACATTTAAACACGTACGTTTAATTACATTAAGAATATTGATTTACAAACATATTCATTTTAAAGGCTTTATTTAACTGTCGGCAGAACTTAATTATTATTATTTAATAAATATTACCTGTGTCTGTAAATAATAGTCTGATGTTCTTTTCATACTTGGGTTTATAACTTTATAATGGAATTCATACATCAGGAAAAAGTCATTCATCCTGCTGTATTTGCAAAATAAGAAATAAAAAGTTCCAGACATAAAATATTTATAAGTACTGGTCGTTTGTTGTTAGCTGGTGCACGTTGTTGTCCAAAGCACATGGATTCAGATGGAGCTCAACATGATGCAGCTATTCAACAACTTTTAACATCTTCAAATACATCACCAACCACATATTTCAACAAAACTAAAATTTTAACCTTAATTGCAGATATCCGATCTATTTCTTTAAGAAATGAAAAAATTACAATAGATTTTAATAGTATTTGTCTATCTGATGCCGACTTTGAACGCCTGACTGGCACACACAGAGATGACGTTGAAGATCTGGTCTCTCATTCAAAAACAATCATACACAGAACAGAAGTATCAAAACCTGCTCTTCTACTTGTTAGACTTATGACTGGGATGTCATACAGCATGCTTTCCGCCGTCTTTAATATTGGAAAACACAGTATAAGAAGAGCCATTTCTACTGCAAGAAAAGAAATGTCCCTAAATATTACACCAAGTAACGTTGGCTTTCAGCACATTCATAGGAACGATAGTTTTAATGATCACACTAGAGGTTCGCCGCATGAGCTTTTCGGAAATGACATAAAAACCTGCAATTTTGGTAGCAGATGGTATCTATATTTATATCCAAAAGAGTAACAATTTCAAATTTCAGAGCCAATCCTACAGTATGCACAAGACCCGTCCACTAGTGAAACCAATGGTAATTGTCACAACCACAGGATATATATACTATCAATTTTAGGACCATACATTTCAGACCAAAAAAATAATGTCGCCAGCATTTTAAAACAATTTTTAACTTAATATGGAGCAGATGAAAGACTGGATAGAAGGAGTAATACTCATCGTAGATTGAGAATTTAGAGATGCCATAGATTATCTTGATGAAGGAAGTACATCACATTTAGAATTAGAATTATAATTGCATGGATTGGTTCCCTTTTGTGAGCTTTATCGCAGTATTCCATGTTATTTTTGTTATATTATTTGTTTCATGTAAACATGCAAGTTCAATTGTTTAATATAGATGACCTATATCAAATCAAATAAAAAACCATTAGCTGAACTCTTTCTTTCTTGAAAAAGGTGGGGGGGGGGCGTTTACAAGTTTTTCTCTGTCAATACTTTTGGTTTTCTACCTTTCAGTTATTTTTGAATTTTTTTTTACATTTAATTAAAGCGTTCAAATTAAAAAAAGTGTGCCAGTTGTTAATAGTTCAAGTAAAATGTCAATAGTCATAGCCATAAGTCGTGAAATGTGAGTAGTTCTGACAACGGTCAAATATAATGTCAGGGTTCGAGAGAAATGTTAGTAGTCATAGGTCAAGTGTAATGTCAGTAGTCATAGATAAATAGGCCGAATTTTACTGCCGTTATAATCCGAAAGTACTTTTGTGATTTGTCGGATTAACGGTAGAATTCAGTCCTATTGCTCGTAATGTAGCATATGAAAAAATTATAACTTCGGTCTATTTATACAAACTTCAAACATTATATTCATCCTCTTTACGTTATTAAAGCTTTAGAAAGCTTTAGACATTGCAAAACTAACGGGAAACGATCTTTATTGAAGAAATTTCTTTTTTCGTCTTTGAAGATGCACATGGAAAATGCTATGTTTATCAGTTTTCCGTATATGGATAATGTGACCTAATTTTGTTTTAAAGGTAATAATTTGCATACTATAACAACCATTTCGTAACAAGAATTCAGTAATTTACAATATGTATTATCCAAGATGCAACACACCATTCATTTTCGGGTTTCTCAATGTTTTTCATGTAGTTAAAAAGAGACACGAATGTCCATTAATACACAACGCACAGCGGGTTATTAAAAACGGCAATACCTATCATCACGTATCAATAATGATCGATTTTAAACACGAAACCGATAAAGAAAATGGTGACACTGTAGAAAGATACCAAGATCGACCACGTCTGATTGTATATGCAAATTCTTTTGGACATCAAAGTGCCGGGAGTGATTCACTCGCTCTGCTACATTACGAGTAATGGGACTAAATTCGTACCCTCGCCAAAAAAGCGAGGGTACGATTATTCGTTCTAATAGATAAACTGAAATGTCAGTAGTCATGGCTCAAGTGAAATGTAATAGATAAAATGAAATGTCACTAGTCGTACACATGGAGGTCAAGTGAAATGTTAGTCGTCAAGGTCAACTGAAGTGTCAGTGGTCATAGTTCAAAGTAAATAAGTGCTCATAGTTAAAAGTAAATATCAGTGGTCATAGATAACGTGAAATGTCAACACAGTTGAACGGCAAACGCCTGGATTTGACAGTTAAAGGTCATTGTATCGACACAAACGGTACCCGTATGTAGATCGGTTACGCCCATAAAAAGCGCCACCTATAATTTTGTGTGATCGTGGTTTAAAAACTATGTTGCATTCCTACGGAAAATAAAGTATTTATTTAAATGAAACTTCCACTAGACGGTATAGAAAACACATTAAGAGTTATTTCTTTACATGACTGAATATTTCTGATACGCGGGCAGTGTGCACAATGTGCTCAAATTTAAGATTGAAAACGGGTTTGTCTTCGATGTACACATGGCGGAAGTCGAATGTTTACATTTTTAGGTTCCGACAAAAGCTGACACAATTTTGTGTCCGGGCCCGATCCTGTGCATCATTAATGAATTTAGGTAGGTTATCCAATGGTATTTGTCGTTATATAAGTGGCTTTAGGTTACCATCCTTGTTACAAGTTTGTTTATGTTTTTGAAGAGGACCACCCAAAGGATGCTGTGTAATCCATTTTTCACGAGTGAAACTATATTTACGCCTAATAATTTCCAGTTTTACAAAACTGAAGTAAAAACAAAATTTGACAAACAACCTACCTTCAGATGTGCATAATTTCCCATAAAATTCTGTTAAAATTTGGACTGAACGACCAACTCAGACCCGGGTCTCCTTTATGAGACACACACGTTCAGTAAGATGTATATACATAAACGGATACTTTTAAATTAAAATATATTATATTTATTATCAATAAGGGAATATTTGTAAAACAATAATTGTAACTTGTCTAGTGCAGTTGCGGTTTAGTGACAAGTAGCACACTTAACCCCCCCCCCCCCCCAACCCAAACAAAAAAAAACCCAGAAAAAAAAGAACCAACTTATTATTTTAAATAGATTTACAGGTATTTTTTTAAACCAATTACATAAAGTTCACTACACATACATAGGTTGATGGGCCAAATGAAATTCCCTTGATTTTATGTGTGCTTTGCCAATTTATATTAATATTATATTAACCAGTGAAATCCCATATTAAGAGGAATTATTGCACTTTCTTGGACATCTACCACACTCGTGTCCTACATATATATACATATGTGTGTGTGTGTAATATTTTCTTTTTGTTCTCTATTTTTCTCTATATTCCATCTTTGTCATTAATTAATTTATTATTTAACCGGTCCTTTTGTATCTGCCTTGGGTCCCTTTTCCATATTTGTGATATGTCTTAAACTCACAAATAAGGACCAGGGACACAGCGGACCTCTGTTGATTAAAATCTAATTATCATCGATTCCAATATTCTTATAGTTACATGAATAATAATACATTAATATTTTATACCTTAAATTTAGAATTCCATCAAAAACTCTAGTTGCATTTTGCCTACCTATTCTCGCGTAGAATGACCAATAAAGCTCATTCTTCTAAATAAGAGACAAGGTGGAGCTCTACTGAAATAGTGTAATCTAAATAATTCTAAATAACATTTTTTCAAGTCCTTATGCCTAGGCCCTAGGTCCCTTTTCCATATCAGTGATCAAATACATTTTTGTCATTTTTTCTTACTGATGTGGATCAGAGACAAGGTGGACCTATGTTGATATACTGAAATCATATTCATATATAGTAATATACACACAGCATGCATTAATTTTTTCTTAATATATTTTAGTTAAACAAAAAAGGGTAAGATAAAAATAATAATACAGATGAGCTCTCCATAGTGAAAAACAAACTATCTTGATGACATTCTTATTATTATTGTTATTCTTCCTTGGTCTAGTTTACTTGCAATTTATGTATGTGTCTCTATGTTTAAATCAAAGTGCTGCTATGTATTGTAATTTTGCCCTTAATAACAATCATAATAATACTTTATTTATAGAGAGTATCAAAGATAGTCTATAATCTTCCCTGAGGCCCTCATTAAAGTTTCATGTAGACAGATTATACAAACATGATATACATTCATGTAAATTAATCAAACAGTACAATTTACGGTTTGTTCCCATTTCGCCTTAACTCTAAAATTTTATACATAAAATTATTCCCATTTCGCCTTAGTAGGGTCAGGTGTCAACTAAGGCGAAATGGGAACTTATGTAAACATCAAATGTAATGTTTATATAGTAAAATAAACAAAAATCAATACTACTTGATTAATGTGAATAATTAAAAAAAAACTTTTGTATTTGTTTTTGTGAATGCTGGCAAATTAATATTTTGTTTTATTATATAGGACTTTTTTCAGTATCAGTTTTTTTTTATAAATAATAATCTGGTTTTTTTACATATGTGTGAGATTTTCTCGTGGATATACAAATACAAATACAATGTGCAATATTTTATATTTTTTATTTGCTAAACTACATTCTAAAATAAATTACAAAATAATATAGCATCAATGTCACATAGCACATAAAACAAAAATCAACTGATTAAAACAATTGAAAAGTTCAAGATTGAATAGCACTGAACTTTTGTTAAGTAAGCTGTGTTTGGTGTTCAGTCAAGCTTCAGTATGTAGGATGCTGCATCACCGTACTGAATGTAGTTTTTTTCACCAGATGTCAGTTGGGACTTGAGTCGATGGAGTCTCTCTTCAATTTCACGGTACTTCTTCGTCTGCTTTCTCCTCTTTCCACCTGCTGAGTATTGCACCATTTTAACCTCATTAGCTGCTTGCTCTTTCCTAAATTCTTCTATGATCTTGTAGATGTTGGGATGGGCTGTCTTTACTCTCTTCTTCAGTTTATTGTGCCAGCCTTCCAGATGGTTGTTGGTTCTGGGTCCCTCAGTCTGGTAGTGGTTCCAAGTTGGTAGTAGGAATCTTCCTTCTATCCAGGTCTCTGTTACGTAGTCAGTGAGTTTGGTACAGTCTTCTCTGTCTGGTCTTATTTTATTTAGTATTCTCCTGCCTTCAATTGCAGCTTGGTTGGGTTGGTGATTGTGTGGCTGACCAATCTTGCTTGGAATGTCATCCCTAGTGCAAATGGTGGCTTTGCAGTCAGTTTTGATACATTTCCATGATATCCATGTGTCTCTCTTGTTGTTCTGTCTGTAAGTGTAGCCATTCCAAAGGAGATGTTTACCTCCTCTGTTTTTACAATGAAATATGTCATAAATTCCCACTTCGCCTTAGTGATTTTTTTACCTTTTTTACCTGTAATTTACAGCTAAGGCGAAATGGGAACACACCCAATTTACATATTATAAAAAACAAATAAATGGGTTTTGTGTATCTGCAAATAAATATATAATTAGGAAATTTGACTGTTCCTGAAACTAGAGTGTGGCCATAGAATACAATACATTTTGAAATTGACTCACTTGTTTGTACATGTCGAATATGTTACTTCTTTTATTCCTTAATTATTTTGGGGACCTCATTGGCCGAGTAGTTAAGGTAGTTCATCTACTATTGATCATATGGTCTATCAACACTGAGGTTGCGAGTTCGAGTTTCACTGTGGCAGGGTGTACTCGACACCAATCTTAACTGACAAGGATTGCCAGTTTTCCTACTGAAGGTTTGGTTTTTCTCCGGGTACTCTGGCTTCCTACCCCCAAAAAACTGGATGCCACAATATAGCTAAAAAATTGCTGAAAGTAGCATAAAACACCATTCAAACAAACTTAATTATTTTGCTTTTATTTTTTTCCTCTTGCTTCATATGCCAGTGAAATATTTTACTTGGATTATAATTTAACATGAGCCAGCTTAAGGTTTATTTGATTATTTTTCACAATACAATTTCACTTAGAAAAGATTTGCTAAAAATATGCTTCATTTATTTATTTATTATTGCATTAAGAATTGAACTTGTTTATCATTTGTATATATTTACATTTGCTCATTGCAGCCACTACAAAAAAGCTAAATTTGCCACCCCTACCCAAAACTCCATCCTTTTCCAGTGCCAGTCAAAATTGTATTCCCTGTGACCCATCCTACCCCCATTTTCCGTTGATTTATTGTTTGTTAACTTGTTCCCGTCCTGAATAAAGCTGAATTACTGCTCGCTGGACATAAAGCAGACATCCAATCAGTCTAATTAAAATTAGCCCATGCGTGTTTACTATTTACGTTGACATTTAATCAATCAATATATTTACATTTTTATAATTCAGATTTTTTTCTATGTGTATAGAAGTTTAAAGATAATTTCAATATTAATAATAATTAATTAGAAAAGGTTTATAGGTAACAGTTATACAGTTTAAAGATAATTTTAACATAATTAATAATTAGAAAATTGTTGAATCTTGATGAGTTGGATTTTTTGTGTGAAATAGCTTAATTTATTGTTTTTCAGACACCTCTTTGCATTTTTTCTGTCTCGAACTGTACTATTTTATAGGGAATGAAAGACAATTTTATTTAATTTGCAGAAAGCAGGAACATATTAATCAACTAGTTACATTCTTTCTACCTAAAAATATTTTAAAACTTTGATAATTTTTAATTCACATTATTATTGTTTTTATTATTTTGATTAGTATAATTATTATATGAAGCCATTTTAGTTTATTATGTATTTTATTGTAATGGTATTCTTTAAGTGTGTCTGTGTTTTTAATGGTTCAATTGCTTTTATTAGTATGTATACATGCAAATCATTCTGGGACCCTTTGATGATACCTTTGTTAATATATCTGTAAGTTATACACATAAAACATATACACTCTGTTGTGTAGAAAGTAATTCTTCAGTGACTACAAAAGCAACTTGAAATATTCTAACATCCCATAACATTTTTTCTTGTTACAAATATTTAAAAATGTAGAATAATAACTAAAATTTTCTAAAATATAAATTTCCAAAGACTTCATAAACAAAGTTAAATTATGTTCATAATGTTCGTAAAGAGTTATCTCCCATTTATCACAGTTTTCGTCACGAATAAGCTGACACAATTTCGTGTCCGGGGCTTTAACGATCAACAGTTGATAAAATTGGAACACAAATTATATAGTTCATCAGATTTTATACCACTGTATTGGTTACCATTCCGATTTATATTATTATTTTTTATTTTTCCTCGACTCTCGCAAGGTTCCAGAAAAAAATTCTCAACTTCAATCGTCATTTAAAAATATTTCGGTAATATTTTTCACAAAGAAATATAGTGGAAAAATAAGCTTATTTATTCAAGATTTCAAAACATTAAGTTTTATTTGTGTACGATTTGAAACAAGAAGAAACGAAGCAAAAAACCACGAAGTGTGCATGTTTACAAAAAATCGCCGATTTGTTGACAAAAGTCACGTGACCAATGTCTTGACCTTAGACGCCATTAATTGGTTTGCCGTTCAACTGACAGTTCTGGCAATAGTCAAATGTAATGTCAGAAATCCTCAGTTTTTTTTATATTGTCATATTTTTACCCCATAACAGCATTTTATGTAGATGTTGTGTACTAGAATTGTAAAACAAAGCACTTGACATTATAATCACATATTCAGTCAATTATATATTGCTTAATTTGTTTTATAAAAATTAACAGATATTCTCAGTTTTTATGATACTTTCTTTTTTTTCCTCCCAAAAAGCTTTTTAAATAGATCTTAGTGCCAAGTTGTGTAGTAGAATTGTAAAACATATTATTTGACATTATAATCACACATTCAATCGATTATACCAGTATATTGCTTGATGGATTAAAAAAAAATATTCCCAGAAATCCTTAGTTTTTGTTATCTTTTCATATTTTTTGCCCAATGTAGATGTTGGTGCTAAGTTATGTTCTAGCATTTGACATTATGATCACACATTTAATAAATTATATATTTCTTGATGGATTTTTAAAAAAAATATTTCCAGAAATCCTCAGTTTTCGTGATATTTTTTTTATTTTTTTGCCCCAAAAAACACCCTCAATTTGACGTAGTGCTAAGTGACATACTAGAATTGTTATATGTACCATTTGTACAGTCGCAATTATAATCAATTATAGATTGGTTGATGTATTTTTAATAAATTATTTCCAGTATGAAGAGGCTAAATAAAAGTCAGAAACTTTAAAATAAAGTATTTGGTTGAGAAAATTTTCATTTGCACTAAAATGGTTACCGGTGAATCAAAGTATTGATAAAGTAATTCCATCTAAATCAATTAAGTAGGAAATTAAGCTGTGGACGAGATGCGACAGCACATCAGTTACTAATGTATTAATTTTAAATGTGCATCTTTTTTTATCAAGTGAACATTATTGAACAATAATTGTATGTACCGTTGTGTACATTTACAATATGTACATTTAATTTGTAGGTCTTGTCATGTATTAATTGCATACACCTTTACATTGTCAGTTAAAACTGAATTGAACCACCATTATTTTTAAAACACTTTTGCCGATATATGAACTTTAGTCGTATACATTTATTAGTAAATGATGAAATAATTTTTAATACCTTTAAAGATTTGATTCATTGGATGTTTGCTTTACGTCCAGCGAGCAGTATTTCAGCTATATTCAGGACGGGAACAAGTTTACAGACAATAAATCATTGTAAAAAAGGGGGAGGATGGGACACGGGGAACACAATTTTGACTGCCACTGGAAAAAAACCCATGTTTTCGCATATCGCAGTTGTAGACATTCGCCCGATCCTGGCTTTCCGATACAAACATTGTCAAGATTATGTTGTGTAACATTTTTGCCGGATCTGGCGTTGATAGCCCACTCAAGAAAACTCAAATAGGTCACATGAAACTGCACAGCCCATCGAATGATGGGTTAAACCAGATTTTATGGAATGCCGAACTTCCCGCTTTCATTACTGTAGAATGTGAAATGGTTAGTTGATGAAAATAGATAGGTATCATATACCACTAGTCAATAATAGGTGTATTCAACAATCTTATTATTTATGCAAGTTCTTCCCTGTTTTTTTTTTCGCTGAAACAAGATTAGGACAGTAAACCGGCAAACGTGGGCATGTTTAATAAACTCTAATAAACTAAATTTTTTCAACGTTCCCCGTTAAATATATAATAAAAGTAGTCTGGCATCCAAGACAATGAATTGTACCAGTGTTGATTCGGTGTTCACGCAACGGGGACCAAGGGTTCATATAGTCCTACTTTTCATAACCTAAAAACTTATATTTGGCGCGTCCCCGGGTTGCGGATAGGGAAGAACCTCTCGTTTGGGGTTGTCAGGTCATAATACGGAAAGCCTGGCCTCGTACCATAGTGGGTAACGTGTTTGGAGAGTGCCACGCTCCTTGCACGAAAAAGACCCATTTTGTAGATTTCGAAAAAGAGTAGGCTCATTGTAGCCGCTAAAGGCTAAATTCTCCGACCCTACCCAATACTCTGTAAAGTGGCAGTGAAAAGTGTGTCCCCCCTGTCCCATCCCACCCCTTTTTTCATTGATTTATTGTTTGTTAATTTCTTCCCGTTCTGCTCGCTGGACGTAACGCAAACATCCAATCAATCAATCAAAAAGGGGAGAATAGGTTCCGTACTCTTTAGCTGCTGCTTTAATTTCTATTGTTTTATTGTGTAATGCCGAGTAAAAAAATATATAAGGTGACATGTAAATGCCAACAATGAATGTGTATATCTTTGTTAATATTAAACTTTGACCAATAAATATTATATTGTAAAATTGTTTTATTTCCTTCTTGTTTTACTCCTTGGATTATTTTTACCTGTACGAGTGCAAATAAAGGTAAGAATTAATGTTTTTTAAACAATTAATGAGACATAGAATTTGATATCGAACAATATTTACGGTTAATATAAAACTACAAACCCTCTTTAAAAAATATTTCAAATGTCGCAGAAAATACTGCAGGTATGGCATAGGTAAGCAACATTATAATCGGTCAATGTGGTTATCCTAGTTAAAATTAAAATGTTTCGTTAGATTCTGATGATGTGTTTGGATCTTCAGGTAGAAGAAATTGTGGAATATGTGATAAACATGGAAACATATGTAGCAACTTTACAGTCCGAACACCAATAACTTGCTTGTTTTCGTGTGTGTGTCTCGGTGAATTTTTGTTTTAGTTGCCGGATGTAAGCGATTGGCAAGTATCAGGACCGGAAATGACAATCTATTAAGCGCGATGGCTTCTCACCTTGAAATTTCCTTCTCATATCAGTTTGCGGTCTTGGTGCAGTTTTGGCTTCCTCTCCAAGAGCAACTCCGTGTGGAACTCGGGGCACAGGCGAATAGGCACACGGCTTCCTCAACCTGCACTCAAACTCTAAAATGTGCTAACTGTGGTGTGAAACCCACATGTCCTCATCAAAAGATTTTGAGCACTTCAGAAAAGAAAAGGACATCCAAAAATTTAAAAAACCGAAAAAAAACATCAGCTACCCCGAGGCTCGTCTGTACAGTTCGGAGAGAAATCCATCAACTTGTGTCAAGAAACGTGTTTATGTAACATCTGAAACGCAATCTATGATCACCTGGCCTATTGGTAAAAAAGACCAGGAACGACTTCCTGTCGAAACAACTGACAAAACCAAGGGAGTTACAAATAGCGATCGTATTCCAAAATCTATTAGGGATCCAGTCTAGGTCCATAATCGATTTGGTAGTTTAAACAACATTGATTATGAGACCATTTGGGGTAATACAATGTATACAGTGCTCTCTTGTTTGGGATCGCAGTCGGTTTACCAGTCGAGATAGACTAGGGGGAACACTACGCAACATCAGTATTTACCACATTCGTCCTCCAAAATAATGGACAGAAACATTCAGTGGAATCGTCGAGGTTTAATTCATAAATAAATTTAATTAAAGTTACATTACTTGTTTAAGCTTTTCTTCCTGTTGCATTAAGTCTTCAAAATTCCCACCTAAAACAAATGATAACATATCTTTAAAAAACTACTCTATATACTGCACATATGCAGAGAATAAAAGAGCTGCTGGCAGCTCTACTATTCCAATAAAGATTAGGTTTTTTTACATACCCCTGTAGGTCTGATCCTCAGGCGGTTGGTGTTTTAGACAAAACGATTACTTCATGATCTGTGTACATCCCTCCGAATTCTTCATTTAATTTAAATAAATTGAAACATCTAACTGATCAGCTCCCGGCCCCTTGTATATTACTTGGGCACTTCACCGGACACAATCCGTAATGGGGAAGTATAACAATAAACAACAAAGGTAGGATTATTAAAGGCTTAATGAATCAGGAAGATTTGTGCATTTTCAATTATGGCACCGATACAAATTTACATCCTGGAAATGGATCTTATCTAACAATAGCAGATAATTCTGTTTCCCGACTTCTCATGGAAAGTCCTTAACGATCTTTGTGGCAGTGATCTTTATCCTATTATTTTAAAGTCGTTACATTCTGGTAGAACTGAACGTGTCTCAAGAATTATGTAGAGAACGACTCATTTCCGATACTTTTGATGGCATTTCCAACCCTATTTTAAAATTTAATGAACTTTTAACATCAATTGGTGACGAAACCATTCCTAAAACCTCGACAAATTCAAAACAGCCTATGAAACCATGGCTGGATGACGACTGTAAGAGCGCTATTAAAGATCGTAAACAGGCTGAACGACGCTTGAATAAACACCCAACCCAAAATAATCTTAACCGATTCCGAATTTTTCGAGCGAAAGCTAGCAGGGTAACGAAACTAAAAAGATTCACCTCTTCTATGAATAAAGTCTGGAATATGATCAGTAAAATTAAAGGAAAAAATAGTAAGAAAAATGTCTTGAAACCTAAACTGAAAAGATGAACAAGACTTGTTAACATCAGAATCGAATATATAAAAAAATTAGCTGAAACTTTTGCAAAACACTCCTCTGCTGAAAATTACCATCCCGATTTTCAGCGAGTCAAATTTCAAATAGAAAAATTTTGAATAATAGAATAAACCATTTTATTTGAAAGAACTAAACATTTCTCTAAACAAATCACACGATACAGCATGTGGCCCAGATGAAACACATTGTTACCTTCCTAAACATCTCCCAGTCTTCTTTACAATGCCTTCTTAACAGTATTTGGGAAACGGATGACTTGCCTTCTATTTGGAAAATGGCTACCGTTGTACCTATTCCAAAACGTAAAAGTTCCCTTAGAAGCTTCTAACTATCGGCCTATAGCCCTTAGATGTTGCGTCTGAAAGACCATGGAAAGGTTGATTAATTATCGCTTTTGTCTGGTTTCTTGAATCCAATCTTCTATCAAATAAACAGGGTGGATTCCAACAAGGACGAAGTACCATGGACTGAAACGTTCACTCAAAACGCCTTTGCAAAAATGAACATGTTGGTTTCTCGTTTTTGATATAATATGACACAAGGAAATGTAGTATTTTAAAAGATCTTTTTGATATAGGGTTAAAAGGTAGACTTTGGGTTAGCTCCACATTATCGGAACCTTTTGAACAAGAAATTGGTGTCCCCAATGTAGCATTTTATCTGTTACTTTGTTAAGCATTAAAATTATTAGTCTGGCTCAAGTTTTTAAATAAAATAGGGCAATGGAAAATGGATTTAAATTATCTACTTCCAAGAATGTTGAACAGGTCTGGATTTTTGTAACAAAACAAAATTTTGACTGCCACTGGAAAAGTATGGAGTTTTGGGTAGGGGCGGAAAATTTAGCCTTTAGTAGCGGCTACAATGACCCTATTCTTTTTCGAAATCTACAAAATGGGTCTTTATCGTGCAAGAAGCGTGGCACTCTCCAAACGCGTTACCCACTACGGTCCGCGGTCAGGCTTTCCGTATTATGACTTGACAACTCCCCCCCCCCAAAAAAAACCAGAGGCTCACCCCTATCCGCCACCCGGGGACGCACTGGGCTGCTCTGTGAACCCTCCCAGTATGGTTCCAGCTGGGCTTCTGGGATAAATGCTTCGATAATGAAAAAAATTTGGAGGAAACTGATTACAGTATTATGTCGTGAGAATTGTAGGTTTATAGTAAAAAATTTGGATCAGATTGTTTCTCCGATTCTAAAAAGTAAAATTGCGAAATGAAATACAAATCCTCCCAATCACATTGCCATGTGTTAAATGGAAGTTGTTAAAATTCTGACATCATTAATTTTGATTACATCATTTCTGTAAACAAATAAACAAATGAGAAATACATATTCACTAGTGACCAGAAAAGCTTCCTCCAGAAATTTTATGCGATTTTTAAAAAATGCGTTATATATGCAACAGTTATAATAATTATGTCTATATATTTAACTTTTCAGTAAGAACCAAGTTGCCTTCAGCCTAGCTTGCATGATGGCTGCGTTCTCCGTGACTAGAACGCACTCGTCTTTGAAAAGTACCAGCGAGATATTTCTGTTGAAGGACGGAGCGTCAATAAAACTTCCATCTAACTGAAACATAAAGAATAGGTGACACTTGTTAAACCGTCTCAATATTTACAATTTGGTTCCGATGCAAAATGATTTATAATGCCAATTTTAATATGTACTTAAATTATTGGTGAATCTAGTTATTTTTGGTTGATGAACTATATAATTTAATATTGTTCAATCATTATCATTATATAAAACATACTTCATTATATTTATTAGGGTTTTATTTATTTTGTACAGATCGAGTCCGATTAACCAGTGGACTTATAGAAAAAAATCCTTGTCTGACCCTTATACATGGTAAGATCAGTGTTTCTATGTTTTTATTTAATCGTATTGTCTTATTATTGTGTTTGTTTACCTGTCCAGTGAATAGTATTTACATGTTGTGTAATTGTTTACTTATAAATACTTATGTATTGAATCACACCGATTTATACTTCGTAAGTGTAAACCAATGAAACTATTATTTTGTAAATAGTTTACTTTTATTATAGTTAATATTTCGATTGGTTTTCATCCGGTAGAAAAGAACTTATTGGTATTATTTTAACATATGTCTATTATTGTTACTCGTACACTTGTCTTGTAATTGTATTTATGTATTGTTATTTGTGTACTTTTAGGGTTTATAACGAAGTTGATAATAAATCATCCTGAACCTATAATTTGTGTTGCTCTACTGGCCCGGCTACAAATTGCGCCCACGTACTTAGATGATTGATCAACTGCGACATAGATTTTCCTTTTCACACCAGCGTTTCCATTACACAGAGGGAAATGCTGAAAGCAGCCAGAAAGCAACTGGTCAAGGCTTTTGGACTTTTTAACAAGCCACAAAGGGTAAGCTATATCATTTTACAATCAATGTCTATCCACTCTCCTGTGGGAAATATTGTTTATGTCTTTTATGCTCATCGGGTTGACTGTCCATTCATCCATCTACAGAATTTGTTTATCATTCATAGGTTTCAACCAAATAAGCCTTACAGGCAGATTGACCACAATGAATAAATTGAAAGGATATGGAATAAATGTACACCATACAAGATAAGAATATATATACAGGAAAAAATTTCAATTTAACAATGGAGCAAAGCTTTTTTTTTTGTTTTTTATCTTGAAGTCACTATGAGGCCTTCAACAATAACCTTGATGCTTATACCTCATAGTGTGTTCAATGACGACTCCATGCACGGACTTTAGTGGAATTCATTGCTAGATATCGATCAACGCTACATCCAGATTCTATTCTCATGAATGTGGGATTGTCAACAAACATTAATAAACGGGATTTTTTTTAAAAGTAATCTTGCAAGCACTGTGATCTTTTGCCAGACAAGAATGTAGTAGACTTGAATTCCAGTGTCTGATTGCTCAAAATGGCAACCATTGCTGTGGAAATTGCTGTAAAATCAACAATTTTTTATCTTTAGTGTCCATGAAGGAGTTTGGGAGCCTTTGTGTATAGTAGTGGTACACCCATCCATCTCTGTTGTATTATTTCACTCTTTTTTGTAAGGGGCAGGCTGCACCATCAATGGCATTAGAGTGAAGCCCAAACATGTATTGATGTGGCTAAGTGGTTCAACAACGATACCAGCCGTAGGCTTTCACAAGCATATTGATGTAGAGTTTACAGATAGAACCTTTGTTAATACGTGCACTCACTCTTACTTTACAGACGCTGCCAGATATAACACCAGAAAATGCTGTTCAGTATTTTACATAACTTATCAGTAACAGTCAGACATTTTCAAAAGACTGAGTTGTTTTCTTTCATTAATTTGGGTTAATTTGTTAATGTCTTAATGTTTAATAATTATTCTCGGTTTCTGTATCAAAGATGATTCTCACGACCGATTATGTGATGTAACTGGTACTTACAAGTAAATAATAAGCCAGCTAGAATGTAATAAAAAAAATCCATATTCAAGTTATTGTTATGATAATTATAATGACATTTTAGTAATTACAGCTTTTTAGCACAAAACTTTGTTTATCCTATACAAGGGAACGGTAAACCAATACCAAAGCTACAAACTGAAGGGATATTCAGAAAAAGACCGCAAATCAAAGACATGGCAATTCAATATAAAGCAAGGGTAGACAAAGGACACAATGAAAACAGACACAGGGAAAAACACACATTGTACACAACAACAGAAATAAACACAAGTAGTGTGAACTCCCTGCATAGACAGGAAGCACCATCAGGTGCTCAGGAAGGGTAAGCATGATCTGCTCCGTGCACGGCACCCATCACACTACACGTGGACAATCCGGTAAGGAGTCAAAATAGGTGTTATTCAATCCAGTTGTTAGCACAGAAATCTATTGAAAAATGTCCATTCTCATCTGTGAGACGGAAACTTCATACTGGTCTGTCAGATCTTGATTTCGACCGTAAAACTTCTGTAGTGATGATATTAACAATGGTTGAACATGTAATAGTTATACCTTGAGGTAAAGGTGTTTCTTGATAAGAAACCTAGAGGACATTGATTCAATTATCAATCACAAAACCTAGAGCTTTCTTAAATAGTTCGACACAATACTCTTTGCAAGAAATATTTTCAAGTGGATTCACATTTTCTTTAAGTTGCTCTAGTATATCATTGTTATGAATTATGTGTCCCCTGAAAGATGTATTAGCTTGCATATCGTTATGATCATCTTCATCTTCTGAATCTTGTAATTCATAGTCTACACCATACGTCTCCAGATCTACTTCTTGTGGATGCAAGGAAGGCTCTCCAGCATTTGAAATCAATTCTTGAATTGATGTATTTCCACCATTTGCATTTGCCATAATTCCCATAATAAATAGCTGGCTTGGAGTTTTATTATGTTCTGTTGATAATGGGTGGTTGTTATATTGAAATTGAAAACTTTTTAAACTTGCATTTATTCGTGGTTGGCAAACATAATGAAGTGCAAATATGTGGTTCAGGTTTGACAAATCTAAAACATCTTCATTTTCCATATACATGAACAGATCATAAAATTCACTTGTTGTATTATCCCAAATGTCTACCAACAATCGTTCAATTCTCTGATTATGGGGACTTTTCCCTTTTATAGCACTTCCCCTTCCTGGTCCTCTAATGTGCTCCATATAAAGACAAACATCCACATATTCAACTCCATGGTCACATCTTATCCTAGATGGTAAACCATATATTTTAGTGACATCTATAAGTTTATCAAATACCGTCAGAGATTTATTGTCAGTGCTTGCACTTAAGAATGTTACCATCCGACTGAAACCATCTATACATCCATGAATGACAAAACCCCATCTAAAATAGAAATATAAAAGGTGAGAGGTTATGTTTGTTTTTGTTTGTTTGATTGATGGTGTTTAACGCCACTTTCAGCAATTTTTCAGCTATATCATGGCGTCCAGTTTTTATTGGGGGAGGAAGCCGGAGAAAAACCCCCGACCTGCGGTCGGTAAACTGGCAATCCTTGTCAATTGAGAGGTTATGTAATAACTTATTACCATTTCTGTTGTTTCCTTTTTAATAAATTCATCATTGTCTAGTTTATTTAAACGTTCATGCTGCATATATTGTCACTTGGTGTATTTTATTTGTATTCAATATTCATTCAGAAGTTAGCTTGTGTAACTCCATATTCAGAAGTTAGGTTATGTATAACTTATATGATAGTATATTTCCTATATATAATCACATTTCAAAACTTCGCTATATTAAATTATTTTCATTGTAAAAACGGGATGACAATAAACACCCGCAATGACCAAAAACACCAACAAAACAACCACCCACCAAGCCATACTCGCCAAAACATCTAATCCGCCCAAAACAACAAACAAATATATATAACTGTAGGAACTCTGGATAGCCAAACTTGGTACCTGCACTAGCAAGAGCCAGTGGTAGGGTTGAAAAGGTTTATGGGTACCCAAACGTCTCCTTTTATCTATCCCGTTTCCCTATAATGTAGAAACACACTAATAAAAACCGAAACAGATAAACATTATACTGGTCGACTAAAATCTACAAAGAAGGGGACAACACATAATTTGGGAAGAAGGGTCAAGGAGTGTTTGTCGCTGACCCGACTAGCTCAAAATGCCTAGTGTGTCGGTGAAATACTGTCGCACTATTAAAGAAAATTCAAACTAAAAAAACTCTCCCTAAGACGTTTGGTTAAGAATTATCACGAGTTTTAGTAGACATCAACAGTCTTGCAAGAATATCTTGACGATATTCTTTTCAACATAAAGATTGCAAGTAACGTTCCAGTTTTTCAGGAGATTTTATACATTTTTGACAAGGTTTTATAACATTTCCATAACAATGAGGGTGAGAAATGCCAATATTAATAAACTGCCTTCTGGTCTTGATGTATTTAGATATAAGGTGGTCGTCATATCTACTATGAAATTTCTTAAAAGTATTCAAAATTTTATGAAATCTGTAACCCTGTTTTAATAATTTTGCTGTTATTGTTAGGTTACGCTCACTTAAGTCTTCAAGAGTAGAGTTTACAAGTGCGAAACGTAAACGTAGCAGTTGGGATATATACACTGCATATGACGGGGCAAGAGGTACGTCGCCATCAAGAAATGGAAAATTAGTTACGTAAAAATCAAAGTCATCTGTGTTGTCATAAATGTTTGTTTTAATTTTTCCAGAATCGACGGAGATAGTGAGATTAAGTAAAGGGCATAGCTTCCAATCATTATTAGCTTTGTTAAGTGTTAGCTCCTTAGGGTAGATTTGCCAACACAAGTCAAAACTGGGGATTTTTAACTGTAAGGATATCATCAAGACATCTGCTATTATCATTAAAATTTCAATCAGTGTTTCATTGTCTTTTTACTGTCAGTTTGTTTTGTTTCATCAAATCTCTTTCGTAGCAAAATAGAAAGAGGTCTGCAATAAGAGGAGCAGAGTTAGTACCCATAGGAATTCCGATAACTTGTTGATAAACAGTATTGCCAAAAAAATGTTGTCAAGCAATATATTTAATGCATAAATCATATCATCGCACTTCTAGGAACAGTGGTTTTTATATTCTTTGCATTAAAAGAATCGTTGTTTTTTGTTACAACAGATGAACTCAAGACCAGAAAATTTGAAAGACCATTTAATCAACTGTCCTAACTAAAATTTAATCAAATGATAAGGAAGAGTGGTATAAAGTGTAGAAAAATCAAAACTGTCCACATGAATTTTTCCCCATTTTCATTGAATTTTGGTATGTCCAAATTAATATTGATGTGAGTCAAAATATGTTCAACCTGCAACATATGTCATTAACATATCTATGAGATTTATTCTGTCTGGATAAATAAATAAATAATGAAGTTTCCATAAATTTAGCATCTACATATATGGCCATATTGCAATTCATGCTTCAACAGTACATCCAAACATTAATAAGACCCAAAACCAAATGACACCTAGCGGCTGATAAACAACAACCAAATGGATCTAAATAGTAAACAAAAATCTTGGTAACCAATTTTATGTTTGAATTGAAGTTATTTCACCAGGTGTTTCATGGTGGAACAAATATTTTGCACCTGCATATTTTTTCTTTTTTAAACAAAAGTTGCTGTGCAGTTTATATCCATGACAATAAATACCAGAAGATGTTTTGTAATATTTCTCATTAAGAAATATTATGATTGAAATTCTATTATGCTACACCCCTTATGAGGTAGTATCTAACAATGATTTAAAGATTCCCAATTTCCTGGAAAAAATACAAACCTTATTAATTTATGATTGCCATCAATGTGCCATAAAGAGTTGGGTCCAGCAACCTTGTATGTTCGTCTCTCGATGTTAAGTTTTTCAACAGACCTTAAGGCACATCCCCCAGGATCAACTCTTGTGCATGACTGCCGTACCCTTTGTCTGGTTACAAATATGCTATGTTGACGTAATCTAGCTCTTATGGAACTTGGCCCTAAAAGCCGTTTAGTCCTAGTTATTTCTTCTACTAAAAGATCATGCACTTCGTCTTCCACCACAGTGTGCTGCCTTAGATTAATGTCATATTGCCTGAATTATATATGAATAATACATACCTTTAATTAAAAGAATGTTTTCCCTAACAAGAGACAGAAAATTATATGTATCTACCCAAACTTGATACGGACAGGAGCATTAGAAGTATGCCGTATAGCCGGTTATTTTTGCGGGTGCAAATATCAGTTTTAGAGAGAAAATGTATAGGAACAAGTTTGGCGATTTGGGGTCAGATCATTATTCCGACAGCCCATTACTTCGACAATGACAAACACGTAAACGCAAAAATAACATTAGCGTTAAAATGTTTTTTTTTAAATATTTTAAAAAAATCTGTTGAAGATACAGTATGATGAGCATTTATAGTATATTCCAGTGAGATTACTCTGAAATATGGTAACTTTTTAAAAATTTATTATGATAGATTTTTACGTGGAAAACGCATAAAATATCTATCATAATCCAAATTTTGTATGGCAAGGTATTTGAAATCCATAACCACAACCGAATTCCACATCTACCAGAGTGCAGACATGTAACAATTTATTTTTGGCCGTACCGTTTCTCTTACTCTAAAGGAGCAAATCCGCCAATGAATCAGAGGCGTGTGAAAAATGAACATGTGTTTCAAAAGAGGTCCAAGCAAGCGTATTATTTCCATGTCCCCTGACCGGAAGTTCTGATGTGATAATTAGACAATTATAAAATGTTGACTAAACGAAAATATTTTACTTGTTTCAAAATAATGTGTATCTCCATTGTAAAATTAGGTAAAATTTCTGTGAAAGTACATTTTTAGGAAAGTGCTCTATCTCCAAAAATATTGGGACGCTTTACTCTTTTCAGAAGTCTGTTCATTTGAAACTAAAGTGCACAATTAGTTGCTTTTTAGGTATATTTATTAAAAATATAGACATCACAACATTATAAATATTTAAGACAGACGGACAAAGTGATCAAAACTTCGTACGTGAGGGTATAATTAAATTCGTTAATTTTTAAACAAATTCTAGAGTCTTTGCAGAAAGGTCCTACATGGGATTCCGTCCAATAGAATGGTCATCTGTAACTCGGGGAAAAGAGTATATTAAGGTGTTGGAAGTTCAATTCAGGTAAATTAACACTGGACCAGCAATTATATGTTACCTGAGCCTTCGTCTTATTGTAGATTCTGAAACACCAATAACATCGCTCATCATTGAAGCCGTCAAACCATACTTTGCTAAAAACTGAAGCTGGTCTTTGGTGATATCAAACTTGTAGTGTCCTTTTTCGTCAACGTTTACTTTATCGGCTTTATAACAAGCAGCTATATCTGAAAATGTGAGAAAAACATTATGCTATCTCTTTTTACGTAAATCGGATATGGGTACAACATTTAATAATAAAATCGTTTTAATGGACGGCAAAATTTTGCAGTCGTATTATATGGGAAATAAAATTTCCAAATGAATACCAAAGCAATAGTCCTCAGAGAATCCAAAACACATGGAAAAATAAGATGACATTGTTGATAAATTAGCCGTGTTCATACCTGCATGACAGGACTACGTCGTCATCGGCTTCGTCCGAGCTGTCGTGTCGTCTGTGAAAAATTGGTTTATTAAATAATATATTTTCTACATATCCAACATTTAATATTTTCTGTAAATCAGCGATGCACTGCGTCTTCTTCGAAATTGCAGAGAAATAATATTTCTGTTTATACAGTGCTGAAACCCATTCTATACGACACCTGATAGCCTAGCCTTCTGCAGTCAGACGTGCTTACCACTAGACAACCGGCCTCCCCCAAAAAGAATGGTTGAGTGAGTGACCGAGTTGGTGTTTTACGCCCTTGCAACGCTATATAAGTTATATAAAGGCGATGAACATGAAATGATGATGAGAAATATAGGGATGGCGAGGGAAACAAAGGGAACAGCAAATTTTTGTGAAACCGGGAGAGGTGGGTAAGGTCGAAAAATTTAGCCTATTTGGTGCACTACTTGGCGGTCCACAAAGGATCTTTCACGTTTATGAAGTGTGGTACTCTCCACACACGTTGGCCCACTATGGTCAGCGGTCAGGGTTTCCGTATTATAGACCTGACAACCCACGCGGACGAGGGTCACCCTATTCAGCCACCTAGGGTACACACTTGGCCGCTCTGTGGGCTGAGCACTAACGCGATGTCATAAGACCCTAATCGCCTCTTACGACAAGCTAGGCTCTGCTGCGGGCCTATTCGCCTCCCGGGCCCCGAACGGGACAAAAAAGAATGGTTAGTTAGCCTAGTAATTGAACAGACGAATTGCAGGTGACCCGAGAATGACGTCACAACGCATAACCGTGCGATCTATATTTGTAATACATGTATTTTCTTCTGTGAATCAGCGATGCACAGCATCTTTTGAAATAACATTTCTGTCATATACTGGGCTGGAACCCATTATCTACGGCACCTATATATACCTTCCTCTCTTCATAGGTTGAATACTACCAAATTTCTAATCATTATTATTTTATTTTATTCTTAAATTGCACCCAATCCCACCTAACGAAACAGCCGAAGAGTTTCAAGAATAGGAGTTGTCTGGCCTGCAGACAATACAATATGTTTCAGTTGTTTCAGCCACTTATGTTGCATTTCGCACATGTGCAGTTGGACCTTCAATTGATTTTAAGAAATTCAAGTTCCAAAACATAAAATTAAAATGATTTTCGGAGCTCGACAACAGGCACTATATACATTTTGCGATCTGCAGTGAATTCCGCATCTACATTTAACAAATACGAATACAATTTGGTGACATTAATGAAGAATATCATATATTTTCAATATTTAAATCATATTTAAATACCCATTGCACTGGTCTTAAAGATTTTGTTCTATGCTTTGTAAATTCCAGTCTTTTGATTTCAAACTAGATAAGGGTTATTCCATAAATTTGGCATTCTGCAATATTTTAGAATATTTTTAATACAGGACAACCATCTCATCTTCTAGGCTACATTCTAACCGTGTAACAACCCCCCCCCCCCACACACACACACACACAGACACGCACACAAATCAGATTTAATTACTGTTTATGTGTTGCTCCCGCTAATTAACAAATAATTCAGGAAAATTCCGTTTACTTGAAGTTTATATTTGTTCGGTTTTCCATCGTCAAAACATCGGATGTTCCCAGTCTGTAGCAATAGTCACATGTCTCTTATTCTTTGTTAAAATCTATCTCGATCTCCATGAACTCCGGCCATTTTGCTTCTCATACCAATGCCTCAAATAACGCTGAACTTTTACTCAAAATTAACGCGTTAAAAAAAGCACGTTATCGCGTTCGTTTTGGAAACTAACACGATAAAAATGAGAAATAGATCTGTTAAATAACGCGTTATTCTTAACAATTAACGCGTTATTTTTACCAAATAACGCGATAGATTTGTCAAATAACGCGATATATATTTTGCAAAATAACGCGTTATTTAATATTATTAACGCGATAGAAAAACGCATATGACATGAAGGGCCAATCGACCGGTTACAGTAAGAAATAACGCGTTATTTTACTAAAATAACACGTTATTAGTACAAACTATCGCTTTATTTGTGGTTTACTAGAGTATCACGTTAGTTTTATACACTAACGCGACAGTTTGTGTCTTTAAGCGATAAATGAAAGAAATAACGCGTTGTTTTCACAAAATAACGCGTTATATATATTTTTATTAACGCGATAGAATATCGCGCCAATGACATGAACGGCCACTCATAATAATCAGACGTCGAAAAAGGTGGATAACTTTAAAATGGGACTGAAAGTGCCTTTATATCGCTGCGGATGATTGATTGTTTGATTAACGAAGAACCAACAATATTTCCGCTATTTACAAGACGAGAGTAATTATTTTTTATTATTTTATTATTGTTAACATTCAACCTGGGGTAGGGTATAAGAATACATGCAAGGTGTGCCGACGTCTGGTTTATTGTTAGTTCTGCATGTCATGTGCTTCACTATATAAAATCAATCTCCAACTGTCGCAGTTCACGTATTTAATACAACGTTAAATAATAATGCCTTCTAAAAAATTATCGTTATACTTCACCTCGTATGATGTCGTTACTTTTGACGTGCATACTTTGAACGACAAAATAAATAAATAAAATAAAAACTTAGTCGTATTACATACACACACTTGTTAGAAGAACAAGATCTGAAAGTTAAGTATAATTTCAAATCCGGATATAGGATGCTGGATACGGTTCTTTGCATTAAAATATTATAATAATAATATCTTTATTGTCATATGAACATATGTTTGTGACAAAAACACAGATACACAAAAAAACAAAACAAAAAACAAATACATAATACTGATCAATGAAAAGAACAATATGAATGTTAATCCTCTTTTGCCCTCAGTTCAAATGACTGTTTTAAAAAAGAGCCAATTAGTTTCACATGTTCTATAGACACTGGATTCAAGAGACTATACATATTTTTTGTTTCTATTTTCCAACCTAATTTATCAAATAATTCTAATCTTTTTTGTTTGTTTAGATTACAATGTAAGAGGAAATGTTCTTCATTTTCAATGACATGGCAAGTTTTACATAGACGTTCATCCCTAGGTGTTTTGACGTATCGACCCTTCTCTATTTCTAGATTATGATCGCTTAAACGAAGTTTTGTAAAGCACCTTCTTATAGACAAGTCATGACTTGATAAGTAAAATTCTTGATTGAAACTAAGTTTAAGATTTTTGTATAAACATAGCTTATTTGTTTCGTCATAACTATTTATCTTATTTACTATAGTGTTTTTATATTTTTCTTCGACCAATCTCTTGATCAGAGGTTTAATAAGGTGAACTTCATTCATATTATTGCAATTTTCTATCTTATCATATAATTCAGTATCATAATATATACTTTTGATATATGTATACCATGAATATGTACCTATATTGTCAAGATATTTTGACAGCATAAAAGCTTCTTTTAAAATGGGATTTATGTTCTCGGTATGTAGTCTTGCTAAATATATTAGCGATTGTGATACAATAAAATGTTCTATTGGGAGTCTACCAAGTTCGACCCTAGCTCCAGTGTTAGAAGCCGACTTTTTAATGCCCAATAAAAATTTACAAAATCTCAAGTGCACTTTTTCAAAAGGGGCTTTATCAATTAAATTTAATGGGTCGACAACTTTTCCATTCTTTTTTCCTCTGATCTTTGCTTTATGGTGGGCCAGGTATCCATCCATAAAGGATATTTCTGAGTTATATGTCAATACTGGGCGTACTAATTTATCAAATAGGTTATTTGAAACGCTTATGGGGAGGTTGCCGATTGAATGCGTCTTGGATTTTAGAGCGAATAAGACCTTACTGCCCCTTTTAGAAAGGTCTTCTAGGCTATGAATTAAATTGCCATTTTTTCTTAATATTGAGCCCAAAAAATTATATTCAGATACATTTTGTATAAAACTATTTTTGTAGGAGATAAAAGGTTTTGTCATTTTAATATTATTATGTTGGATTACCATACTTTTAGTTTTTTCAATATTTAATGTAAGTTTCCAATTATCACAGAAAACACTAAGGTTATTCATGCTATTTTGTAGACCATCTTTAGTTTCTGATAGTAAGACCAGGTCATCCGCAAATAATAGTGACCCCACACTGGAGTCTATCAATGTTGGTGCCACTGAACCTTCACTGGTTGTGATATGTTCTAAATCATTTATAAATATATTAAATAGAGTTGGACTAATTGAATCCCCTTGCCTCACTCCTCTGTATGTTTCAAAGAAAGGGGAATTATTATTAAATTTCAATGCCATTTCTGTTCTCGAGTACTGGTTTTTTATCACTTGAAATAGTAATTTTCCAACCCCACTTTTAGCTAGCTTTAAAAGTAAACCATTTCTCCACACCGAGTCAAAAGCCTTACTAAAATCTACAAAACATATGTAAAGTTTCTTTTTATTTTTGTGTATATATTTATTTATAATAGATTTGAGAATAAATAAGCTATCAGATGTTCTATGGTTATCCCTGAAACCAAATTGTATCATTGAATATTTTTCTGTCATTATAGAAATAAGTCTCTCATTGAGAATGGCACTGAATATTTTTGACATAGAGTTCATTAGGGATATCCCTCTATAATTTGATGGGTCATATCTACTCCCAGATTTATGCAGTAGGGTCAAAAAAGATTTATTCCAGTTTGATGGATAGAATACTGTTTTGAGTATCACATTAAAAAGCTTTGAGATAGAAGTAATAGTTATACTACTACTATGTTTTATTATTTCGTTTACAATACTATCTGGCCCACCCGACTTCCCCTTCTTTAATTTATTGAGGACATATTTAATTTCCTTAATGGATATAGGTTTATCTGTTTCTGGATTGTAACTCAGATTCTGCTCCAGGACTTTTAGTTCATTATTTATTTTATTTTCAAAATTTATATTTTCCTCACTGCACTTTCCTTGATCTTGAATATATTTTATTGTTTTATCAATATCTCCTAAGAGTTCCACAATACCTTCGGCTTCATGTTGTTCATCATCTTTATCTTGGATTGACCTTAAAATTTTCCAAAATTCTGTAGGATTATTTTCTAGGGAATTTGAAAGTTGTTCAAATATTCTTAATTTATATGACTGTTTTTTTTTTTGTTTGCAATTTTTTTCTAAACGACTTTAAATGGTAGAAATACCTTTGTCTAAGACTATTATCATAAGGATTTTTTCTTATTTGACTAGAAATTAAATTAAGAGTTTTCTTTTGTTCATATACAGAATAATCAGACCACTTTTGTTTTATAATTTTCTTCTTATGTATAGGTTTAATATTTCTAACCAATTTACACGAATTCTTTGCTATATCGAGAAATATTGAATCCAGAGCTACTGTGGCTTCATCAACACCCCTCTGATCTTCTGAGAAAGAGTTTCTTTCTAAGTTTATAATATCATTTTTCACTTTATCACTTGATAAAGCATCAATAATCTTGATATTTGAGTCTACCACCCATTTAAATCCTTTAACTTCTTTCCAATTTGAACATATTGAAGAAAATTTTGGTTTTTCCTTATTGATATTACATTTTAATATCACTTTGATTTGTGTGTGATCAGATAAGTAGTTAAAGTCTTGTGTAATAAAATAGAGAACTGAGGGCAAAAGATTTTCACTCAATATAGCATAGTCAACACATTAGCAGTTAAACATGTAAAGAAACCTAAAGGATCTCCCATATATCTGCCATTCAGAATTCGGAGTCTAGAGGATAAACACATTTCCAATAGATTTTTTCCATGATTATTACATATTCTATCCTGGTTATTTCTTTTAGTAACATTATCAATTAGATAATTTCTTGGTAGAATATTTTTTTCAGTTAAATCATTCAATTTCAACGAATCATTAACTACATAATCTGGATAATTAATAGTGCGTGAATTAAAATCTCCTATAAGTAGAATTTTTCCGCTGTTGGAATAAATACTTATTTCATTCTCTAGAGATTCAGTCATTTTCATAGTAATTTGAATTGATCGGTGGTATGTAAACTGAGCAAACATATAAATCTTTATCTAAACCAAAGAATTCTTTATCCAATTTCATCCAGAGTCTATTTTCAGAATGTGTTCCATATTCTAGATTTTTTATCCCTTTTGCCAAACTTTTCTTGTAAAATATAATTATGCCACCACTATTTCTTTTGGATTTCTTCTTGTTTTTTCTAGTTTTTGAGATAGACATAAAGTCTGGTAATGATACTTTCTTATTAATTCCTGTCCATGTTTATATTAGGATATTTATGTCACTATTAATTTTCTCTAAAAAAGATTCATCATTTAATTTATCCCCTAGACCATGTATATTCCAGGCAGATATAGATAACTGATTTAGATTTGTATCTATTTTCAGGTATAAGTAACAATGAAATATGGCTGAAATACACAACTAATTTAAAACATATGATACATCGTTATACAATTCTATAAGTACTAGTGATTTTCAATAGACATTTGATATTTATACCTATTAGTGACTATGTATGTAGGCACAAGTCATACAGTACTTGAGATTGAAAACGCAACACTTTTATCAATCCGTCAGCGATCCGTCAGCGTTCCAAAATCCGTCAGCGATCAGTTATCAATAAGTCAGATCAGTCAAATCGTTCCCAATCCGTCAGATCGTTCCCAATCCGTTAGTTTAACACTATTTTCAAACATTATATGTCTATTTAATATGGCGTCGAGTGTTTATAAGGAAGAGCTGCAGTACCCAACGAAACAGCAGACCTTCGACAGGAAAACTGGTTCTCTTTGCAAATTTAGGGTTGAGTCGAGCACACCCTCTGGCTGTAAGGGTCGAACAGACAACTCGGTGATCAATAAGAGATTAATGCTACCTTAACCGGTCGAGATTTTTTATTATAAACGCGTAAAAAGATCATTTGTCGTGGTTTGATCAGATTTCTTTTTGTGCCACAGTTCCTAAGAATTCCGGTGTATAACACTGAGAAAGATTTACGACAAAAGCGAATACATCTATTTATATATTTTATTCACTATCTAATTGTATTACATGAATTTACACAGAATTAAATATCAAATAAAGAATAAACGCGTTTGTATATAGAAGCTTACAAGTTAAAGACGCAAACATGTAAGCATAATTTTAAAATCAATTCTGCTTTCGCATTTTAGCCGGCACAATTTGTTTATTTTACGATGTCTGTTATAGTCATTCGATATTTAATGATATATAAGTATAAATGGTTTCCTTTAAATTCGGAAGTGTTTGAAATTAGTTACTAGGTATCACGGGAGGGGGGGGGGGTCGGTTGAGGACATAATAGAATTGCCGCGAACCATAGTGACGTGTTTAGAGAGTACTTGCACGTTAAGGATCTCTTTTGTACATTTCGAAAAAGAAAAGGGTTAAAATTTTCCGCCCATACCCATACCACTTATTTTTCCAGTTGAATTCAAAATGTTTGCCCTTTTTCCATCTTTCTCTAATTATTTGGGGGGCTTCGGTGGCCGAGTGGTTATGGTAGTCTATTATTGATCACGTTGTCTGTCAACACCGATGTTTCGGGTTCGAGTCTCAAGGCGGGCAGGGTGCACTCGACTTAATTGAGAAGGATTGCCACTTTTCCTACCGAAGGACCGGGGTTTTCTCCGAGTACTCCGGCTTCCTCCTCCAATAAAACCTGGACGCCATGATATAGCTGCAAAAATTGCTGAAAGTGGCTTTAAACAATATTTAAACAAACAAATCTAATTGATATTTAACTTATTCTCATCATGAATAAAGCTGAACACCCTCGCTGAAAGAAAAGCAAACATTCAATCAATCAATCAATAAAATAAGTTATTCAAATCGAATGACAATCTTTTAAAGGGTACATTTTGAAAAGGTTCTGCTTTATCGATATGATTGTAATGGCAATGTTTAAACCGACCTTCATAGACCTAGGGAATTAATGACGTTTTGTTAAAAAAATTTCGTACTATAACACGTGTCTATCTGTAACACATTTTTACGCTTAACTGCAGACAAGTCTCCTCGGCGTTATTAGGGCCTCAGTGGCTGATTGGTTAGTCATCTACTAGTTATTACATGCTTATAAACAGGTTGCGGATTTTCGAACGACTGCAGATAGGGTGTGCCCGACTACAACTGTATTGACTTGTCCGTTTTAACTCGTGTACTCCGGCTTCCTCCCACCCCACCCCACCCCAATAAAAAATGGACGCCATGAAATAAATGAAACATTCCAGCGTAATTGTAATTATACTTTTTAATTTCTTTTATTGCCTGTCAAATAAAACTTGTGACCAGAATCGCTGTATATTTTACAATACAACTTTTTGTTTAGTAAACAATTTGTTTTGATTGACAATGCTTGTTCAACAGTTCAACAATTGTTTATACGCAACAGTTTTATAATTGTATTTTAAAATGTTGTAGACTAAATAAAAACACGTAGGCATACATTTAAGTAACTATTAATGATGTCAAAAAGAGGCCACGTTCTTTCCTAAATGAAAATAAATCTGTTACTGATTGGGGGAGTCGAGTCGGCTTAATATACGACAAAAAATAAACATGTAACAAGCCGCAGAAAATCAAATAGGCCGAAATCACGAGTCGCGGAAATAAAAAAAGAGAATCAATACGAAGGATTACGAAAATAAAACATTTACCTCGTCGCTACTGATGTGCCTTAAATCGAAGTTTTTTTAAGGTTTACAGGGCGCAACCCGCAAATATGTCCTGTTTTAAAGAAATTTATTTAATTACATAACATAATGAAAATTATTTTTTCTTTAAATATGTTTACTTATGTTATTTTTAAGAACGAGACATTGTATTAACTATTCTTTTGAATACTTGCGTTTATTTTATTATAAATTTTATTATAAATGCATATATAATATACAAATCACGCAGAATTCGTTTTAACTTTAAATTATTAATGTATACGTATCCGTCAATAAACTGACCGCTTTATGCATATAATTAAATGACGGATTCTGGATCGCACTGATTGAACTGATCGCTGACGGTTACCAAGGTAATGACGGATTCATAATTTTGGACGGATGTATTCATCATCAATCAGTCAGCGATCCGTCAGCGTTCCAAAATCCGTCAACAATCAGTTATCAATCAGTCAAAGTGTTGCGTTTACGGGTGCAAGTACTGTATTCATTCAACAGAGAACAAAGAAAGATAACTCTTTTTATGATAAGGTACTTTATCTAACAATAGTTCTTGTTATTATTTTCTGACTGAATAAAGCATATAATATGAACCTTAATATATGTATGACCATTCTATGTGGCACTGAGTATATAATATAGTATTTTATAATTGAGTTAATGAAAATTATAAATCATATTATTCTTCACCTTTATCAATTAACCTATAATTAAGTTAATAGTACTTATATATCAAATTATTGTTTACCTTTATCAATTAACAGAATTTTATCAGTATATCAGTGATTAATTTCTTAACATATATAAAAACTTCATATAAACCTCTACATGTATACATAGGTGAAAAACTTTTAATGGTTACTAATATCAATTAACATAGTGTGTGTTTTCCATTATATCAGTCTATCAGTGATCTATTTCTTAGCATTCAAAACTTCATATAAACATGTTCTATATTACATATATACAAGACTGGAAGGACTCGAAACATTTTGTCTGAAGCCATAACTATTTCTATCATTTAGTAGAAGCTCTAGTAAATTGTAAATGTTGTCTCTATAAAGCTCTGCATTATTATGCCAAGTTTGTTTATTTTTGTGACCTTGATAAAAACGTCTGCCTTGACTTTGTTCGTTCAATCTGTCTCGTCTGTCGAGACTACTCTATGGTGAGAGTTATAGGTACCTGTATTACGGTATAAATGAAAGTTGCCAAAATTTCTGTCCCCTTGCTTTTGATATTTGTGATCATATATATTTGCATCTGTATTGGAGCGCCTATATTGTGGCTGTGTATGTTCTGGTAATGGTACGCCAACCAAAGGATTAACCACCTGCTTGAAATGCTTAACATAATTTCTAATACCCTCATTGTTTAAGTGTATGCCATCATAAAAATTATTTGGCATCATATCATCGAAGCATATAAATTTCAGATTTCTGTCCCTACACAGATCTTTTAACAGAAGGTTGAACTGATTTCGTTTTATTTCAAATGATTCTGTATCATGACTGTTCTGGTAGGTTCTGGGCAAAACCTGCCCCAGGACGATTTCCGATTGTGGGTAATTCTGAAGTGTTAGCTCGACTAATTGTTCGTATTCTTCTATGACTTCACCTGCTTCCGCTTCATCTAAATCATTTGATCCTATTTGTAGCATAATTACACTAGTTTCTTTCTGAATTTTCTTACTACGGATATATTCTAGTGCCCCATGTATAGTTTTGTCTCTAAGGGTTGTGATTCTGTTTTTGTACATTCTTCTTCCATCTAAATCCTTGGTAATGGATGATCCGACAATATGGATATTTTTGTTTCGGTTAATGTCGTGTTTATATTCTACTTTGGAATTTCCATCTTTCTGGTTCTGTCTACTGTTTTCAGGATTTGTGGATTGGCTTTGTTCGAATACAATTTCCTCTCTATGTATGACATCTTGTACTGATTTAACTATTTCATTTTTGGCTTTATTTATATGCTCAGTTATTTCTGTATATTCGTCTTTAATACTTTTTTTATTTTCCCCTATCTGATACTGAATCAATGTTTCCTCCTCTAAAAGATCTTTAAGTGGTTTATCCGGAACTTTTATTTGGTTAATAGACTCTTTCATGGATTTAACATCCTCCTGAAGACTTGGGATTGTGTCACACTTCTCTTGAATTGATTTGCAAATATTAAGTATTTTGTGGAGGTTTTCATCTTTCTCTGCAAGCTTTCGCTCAATATTATGCATAGATTCTTTGACACGTTTCAACTCTTCAAACATTTCTTCAAACTTAGGGTTGCATGAACATGAGGACTGCTTCCCACTCCCCTCATTTGAATCATAATTACCATTTTTTAATGAACATGTTTTCTTGTCACTTGGTGAGGGTTCATTGGACTTACCAAGTGAGTTCTGTTTATCTATTTCTTCCACTATATCAAGTAGACTATCGTCATATGAAGAATTTAGGTTTATACCTTCACAGATTTCTGGTGAAAACTGTATTTCCTTAATAGTTGGGTCGATTTGATTGGTTGAGGTCTCCCCCTTTTCATTAACAATTTTGGTCACTACATCTTTCAGTTTACTATATTCATGATCTAGCCACTTCTTTGTGCTTTTGCCCTGAATAAATAATGTTCTTGTTCCATAATAGAGATTTATAACATATTGTTTATTCCTATTTATTGTTATTTCAATCGCGTTTTTTGTGAGATCGTTGTCAGGCATTTTCCACTCAAATTCCTTTTCATCGCTGATTGTTATAGGTTTATTTTTAACGTCGAAATCTTTCCAGCTAATTTCAGTATTATCAACAGAGGTCGTGGTCTTGTTTTGTCAAATAAAAACATGTGTGACATTTTTGCATAGATCCAATTGTACTGGAAATGTTGTACATATATTTAATTTGTGTCCTGCATTTTCAGTTTCAAGGTAATTTGATAAGATTTTTATAAAATCATCGATAAAAATCAGCTGTTTCATGTGAGAAAATCGGACAAATCATTAGCATTTACCTTCATTGAAAAATTCTGACACTGTAACGCCTAACAGAAGAGCAATATGACATATATATTTGTTTATTTAGATCAATTTCCAAGCAGAAAAACACTGGCAAAATACTTGTCATCCACCTCGATTTCACACAATTTTGTTGACAAGGAACGTGCTATTTTAATGCATCAGAGAGAGCTAAAGCTAGGAGTCAAATGGTCTTATAGGCAGTCTCGGGGTTTTACTACTATAACAAGGATGACAACCAAATATTATATATATTTCTTTTCTATAAACATGATACTTTCTACTGACACTTCAAAAATTTATTGCATTTCATTTATCAAAGATGTGAGTAAACTGCAACTGGACCGTACTACTATATTCAGGAATTTCACAGGGGGACATTCGAAACTAAACTACAAAACCGTATACTGCTACCATAGTGTATAAATATTACATGTCTGACAGGGTGACAGTAAAATTATCAACTTGAGGAAATACTGTCAACCGAGGCAAAGGTCGAGGTTAACAGTATTTTCCAAGGTTGACAGTGTTACTGTTACCCTGTCAGACATGTCACATTTATTTTATTATACCGAAAAACTACTATTCAAACCATGAACAACTATATTCAATAATGGTATTTAATTTTTGTAATAATGGTAATGACACAGCAATTTAACAATAAAAGTAAACTAACAGTATCCAGAATCTTTAAATCTGCCTCGTTTGTGGTAGAAAAACGTTTGTTGCTTGACATTATTGTCGTCTGTTTACAAGCTGGTGACTAAATTTGTCGTGATTTTGTTTCCTCAAGAAACCACCCCTGTTGAGCGAAAGCACCGTTTCCTTAGGAAACCGTTAAAAAAAATTAAGTAAAGCATACATAGTCCACTCCTGCTACTTTCATTTTATTCGTATACTACTTTCACTTTGATTTATAGCTCATAGCGTGATGTGTACGTACACTTCTGCTCAGCGAACCTGTTGGCCACAGAATGTATATTGTTAAATAACTTATTATACTAAAATTAATTGTCAAAAACAAAGTAAGTATTAAAATAAAGATACGTAGGTCATGTAGGAGTATCCAAATAAAGATATGTAGGTTGGACAGCATATTTCAACTTGTTTATGTCCCGATTATGGCTGAAATGTCGCCGAAAGGACAGTAAGCAGACAACAATCAATCAATCAAAAGGTTGGACAGCATGATATTCTAACGACACATTGCCTATCGAAGTATGGGACATCTTCTATTGCCAATCATAGTGGCCAATGTACTGTAGAGCATTATTCACAATCACTTTTTGGTCACTATTACATAGCATTGCATAAATGTACAACTTTTGTTGGGCGGAGCTAAAATGTGGTACCATTACCCGTAATGGAGCAAAGCCGAAAGTGAGATTCACTAGGCCTATTTCCATTCGTTATATATATAGCATAGACCCGTGTATTAATTATACAGTGTGATAGTTATCAGATGCATCTTATTAAATAGAAAATAATGAGATGTGGAATAAGTGTACGCAACACAGCTCACATAGGGGCCGAGTGGTCAAGGTAGTTCGTTTACTATTGATCATGTGGTCTGTCAAAACTGAGATTGCTGGTTCGATTCTCACTGCAGGCAGGGTGTACTCGACTCCAATCTTAATTGACAAGGATTGCCAGTTTTCCTACCGCAGGTCGGGGGTTCTCTCCGGGTACTCCGGCTTCCTCCCCCAATAAAAACTGAAAAATTGCTGAAAGTGGCGTTAAAACACCATTCAAACAAACAAACAAACACAGCTCACATAACAAGCTCTTTGTCAATTGTTTATAATTAAACAAGTGATCAACAATTTAACAATATATATAACAACAACTCAAAATTGAAAAAAGTGAAAACATCTTTTTTCACTATTAAAGTACACATGTCAAATGAACATGTAAATGATGCGAATAGGTCATGAATATTCGTGTTTATAAATTGTCCAATCAAATGTGAGGTCCAAATGTCACCGGGCAATAGAACAGTTGTTCTATTGCCCGGTAGAATGTGAAAAGGGTCGAAATTAAAAAATAGTTAATAAAGAAGGAAATTTTATTATATTACAATGTAGGTAATAATAAAATATATAATTTACTTGATCTGTGGATTTCTTGTTATATTTGTATTGACAATGCATGCCAGCAATTTTCCATTTAGTTGAACCTTAAGTGATTCTGAACCATTTTCCATTTAGTGGAACCTTAAGTAATTCTGAACCATTTTGAAGCTTTGTGTAAGTTGAACTGAAAAAATTGATTTGTTCCATTACGAGTAGTAGGACCGCATTGTAGCTCCGCACAACCAAAGTTGTCTAAGTAGCCACATTATTGTCGCTAAGCAATGCAGATGAGCAGCTTATGAATATATAGATTTAAAATTTAAATTAAAACATGTTGTGTATGTTAAGGCCTACATGTATGCATAAAACAGATTTTTTTAAGGAGAACTTAAGCATGTTTCCAAAGGAAACAAGTTATTCCAGAAATCTTTCTTTATATGAAACTAAACAAGTTTCCTCAGGACACCTTTAACCATATTTCCTAAGCATGTTTCTGAAGGAAACACAATACACATAAAACCTTTCATGAACATATTTTCTCATGACACACTTAACCGTAATATTAACAAATGTCAACAATTTTGTGGAATTGAAATTGTTATCTACAATGTAAATATTAGGATAATGGTGGTGAAATTGACACTGTTACTTAAGAATAAAAACACTTCAACCCATCACATGGACATGTGTAACTCACCCTTTTGTTTGTCCTTAGTTTTCTTTTCTTTTGTTGAACCTTTTAAAAATACAAAATACATTGATAACGATGAAAACAACTCCTTTATAAAAACTGTACTTTTTAGGCAATTGCTTTGTCATGCCCCGATTGAATAGAGAGTAAAAAATCATGAGCTATCTGGTTTATGTTTGCATAAAAACAAAGAATACTGTTTTAGAATGTAGGTAGAAATTAAAATAATTCCTATTGTGCAAATGTTTGGGATTTTTGTCCAGTTAAGAAATGCATAAACATATAATTTGTTTTTCGAGAATTTACAAACTAGATCAGTAACCAATTACAATTTAAATGAAAATGGTAAATATCAAAGAATCATCAAGTCATAATATTCACTTTATATTCAGTTATCATATCACTGATTATATCATTTTGACAAACACCAACACCAAACTTTGTGAACGTTATCCTTAAATTTCTTACAGCGAGTGTGTATAAAATAAATATAGATATCTGATAAGGTTTTGAGTTAAGGTCTAACTGTTTAAAGAGGGAGAGGGAGTTTTTAATGTTGACTTGTGTTTGAAGGAAAAGGTAATGATCAAAATATATTATCAAAAAAGCGTAGGCAGTACAAAAAATACCATTTACTAGATTAAATGCCTCAATAAGATCATATTTACACATAACATAGGCTTGAAAAGTAGCTAAATTTAAAGTAGTGAAAATGAATACAAACTACAGATAAGTGATATAAGACAAGCAGCATAATTGATTATAAATCATTTATACTAAAGATAAATACATCTATATACAGTTCACACCACACCAAGTCTATGATATTGAAATATACCTTACCAGCAATCTGCAGGTAAAAAAAAACAGATGAAAAGGTTAAAATGATATATGTCTATGTAAACAAAATGTTTTATCTTATTCAAGTGGGATACTAGTATGACAAGATAATTCATTTCTATATTAGTATGCAACTCATTTACTTGTTAATTGATAAAAATTAAACAAGAGGCTCCAGAGGAGCCTGAATCGCTCACCTGGTTTTAACTTGTCTTTATAATAGCATATTTTTAGTTCAACAAATTGTTGAGCCAATGAAAACTTGTAGAAATAAATATTCTAAATGGATAAGAAAGTTTTTCTCAGGCTGTAATATGTATACATGTAGGTAAAAACCATGAAAAATTGGTACTGTTAGTTTTCAGTTTTAAAGGGCCCATACCCTCTATAAGGGACATTTGACAACTTTGACAATATTTAGACTTTTGTAGAGCTCAATGAGCTGATCATTTGAGCAAGCAACAACTTTTCTCTATCTATCTCTATTTTAAATGACCATAATCCCTGAAAGGGGTCATCTGTCAACTTCAACTTTTATAAGACATTCGTAGAGCTCAATTAGCAAACAAAAGCTTTTCTCTAATTACAATACTTTTCATTCTATGGGCAAAAAACACTATTCTTCCCTTTCAAAGGGCCATAATCTCTGAAAGCGGTCATCTGATGTGGGAAAAATTCTTTAAAATTTAAAGTATCTTGATGTTTTGTTGTACTAACCTTTCTGAGTGAGAGAGCATAAGCTGCATAATGAACTTGTCATACATGTCTTGTGGAATGACCTCTGACAGTATGTACATTTTCTCTAAAATTATATAAGAATGTAACAATGAAAATGCTTAATATGTAAAGTCTGTAGTAAGCTAAGAGTTAGTCCACATTGCCATGTTTTATGTGAATAAAAAACAATTCATTGTATAGGGATCCAAGTAAAAATGAGAGTTTAAGCTATATAGGTCTATGTTTATATACATGTGGTTGACATCTATCTAGTGGAGACTATGGTCCTCCATATATTGTTTATTGAAAGACATATACATTAAAATACACACATGTATATTCTGTACAGTTTTTGTGTGTTTGTCAAACGCTTAAGCATATTTACCATGTTGAAAGGTTCCTCTAGGCACATATAACATGTCAAGGAACCTGGTTTAGGTTCTGCAAGAAACAAGAAATTCTTTAGAGTCTAAATATATTTCCTATAAAAACTACTAACAATCTAAAATCAAAATATTTATTTACAATTAGATGTGAACTTTAATAAGGGCTGTTCCAGAATAAATCATATGACCTCATGCCAAGAAGAGTATAAGCATACTGGTTAATAAAATTTTACAAACACAATTTTCCACCAAATCAGCAAACACAGAATAAACCCTGTTATAAACCCTGCATAAATTGTATTATCAAAAGCCATTTGCAGGTGATTAGGCTTTTAGCTCCCTAGTAATGTCAATCTGTAGACTTCCTTTAGGTTTTTTTTGGCAGCGGATAAAAATAAAACAAAAATGCTGTATTTCTTTGCAAGGTAAAACTGACTGCAAGAACATGGATATTTTGGTCAAAAATGATACTCAGAAATGTATATTCACTTTAAGTAGCATAAATACATCAAAACATTCTACACATTTTTTTTAATTCATAACAAATAACATTTAATGTAAGCAATGGATTCCTTCTTTTGCGTTTAAAGTGGTAACTGTGATATCTGTGGGTTTGAGGTGGTATCGAAAACATTCCATATCTGCATTCTTCATGCCATTACATTGTCAGAATTTTTTCTTTTGCTATATACTTTCATGTTTTCATATAATCTAATATTCCTCTTTTTTTTAGAATCAAGACACTGAAATACATGAACAATGTTTACTATGTTGTAAAAATGAGATAGAGTCACCATTTTAATCATAAATTTGACATTACATAAAAATCTAAATACCTTCAAACAAAAAACCCCACATGATGTCAGGTCCTGTTGAATAGGATACTTTCCTGCCATGCTGACATCCCACGTGCCAAATCCTCTATCTTTGGAGAAGGCACTATATAATGAAATATAACAATCAAAATATACAAGCTGCAAGAGATAAAAATGTTCAGCATTTGCAGCGGTAAGCTTTAATGTTCTTACTGTTTGCAGTTTTCAGTTTAAATGATTGAAAAATGAAAAATTGATATGGTAATTATAATGGTAATGAGATCTAATCTATGATTGACAGTAGTAGCAAGCAACATTTTAAGGCCGTACTTGAATTGTTTTCCATATCGTCTAAGCTTCCTGCTTTCTTCCTGCAGAGGATCCATGAGAAGGAGTTGTTTTTTGCGAACATCCAAAACATGCAAAGATGCAATAATAACAACATATACTTATTCATAAAAACAAGTAATCTCGAGTTTTTTTTGTGCAAACATTTCTATTTTAAAATTTTCATTACTTACTAAAATTTAATTTTATGCTATGATTTGTAAAGTCTTAAATCGTATAGCAGTAACAGAAAATAGTAGAGTAAAATGGACTATATTTTTGAAATGTGTATGCTGTCAGCCACTAAGCCATATAACTAAGAGTAAAAAATTGCTGCACATCACCATCGAGGTAAGGTGAGGACAAATCTAACATAGATGGCCAACTGTATTATGTGACTGTTTAGGTTACAAATATCTGTAATTACAGAAAACTTACTACAGCAACCCAATGACATCTGACCTCATTGATGCATCCTATGATGACATCATACTGTCCAAAGTCATCCTACATGTAAAATAAATAATTGAAATCAATAAGATTAAACTAAGTAAGATGAAGTTTTGGTCTTTTCATTATCACAAATTGAACTGTAAAATAACAACCAAAATTTATTTCAGATATAATTTCTATGATGTTTATATTTTGCTCTAAATAAATAAAATAAAAAAGTTGTTTTTACCTTTTTTGACCAGGTGACTCCTTTTCTGCCTGATAGAATATTTGTAAGGACAAAACTGTCCATGTAATATACCATCTAAAATATCAAAGAAAAACAGAATGCATATAAAAACAGGTATATACAATTAAATAGTATCCCTTACAGTTATTCTCGAACCTTATAGTATATGAAGAAAAGAGAAGATTTACGTGTAGATGGCATTTTTCTCTTTGTTTTTCTCGAGTTACAATAAACAATTTTTATTTTGCTACTCTGGTATACACAGCATAATACAGGATATGATATTTTTCTTTAATTTCTATTTGTTGGTAAATTCTGTATTAAATTCTGTTTCTGATTTTCCCATTTTAATCATAGTTGCATAACTTATATGGTAAACTAAAGAAGGACTACTTAAAAAAGTTCAGTGATGCTTAAGCATAACCTTGACCTTACCTGCTCTTCATGGTCAATATTTTTGCTTAAAAGCATGCCATAAGTGTTGATAATCTGAATAAAAAAATATAAAACAAAAATGTATATTAATAAAGAAAGTCAAGTTGTTTGGGTTTAATAAACACTTTTATAAAATTCCTTCCTATGACTTTTCATTATTTTTATAGCGTTATTTAAAAAAAAAATTATAAATACGTCAGTCAAAATTTTATTAAGTATTAAACTGGCAGTTCCTAAACATACAATCAGTGATGCAAATGTGTTTTTCTAGCACTGTCTTGCAAGCAAAATATATCGCAATATATGTGTCTGAGATGTGCATACTGTTAAGCATACAAAAAACATGCTGCACTATATAAGCATCAGATATTAAACAGTGTTTTTTTCATATTTAAAAGTTATGACATAATAAAAAAATGTACGATATGTAGATTATTTACCTTCCTATTTAGCTAAATACAAATAGATACCTGATCATTCAATTCAGCCATGGGTCTCAATGACATAAAGTCTGATATAAAAATGTTGCTGTTATTAACCAAACCCAACACTTCTGAATCATTCCCATTCCACCCATTCCAGACACTTTCAAGAAAAGCTGTAAAAAAATAAATCAGTACATAATTAACACAGTTTATACCAAAACTCATGTATAATTTGAAAATTAGTGAGCCAATATTATATATCTACAGAGGACCAGATGCCACCAAATCTTATATCTATAAGCATGTTTCTATAGGGGACAAGGAGGTAACCCAATGTTATGTCTATAGTTATGTATATTTAGGGGACCAGAGGTAACCCATTGTTATATCTATAAGGGACCAGAGGTAACGCATTGTTATATCTATAGGGGACCACAGGTAACCCATTGTTATATCTACAGGGAACCAGAGGTAACCCAATGGTATATCTATAGAGGACCAGAGGTAACCCAATGTTATATTTATAGGGGACCATAGGTAACCCAATGTTATATCTATAGCTATGTATCAATATGTGACCAGAGGTAACCAAATGTTATATCTTTAGGTATGTATCTATAAGGGACCAGAGATAACCCAATGTTATATAGTTCTATTCATGCTGTAATTTATTTTATAATCAGTGCTCTGATTGGATAAAAACACTTAAATGGCGTCATCTCAGATAATTTATATATCGATATTTCCTCTGAGCGGACTACTTTCAGTATCCAATGTAAACAAGATGGCGTTCTCCTGGCGTATCGTCAGGGAGAGGGGACAATGTTTTGTCTGCCGCAATGATTTCCAATTAAGTCTATTGAGATTTCAAATAAAATATAATATAAATACAATTTTTTTTCTATCAATATTTACAGAACCGCGATTCCTTTGGTACTATATTTTGCATATCCCTACGCTTTCCGACCTAGGTACGTTTTGAGGCCTCGATGGGTTTCGGTAACTGTTTTTGCTGATTTAAAAATCGCAACGGTTATTTCACAGAATTATAAGGATTAAACAATGGGTTTTAGGAAATTATCAATGTGTAAATTCCGGCGACTCCCTCACAAACTTGACATAAAGTCTTTCAGACTTCATTTAGTTTGTGAGGGAGTCGCCGGAGTTTACACATATGGGACCAAAGGTAACCCAATGTTATATTTATAGGGGACCAGAGGTAACCCAATGTTATATCTTTAGGTGTGTGTCTATAGGTGACCAAAGGTAACCCAATGTTATATCTATAAGGGACCAGAGGTAACCCAATGTTATATTTATAGGGGACCAGAGGTAACCCAATGTTATATCTATAGGGGACCAGAGGTAACCCAATGTTATATCTATAGGGGACCAGAGGTAACCCAATGTTATATCAAAAGGTATGTTTCTATAGGGGACAAGAGTTAACCTAATGGTTTATCTATAGGGGACCAGAGGTAACCCAATGTTATATTTATAGGGGACCAGAGGTAAACCAATGTTATATCTATAGGGGACAAGAGTTAAACCTAATGGTATATCTATAGGGGACAAGAGGTAACCCAATGTTTTATCTATAGGTATGTATTAATAGGGGACCAGAGGTAACCAAATGTTATATCTTTAGGTATGCATCTATAGGGGACCAGAGGTAACCCAATTTTATATCTATAGGTATTAATCTATAGGCTATAGGGGACCAGAGGTAACCCAATGTTACATCTATAGGTATGTATCTATAGGGGACCAGAGGTAACCAAATGTTATATCTATAGGGGACCAGAGGTAACCCAATGTTATATCTATAGGTATGTATCAATAGAGGAACAGAGGTAAGCCAATGTTATATTTTTAGGGGACCAGTGGTAACCCAAAGTTATATCTATATGGGACCAGAGGTAACCCAATGTTATATCTTTAGGACCTGGTATGTATCTATAGGCTGTAGGTGACCAGAGGTAACCCAATGTTATATCTATAGTGGACCAGAGGTAACCCAATGTTATATCTAAAGGGGACCATAGGTAACCCAATGTTACATCTATAGGTATGTTTCTATAGGGGACTAGAGGTAACCAAATGTTATATCAAAAGAGGACCAGAGGTAACCCAATGTTATATCTAAAGAGGACCAGAGGTAGCCCAATGTTACATCTATAGGTATGTTTCTATAGGGGACCAGAGGTAACCAAATGTTATATCTAAAGAGGACCAGAGGTAACCCAATGTTACATATATAGGTATGTATCTATAGGGGACTAGAGGTAACCAAATGTTATATCTTTAGGTATGTATCTATTGGGGACCAGAGGTATATAGATTATAGTGTAGCATGTGATACAATATTTATTTTTGCTCATTTTTGAAATAATAGTTACCACTGCTTTTGTCTGTGAACAGGGATAGCATGTTGAAAGCAATGTGAACCTACAAATAAGCATAAATGTTATATTTCAATATATTATAAGCAGACTGTTGTTGTTAGCAAATATAGTAGGTAGTAATTACATTCACAATGTATGAAAACGTATGCATTTAAAATATACACTGCAGTTTTTTATTACATAATAAATATGTTTTTACTTAAATTTTAAATGGATTTTGGAGTAACCTTATAGACAAATGTCAGACGCATCAACAATACAAGAAGAAAATGTCTTATAAATGTAAGAGATAGAAAATAACACAAATGTTTGTTTCCATGTTTACTTGCATATTTACTATTATGTATATAAAAAATAGAGATCTGGTATGATTGTCAAGCAGACCGCCATCCATAAAATAGTGAAAACCAAATGATGTGTTCTTTTGAATTCTGCTCATGACTTCAAGTGACTATGAATGCATGTAAGAATGCATTATTAGTCCATGCACTGTAAAACAGTAACAGGATATAAGAGAGATAGAGGGGGGAGATAACACTGCTGGTTGATTAAGGGTTTACTTTCAAAAGTACCTTCAATATTTTGGTACTGTAAATTGGAATTGCCAAAGGTGCAACAAATATCGAAAGGTTTAAACAGATATTTTGATCATTTATATACCCAACAAGTCTGTGAGCTATGACAATTGGTACTATTTTGATAATGATTAATAAGCAGCTTGCTTTAGCTTCTACATTTTAATATAGCAAAATAATTTATATATCTTTATTTCAACTGTTAGATTTAAGTGAATCGTTCCTTACGAGGGCTTCATAGAAGATTACATTGTTAACTAACTGTTCTTACTCTCTTTAAATTCAATATTTTCTATTATCATCATTACTTGCATACTACAAAGGCACAGTAGCAATGAATGTTTTGCTTTACAACATACATAGTGATGACATCATTTATGAACACTGGTCTCCACTTTATCTATAATTTTAACGATTGGGACTTTTTTAACAAAATCATCAAAACCCAAAATATTATCTGGCCTGCACCAGGGATTGAAAAAGTGTCCAGGCTCACATTTTGCACAGTGGAAAAAATCAATTTTAAAAAGAAAATTACCTGCATTAATCATATGAGAAAAAAATCATAAAAATCCCAGCTCCCCCCCCCCTTCCAAAAAAACGTTTTCAGAAAATCAAATTATTTTTATAAAACATTTTTAAAATCAACAAATTATTTTTATTTAAACTCCCCCCCCCTTTTTGAAGTTAAATGGTCGGTCTCTTAACAAAATTCACTAGGATTTGCTTCCGTAAGTAAACTATCAATGTGCGGTCTGCTACTATCGTTTATAGTCTCTAGCGGTGCATTAATTTCATTATATTTATCATTGATAACTTCACAATCGCTATCCCGGCAGTACAGCAAGTCGTGTGTAAAACCTTACCTCTAGAACTTATAATACCGGGAGAGAAAGTGAAAGTAGAAAACATTATTACCTCCAAGCAAAAGATGTTAGGGACCACGGGTCCCTCTCGAACGACAGGTCAATCCAACTAACTTGACTTCACTATGGAGAGTGTAGCAACATCGGTCAAATTCGGCTTCGACCTAAGTTGACCGAGAAAAGCGGATGAATACAGACTAAAAGTACACACCCATTACACACAGTTTCCTGAGCAAACAGTTTTAGTCGATATTTCATGAGGAAATAAACTGACGACAACTTTAGTCACAAGCTGTTTACAAAGGAAATGTAAAAATAGATAATGCGCATGCGCGAATGGTACAGTGAAATTTTCGGACATTCCGTAAGGTTAAGTCCTGGTTTGCCCACATTTAATTAGCTGTATAATCAATTAAGTTAAATAAACAAAAAAAGACAATAGGTTTAATGACCATGAAGATCTATTGTCTGTTCTATTTTAATAGGTACAAAATATATAGAAGGTATATAGCTTTTATATATTTCATATTTTATATATTTCTCTATTCAGAAGGAAAAGTTATTACATTTGTGTTGAAAAAGGAAATTAGAAATTCTAATTTAAACAATACAATTTGTTAAAAATATAGTGATTTTTTATCTGTTAATATAGAAATAATAATTTAAATATTCAATATATTGGTATTACAAAAAATATATTTTAACATTGTTACAATAAAAATGATCCTTGACGAAGTAAATGAGATGCTGTGTCGGCGTAGTCAATCACACTGATGAGTCCTTGTTGGTAGCGAATCTTGAGTTGCTGTAGTCTTTAATCGACTGTTCTGTATCTTAGTCTTTTTGTTGGTCGTGATCCTCCTGTTCCGTACTGGATGATAGTGCATTCTGTGTGTGCCTGTGTATTCTGTAAAAGCTTGATGATCTCGTAGATGTTGGGATGGGAGTGCTGAACTTTCTTCTTTATCTTATTGTGCCATCCTTCTAGGTGGTTGGTAGTGCGTGGTCCTTCTGTAAGGTAGTGGTTCCATAAAAAACGTTGTCCTTCTACCCAGTACTCGTTCACATAGTCTGTAAATGATGCTGTGTTGGGTACGTCTTCTACTTGATGTTGTGGAACCAGAGGTAGATCTGCTGCGCATCGTACAAGTCGTGTGATGTCGTCGTTCTGTTTGTATTAGGGCTGTATTCCACATTTCTGAATTTTTCTCCAAATACAATGGGTAAAGTGAAAGAAGCAGCCTTTAACTGTAACTCCTGGGAAAACTGCACGTGCTGTGTTGTTTGTTGCAATTTCGTAGTCGATAAAAACGGTTTCTGGATTGAGTAGTAGTTGGTGCTGTTCTAACATGTGTTTGATTCGGGTGAAGAAACGTGTGTAAATAGTCTGATCTTTTCCAGGCAGAAGGGCGAATACAAGAGGGTAAATAACACCATCAACCATGGCATGGGCCATATATAGCTGTTCAAAAAGAGTGGGGCATGTGTAAAATGTTCCGTCACAAAAGATGTTGTTGGCAGCAGCAAGATGGGTCAAGTTTTCTGTTGTTGTGAAAATGAGAATCGGATGGTAAAAGAAATGGAGCTCCAGCAGTGGTAAGACGCCATTTATCTTCGAGTGTAATGTGGAATACTGTCTTTGGTAGTCCGGGAAAGTTGAATGATCTTTGGTGGTATAGTGAGGTCTTGCATGAGTAGTAAGTTGGTAGTTGCTCTACAATCTTTCTCGTGTCGTCGTTCCATTCTGGTGTCCTCAGTTTGACCAGTTCTTCGTATATATTGGGTATTTGTGTAACTTCTTTCCGGGATCGATCTTTCATAGTCTGGATTATCTTTGCAACTTCTTTTTTTGCTTGGTTAGCTGGGTGGTTGTGTGCTGGACCAAATTTAACTATATGACCTTCATGTGTGTTAACTGCTGCTCTACATGTAGGTATAGTGCATCTCCAATATACTCGGTCATTGCGGTTATACTTAACACGGTAAACATAGCCATCTAGAATCAAGCTGTCTCTCCCAAACTTGTTCTGGACAAATTTAAGAGGTTGAAGTTGTGCGTTTGCCATACTTGCTGATAATGACCCAAATCCAGTGATTGGATATTTATATGTAATCATGGTTTTGTGACAACTGTTTATTTACTAATTTGTAGAAGCTTGGAAGAGCTGCTTGGGTCTAATAATAAGACAGAGCTTATGTGCTTCAATGAAAAAAAGCTTCGACACTGAATACTTGTCATCTTATTAGTATAATAAGTAACAGTTAAGCTTGTGAACTAATGATCACTAATAATGAATAATTAAATTATAACTATAAAAAATTAATATAAAATTTCTGATTTTAAAATTAAATCTGAAAAAATGTATTTTTTTTTACATAAAATACCAATGAATTCTATTATATATGCCACACTTTAATGTGAGTTATGTGCCCTTGAGTATGAAGGCTTGAATTTTTGTGGGGCGAGTAAAAAGAGATGAAATTGTTTATTGTAGAAAATGTTTGACTAAGTGATGCCTAGTGAATGAACTGTAAGCTGGTGTGGTATTGAAATATCTGAAATTAGTGAAATTAGTGAAACACATAATTACTTTTCAACAGTTTTGTCTTTTGGATATTGGACAAAGGAATTAACTTTATTCACAGAGCAATATGGCTGACCAGGTAAACAAAGGAAAACAGTCTAACTTATACAGTTTTATTACACAAACACCAAAGTCTAATAATAAAAGGGATCAACCCGCTAGTAGTCCTGACATTGATTCCCCATCAACGAAACAGGTTGGGAAACAAGCAAGGTTGGCTTCTCTTGATTCGACCCTCAATGACTCAAATAATGATAGTGCAGAAAAAGTTGCATCCTCCATTCAAAGCGACACAGTAGTACAACTGTCAGGGATTGTGTGTGCCATACTTAAAAACCAAGACTTTATAGAGTCTATTATACCCTTAATTAGTGATAAAGTCCTTGAAATGATTAGACCAAAAGTTACACAAATCGTTGATGAATGTATGCATGCACATGTATTGTCTATGCAACAAAATACACGAGCTTTAAGTAGTCATGAAGCAGAGCTTCTGAAACATACAGAAGAAATAAATGCACTTAAAGCCAGATTAAATAAAGCAGAATTGAAATTAGAGGAACAAGAACAATATTCCAGAAGGACTAGCTTACGATTTAACAATGTCAAAGTCCCTACTGATGGTCGTGGTAATATCATTAAACCTATTGATACTGATTCCCTCGTACTTGATATATGTAACAACAAGCTAAAGGTTAATATCGAAACGAAGGATATCGGTAGGTCACATCCTATTGGAGAAATACGTGATGGAAAAGTCTCCATCATTGTTAGATTCCTATCATATAGGCAGAGACAGATAGTATTCAGTAGTAAGAAAAAACTAAAAGGTAATCCAGATAAAACTTATATTGCTGAAAACCTTACGAAGTACAGATATGACCTTCTAAATAGATTGAACACTCTTCGCATTTCGAAGAAAGTCCATTCATTCTGGACACATGATGGCTCTGTTATTGTCAAAGAAAATGAATCTTCTCGTCCCAAGGTAGTGAGATCGAGATATGATATATACAGTCTTGGTGGTGAAGTTCTTCCTAACGATGATCACGATTCGTACTAGACATAATTTTACAGCCAACTAATTGTGTCATAGAAAATAATAATGTCAGTTGTTTAATTTTGAAATTAATCACAAATACGACCGTAAAAGAACACGTGCTTATGTTTACAAACATTCAATACGTAGTTGTTATTGTTTTTTTCGAATGAGTAATTTGTGCTCTCTTTTCTTTCTTTTTTTATTTATTTATTTTTATTTATTTTTTATTATTATACTATCTTACGATAAGCCCGTGTATGGTTTTTATTCAGTCGTAACTATCCTTATAAGCTTAATGAGTGTTAGTTTATAACACATTTATATATGTGCCATCACTTATGTTTAAAAACATTGAACACGTGATTACTTACAAACGAGTTATACGTGAAGTGATTTATGAATAGTATTAAGTCATTAAAATGTAACACATGCTTTGTTATGAATTTATTTCACTTACTTAGATCTCTTACGATATCCCGTGTCAGGGTTGATTAGTCGTAATCATACCTATAAAACTAAATTATCGTTCGTTTGTAACACTTTTTATTATTGCAAATGGGATGTTATTGGCGGTTTATTAAACAGCTTATTATTATTATTATATTTAATTAATTTATTTTTTGTTGCACATTGCTTTTCAACACAGTACTGATTTCTTACCTTAATCTAATTTAGTTTTTATATTATTTTATTTTATTATTTTTTCCTCGTTCAACTATGGTGTCATTGGTACAAACTAATTAAACTATTAGTAAATCTAATCTCTTCGTATTCGCTCCTCGTCTAGCAATGTTATCAATGCTAGGTATTTTCTACGTTCAATTGTACATAGTTTTCTTAATACTTGTTTCCTTTTTCGTCAAATATGATCATTCGAAGCGTACGTGTCCTAAATTCGTTGTATTAGCATTTACTGTCTTCCAGTCCTATTTGTTACCATTATATATGTGTCTGATTTTTGACAATGGGTAGTGATATTTTAGCATACCGAATAACAATAGGACTGTTTTATTATAAAATGTGTATGAGTTGTTTGAGAAAAGTCGTTAAAATATCCTTCAGTTGTTGTGATCTTATGTACTGTATACTGATGTCAGTTAGTAATTTAAAAACTGTTATTACTGCTAAATACAGGTCTAACTGTATCACGATTACATTCCTGCTGTTATTAATTAGTTTGCTATTAGTATGTGGTGACATTGAAACAAACCCAGGTCCCGGAGGCACACCGGAAGGTCAAGAAACAACAATGTCAATTTTCCATGGTAACATTAGAAGCCTTAGAAACAAATTAAATTATGTTGTTGATATTGTTGAAGAGTTCGATATTGTATTTTTTACTGAAACTCATCTAGATTGTAATATAGTGGACTCGGACATCTGTTTGTCGGGATTTGAAAGTCCTGTTAGAAAAGATCGAAACTCGAATGGGGGTGGTATTATCATGTATTTCAAAAGTTATGTTAATATTATACGTCGAGCAGATCTAGAACACGAGCTGGTTGAGAGCATGTGGTTTGAATTGACTACAAGTATCCGATCAATTTTAATAAACATAAACTATAGGTCAGAAAGACAATCCCCTGTTTATTTTTGGCAATATTTTGATATAATGTTAAAAAACGCGTTAGACGAGAATAACAATATAATCTGTTTAGGTGATCTGAATAAAAACTTTATGTCAGAACTACCGCAAAATGTTGGCGATATTGTTTTAATTAACGGCTTAGTTAACATTATAAGTAAACCTACACATTTTGATACACGGACAGGAAATACTTCTCTGCTTGATCCGATTTTGATCACGGATTCTATTAACGTTGTTGACGCTGACACAATACCTATTGACAGAGAGTTCAGCGATCACGACGGAACATACATAACAATAGAATGTGCTTGCATTAATAACAAAACGTATAAACGTAAAATTTGGGATTATAAAAAAGGAGACTACAATCTTATGAAACAAAAAATTTGTGAAGCAAACTGGGAAACTTTAATTACTAATGCGGATAATATTCATAATGCCTGTACAAACTTCACTGATACTTTTCTACATTGTGCTTCACAATGTATACCTACCAGGGAGGTACTTATTAGATGTGATGATAAAGTTTGGTTTGATTCAAATTTGCGACGTGAAGTTCGTAAACGCGACAGATATCGGAAAATATTTCTTCGTTTTAAAACTCCAACTACCGAAAGAAAGTTTAAACAACAACGAAATACTGTTAATAATTTAAAAAAGCAGGCAAAAAAAAGGTTCTTTGCCAGCATTAATGAAAATTTAGATGAATTAAAAGTAAATAATAGCAAATTATATTGGAAGACCATTAATATGTTAATTAAAAATGAACGACCCGTTCACGATATTCCTCCATTAAAAGATCCCAGTAATAATCTCAATTTATCGTATAATGCTGTTGAAAAATCAGAAATTTTAAATAGATACTTTTGTTCAATCTCCAACATAGATGTAGATCAAAAAGAATTGCCTGCGTTCGTAAATAGGTGTTTGAATCCCATCTCAAAAATTGATATCAGTGAACAGGATGTCCTAGATATGCTGTCTACACTTTGTGTAAATAAAGCTGTGGGTCCAGATATAATAAGCAACAGAATGCTACTTGCTGTAAGCAATGAAATCTCTAAGCCATTATGTTTGCTTTTCAAAAAATCTTTAAAAGAGAATACTTTTCCCGACCAGTGGAAAATTGCTCATGTTACTCCCATATTCAAATCAGGTGACAAGTCATTGCCATCAAATTATAGACCCGTCTCCTTGTTATCTTGTGTCGGTAAACTTTTAGAAAAAATAGTTTATAAAAATATTTTTAATCATTTACATAATAACAAACTGATATATAAGTTTCAGTCTGGCTTCCTTCCTGGTTACTCAACAACACATCAATTAATTGAATTGTATAACCAAATATTATTAGCACTGAACAATAAACAAGTTACTAGTGTCACCTTTGCTGATATTAGTAAAGCTTTTGATACGGTTTGGATTAAAGCACTTATTTTCAAATTAGAAAACTATGGTATTACAGGAAATTTACTATGCTGGCTAAAAAGTTATCTTTCTAGACGTACTCAGAAAGTAGTATTAAAAGATTCTATATCAGGTGTTGGTATATTGAAAGCCGGTGTGCCTCAAGGGTCAGTACTGGGACCTCTTTTATTTTTGATTTTTATTAATGATATTGCAGATGACATGGTTGGACTTGGAAGACTTTTTGCTGATGACACCTCTATTGGTCATATTGCAACTGACCATCAAAGCCTTAATATTATGATTACTAAAGATCTCGAGTATCTAGATCAGTGGTCTAAAAAATGGTCAATCAAGTTTAACCCTAACAAAACTGATATCATGCTTTTTAGTACGAGAAATGCACAGTTAAATTTGTCTTTTGACTTTGGAACAACGTCTTTAGCCCCTGTTGCCACACATAAACATTTAGGTGTTACTTTTAGTAGTGATTGCAAATGGACTAAACATATCGATAATCTGGTACAGAAAGCATCTAAACAGCTAACTGTCTTACGAAAACTAAAATTTAAACTAAAAAGGGAATATCTTGAAAAAATATATTTCACTTTCATTAGACCGATCTTAGAATATGCATCTGAAGTTTGGGACAACTGTGGGCAGGTTAATTCAGAAAGACTAGAAAGAATTCAAATTGAGGCTGCACGTATAATAACAGGTTTACCATGCTACGCTAGTATTACATCTATTTATAATGAAACGGGATGGGAAAAATTAAGTGTAAGAAGGGAATTTAAAAAAATATTGCTTTTTTATAAAATTGTTCATAACCAGGCTCCTGATTATCTCTATGATTTAGTCCCACCTGCTACATTTGAAACAAGTAATTACAACCTGCGAAGTAAATTGAATATTAGTATACCATTTAATCGCTTATCAATTTATCAAGAGTCTTTTTTTCCATCGTCGATTAAATTATGGAACGCATTGGACTTAAAAATCAGAGAACTTCCTACGTTTACTTCCTTTAAATCAAAATTACAACATTTATATTTCAGATGCAAAAAACCTCCAATATATTTTGCTTACGGTGATAGATTGTATAATGTATTACATGCGAGATTGCGCAATAACTGCAGTGCACTTAATGCTGACTTAAATAAAGTAAATTTAATACCAAATTCAGAATGTATATGTGGTTTCTATAATGAGAATGCTGAACATTATTTACTACATTGTCATAGATTTCATACTCAGAGAACTCGTATGTATAATGAAATAAAACGGATAACTATGGAAGTTGCTCCGATTAATGTTAAACTGTTATTATACGGAAATGAAGCTACAACTATTGATAAAAACTGTGCAATATTTTTGTCAGTTCAGAAATTTATTAAAGATACTGAACGGTTCACTTTTCGACAACAACAGTAATGTCTAAAAGTAAATGTCAATAATAAGTCGTATGTATTTTAAAGAAATAGTGTTTGGTTGTACAACGCTTCGTATGATCATTGATGATGAGTCACGACTCAATGGATTTCAAATAAATAACTACTAAATAATAAAGTAAATATACTTACATTATAGGTAAATAAATATAAAAATCCTTTTGTTATATTGATAATTATCACAGACATATTCACGTCAATACTTTACGGTGTATTCGTAAAACATCATATACAAAGGTCTGTTCGATTCGTTCTTTTCCTGCATACGAAATCCATTGAATCATCTCTTTAGTATTTTTCTTGTTTTATAATTCTATTTGTAATAATATTATTATCTTTTCAAAATTCACGTCTTCATATATAAAATATATATTGTTGTAATTATATAATGTATGATGTCAATCATTGTGTGTATATATGTATGTTTCTGGAAAAGACAGTACTAAGTTGTGAAACTTGTGTCTGATCCATTTGTTTTTCAACAATAAAATATGTTTAACAACACTTTAATCATTTTAATGGTATAAAATACAGGTGAAAAATTAGACTATTTTCCAGAAATGAACTATAATGCTAAAACAACAAAACACCTTATGTTTATATATACCCCTAATTAAAAGTGGGCAAACCAGGATGACACCTTCCGTAACTATGGTGTGACAGTATTTTTCCGACAGTAAATTTGTTTGGACAGTACTTAAATGTCACGGTGGCCTATTGTAAATAACTTTAGAGCTGTAACTACTGTCCAACTTTTACTGTAGGACAGTACTTTGAGGGTTCACAACGCCTTCCCGTTGCGGATTTGGGTAGTCAGGTCACAATACGTGAAGACTTACCTTTTTATAAGGCTCTTTCAAAAGCCTATGTGATTCCCACACGCAAGACGCAAGATATTTATCATCACTAAATAATTAATTTTAATACTGTATCGCCTGTAGAATGATAATGCTGACTATATTGTTTATCTAACTGTCAATTGCTACGGGCCTACCCATACTTTCCAGTGACATAAGTTTTCCCATTGGACTATTTTTCCGAATTGATGTATTGTTTGACAGGAAATGTCCTCTTGTTTAGGGGGGGGGGGGGTCAGGTCGAAAAACGAGAAGCTTGCACGTGAACCAGTGGGTCCTTGCAGAAGACTCGTTTTGTCCATTAGAGTAGGCTCGTTGGCGCCGCTACAAAATGCTAAACTTTCCGCCCCTACCCAAACGCCATACTTTTCTAGTAGCATTCGAAGTTGTCCTTTGTTTCATTTTTCCCCCAATTTATTGTTTTTTTAATTTGTTCTCATCCTGAATGTAGATAAAATACTGTTCGTTTGACGATAAGCAAACATCCAATCAATTACTGGACCTTATTGGGAGGGTTCCCAGAGAGCAAACCAGCGCGTCCCGAGTTGCGGATGGAGCAGACCCTCTCGTTAGGTGGTTGTTGAGTCAGAATAAGGAAAGGCTGGCTATGCACCGTAGTGGGTGACGTGTTTGGAGATTTTAATGCCTCATGCAAGGTTATAATTCCTTTTGTAGATGTCTTGAAAACGTCGGCTCATTGTAGCTGCTACAAAATGCTAAATTATCCGCCTGGCCATACTTTTCTAGTGGCATTGACATTTATTTCTCTTGGTCCATCTCTTCTTGTGCGATCAAGACCCCTTTTATGCGACGTTGCAGCTTCTACAAAAGGCTAAATTCATCGCTCCTACCCATACCCCGTACTTTTCTAGTGGCATTGACAATATTTTGCCTTTCGGTCCATCTTTCCTAAATTGATTTATTGTTTAGTAACTTGTTCTCGTCCAGATTATAGCTCTATGGTTGTTAAGCTACGCAGGTAGGTTAAGGCAACTATTTTCTGTATTTTGATGATCGCATTGCAATCTACCAACAACATTCATTCCTATGGTTACAGTGTTTTGATTGGTCAATTGTTTTTAGTTGGGAGAAAATGACAACTTTCATGAAAAATCGTTTTTATATTAAAATTATACCTTGTTTTGTATTCTTATGATGCAGATTACTTAAATCAACTTGAACGTTTTTCATTTATTCGAATTTCGTTGTTGACATTTATTTATGATAAAACTACATAAACTACTGCGGCTTCCGGTAACGTTCGACGTAGAAAATATTCTTCATCGCCATGCATTTAACGTGCTGGTTAAAATCAGCTAGTAACTTGTAAAACTACATTGAGCCAAGCGAAGCTGGATCAACGAGATGAATACTAAGGTATGTCTTACCCATGGTATAATTGTTTTTTTTTAATCATTACATAATTGTTTGTATTTAACAATATTTAAATACTTTTAATATTGATAATGGACAGATGGATCCAGAGTACAATTAAACTTAACTCGCCTTCATTAACCATTTTTCAATTTTATTATCCAGATCTCCAAAATTAAGACTTTTAAAAATAAATTAGGTATCTTGACATCATAAATACATCTTTATTGCATGTATTTATAATATAAGACATGTTAGATCAATTATTTTTATAAAGTTGGTTGTTTGTTTATTTAAAGGTTAAGCAATTTATATGTGGGGAAATCCATTCCAGTATAGAAATGAAACAAATTCAAGTATAGAAATTCTAGAACAGTGCTGACAGTAATACAGTCATACAGTTGTACAGAAAATCTGAGTATACATGTTGCTTGACAATTAATATGGATAATTAAAAGTCGTGTGACCTATTCCATAGCCACAAAAGATAGTCCGTGATGTATTTAAAATTTGATGGAATCAAGAGATACATCCATGTACAACATAAGTATTTGGAACTAATTTGACAAATTCAAAAAAAAATTCTACAACAGGAATTTCTGCCAGAGTCATAGATTTAATTTTGTGCTGACAATGATACATACAGTTTATTTTATAGTGGGCATATATGTTGCTTAGCAATTAATATGGATAATTAGAAGTCATGTGACCTATTACTTAGTGCGGCTGCCACAAAAGATTATACAGCTGAGATTCCATGATGTATTTAAAATTTGATGGAAAAAAGATATATATGCAACATATAAGTATTAGAACTAAACTGACAAAATTTTAATAATTTGCAACAATTATAGTGCATGAATGTTTTTTTGAATAATAAAAAATCTGAATATTGTGTTTCAAATTGCTGCTTCAAACATTATTCTTTTTCTGACACCATTGTCATATGAGACAATATTTCATAGAACATGTTAAATTTACAATTATATAATTTCTAATTTAAATTTATTTATTTCATAGTGAACTGGTATCTTTATCATTTATATCTACAAAAGTTGAGGATATAATAACTCATGTTTTATTTTAGTATTAACAAATGGGTGTTTTCATAATGGACCTGTTATACATGTATGTTCAAGGTCTGCAATAATGGCCCTGAGGTTTTTGTAATGGCCCGTTGTAATGCCGAGGACCATTACAGACTCTTAGGCATTATTGCAGACGAAGAACGTATAACAGGGCCATTATGATAAAACTCATTTATTAACACTTTCATTAACCTAGTGACCATTAACTGAAATAAGCCAGGTACACCCACCAAAACCATATTTTCAGACCAAGAAGGGCCCATAACAAGTCAGAAGCAGTGTGTATTTTAAAGGTCAGATCAAATTTCACAAAATTTTACATCTGCTGTTTTTTGTATTTTTTTTTCATTATATTTCACAAATCTGCACAATACATGTACATGTATATTGGATAAGCAACTTTTTTAATGCTACATGTCCATTGTACTAAATTAAGTAGTAAATACAATTTCATTGGAGATTTGTAATGTATATAAGTAATTACAGATTATTCTAGGCAGACAAATGGACATACAGGCAAACAAAATGGCAATAAAATGGCATTGATGGGTATAAACAGGGCCATTATGAGAAATGCCCTGTTTTCTCAAAATGGCCCTTTTTGGCATTTCATTAAGTATGGACAGAAATACTGATAATTTAGTTAGTTGGTTAATAATTGTTCATACAAACTTTATTTACTCCAACACAGAGGTATGACTATCGATTTACACTTTCATTAATGACTAATTTTCTGCCTAGTAAGGTTTGTATTTATTTATTAAGGGGCCTAACATTTGAGTGGAGCTTGTCAAATTTGGTGAAGTCAAAATATTTATTTTTATCTAAGGTTGGTCAGATTTTCTTTTCAGATAGACACTATTCAGAATATTTATCTTTTATAGCTTTTATTCAGATGAGGGCCAGAATATTTATTTCTATACTCTGTTAATTTCTTTTTCAAATTTTAAACCATGATAGGTGTGTGGATGAGCAAAATATGTTTTAATTAAGCTTTGTTACATTTGCTGTCTTTTTAAATGCTCAGTTTAATAAATTTTTTTTGAGTTTTGGTTTGAAAAAAATTATCTTTTATAATATTATTATGCAATCAGTACATGTCAGGGACAGTCTATACTGGTCTAAGTACTAGTATAGACTCTTCCTGATGTAGTTAACTTTATATTTGTCGATTTTTTTTTAATTATAAAATATGGAGAAGATGACTATATAAGACAACATATTTATTTTCTCGTATAAGGCAAGATGACTTCAAACCTGATAGGGGTAGGAATATTTACTTATTTATTTTCAAATCCAGACCCCCCCCCCTAAATCAAAGAATGATATGACCGTTACCTAAAGCGGTGCGTTTCCGTATGTATATTTTATATATATATATATATATATATATATATATATATATATATATATATATATATATATATATATATTATGTGTGTGTGCTTAATTAATGGCGAAGTTTGCATTTTAAATTGTATTGAAAATGTGAAAATGTTGAATTATTGCGTGTTTACGGCATCGTCGCGTATTTCCAAATATTTCTTTTTGTACTAGTTGCGTCCCTTTAAAGATCACCCTTGCGTGTTTGAAAGACAAGGACATAAATTCCGATCTTCAGATTTTTAGCAAATAAAGTGAAAGTACAAATGATTCCCGAAAACGGTTTTTCAAAAAATATGTTATTAATTGGCAAACTGTAACTATTTAGAAAAGTAAAGTCATATGTAAAAAATAGTCAGAAAATCATAATAAAGTCAGTTTATACAGCTAGCGTAACGAAAAAACATTAAATTATAACAGCAATATTTAATACATCTTGCGCGCGTGCTGTTTTTCGTAATATTTAAGAAACGTTCTTTTGATTTAAAAAAACTTTTGGTCAACATATACTGCAAAAATCATTTGTCTTTTGACGATAAAAAAGGCATGTACTTTTATCTACTTCAAGTCACGTGACAACACAGGAGACGCTTGAAACGGATACATTTTTTTTCCTAAATAAATCTAAACGGTCCAGTCAGTATAAAACAACTCCTAAAAATGACATGTTCAATACATTTTTAGAATCCATAGCAGATGTGACGCTATCTGCCTTTCTTGGAGTTATAGTTATTGATATCTTCGGTTTTCTAGGTGTCGGCGAGTGCAATATTATGTGCTTTGCCGTCGGTGTCGTAACGTCTGGGCTAATTGCTGCGTCTGGTTGACATTTCCATCGGACATTTCAGTAGGCGCCACAGAGAAACGCTGGCGGAGCGTACACATTGTTGACATTGTGAATTTTTTGTGAAACTTGTCAGTTCATATTTCTCCTTTTTAGTATGCTTCTTCGATGTATCATATTGAATATGATATTCGATCTTCGAAAGTATGTTCAATTTTGTAAAACAAAAACCGCAAACATACGTCATAGAAATCCCATCAACACGGTGCGGTATGTAAGCCAGAATTTCACATAACTTATTAAAAACACAGAAGGTGTTGACAAAAATCGTACGACTGTCCTTCTTAGGTAGAATTTTTTCGGTATCATTAAACACAATCGATCGTCGCCATGATTTGTTTACTTTCTTAAACGTACACGTGTTTTTTGTTAAACACAATCTGATTGGTGCAGTTGTTGGTCCCTGCATCCAATCAAAACCGTTCATGTGTGACACCGAAATACCGTCTAGATCTGCCAAGGGTGAAGATAAGAGTATCGGATCGTAACCCTTGGCTAGCGAAGATGAGAAACAATAGTTTACGTGTTTTGTTTAAATTAAATGGATGACATATACTACGATGAAGTGAAAAGGTTGGGCACCTCCTCGGTTTATTTCAAATCGTACATATTCGAACAACTTTGGACTACTCATATTGGTGGTTGATGAAGATGTCGGGCATGTTTGTTTTTGTTTGTGTGAATGGTGTTTTAACGCCACTTTCAGCAATTTTTCAGCTATATCGTGGCGTCCAGTTTTTATTGGGGGAGGAAACCGGAGAGAACCCCCGACCTGCGGTAGGATGTCGGGCATGTATTGTAGACGAGCACAAAATTTCTAGGGTATTTTTCTCAAATAAGGCTGCGTGTTATGAGTATCATTGAGTTATAGCCCATTATAACGTCTTATTGATCAGCAATATCGTAAGGCTTTCCACTTTATTTAAAATAAACATCCAGTCGCTGAAATGGCTGTTAGGGAGCCGACTTTTACATCTAGTCTTAAATATGTGGTTGCTGGATGCGATTGAGTAGTGGCCGTTTGCAAAATGTATTTTAACATTAGGTACACTTGATCAATTAGAATGTTTGCCAGCGGTGGCCGGTGGAGGACATTTTACAAGAGAGGAACTACTGTTACATTTTAGCTAATTTTAATTGTTTTTTTTCTACTATTTAAGCAGAAATCAGTAATAAAATACATTTGTAATTCCTTTGGTTGTAATGAAATAAACCTCCATCTGTATACAAAGGTATTATGCAAAAGGCTGAAGGATATAGTTTGGAGTTGCTTCCCTTGCCTTAGTGACTAATAATATTGTATACTTATTCAAATAAGTAATCACACCAGATGTTCAGATTCAACATGCGTCAAAAGCCAAACAACGGAAACAACGTAATCTATTGGTGGGTTCGGGATCAGGATGCATTTTTCTTTTGTTACAAAAAACAGTTTTGGAAGTGGAAAATTTAAATCCATTTTCCATTGCCCATTTACCTATTCTATTTAAACATAACTGAAGTTGACGTTCAATATTATTTATGTTTTTTCCCCAAATGAGGAAATCGTCAAGATAAGGAGAACGTCTATATTATCTTTTTGAGACCTGAGCCAGATTATTAATTTTAATGCTAAATAAAGTTACAGATAAAATACTACCTTGGGGAACACCCATTTCTTGTTCAAAAGGATCCGATAATGTGGAATTTACCCGAACTTTAAATTCTCTGTTAGATAAAAAGTTTAAAATAAAGGTAGGAAGTCTACCATATCAAATTTCCATGTTGTGTCCTATGCTTTTTCTAAATCGAAAAAGATAGACACAACATGTTCATTTTTGGCAAAGGCGTTTCGAATGAACGTTTCAAAACGTACCTAATGGTCCATGGTACTTCGTCCTTGTCGGAATCCGCACTGTATATTTGATAGAAGATTATTGGATTCAAGAAACCAGACAAGGCGATCATTTATCATCCTTTACATGGTCTTACAGACACAACTTGTAAGGGCTATAGGCCGATAGACGCTTCCGTGTGATCCTTACCTGGTTTTGGAATAGGTACAACGGTGTCATCCTGGTTTGCCCACATTTAATTAGGGGTATATATAAACATAAAGTGTTTTGTTGTTTTAGCAATTATAGGTACAACTGGAAAATAGTCTAATTTTTCACTTCTATTTTATACCATTATAATGATTAAAGTGTGGCATATACAATAGAATTCATTGGTATTTTATATAAGAAAATACAGTTTTTTATAATTTAAGAAAGAACAGATTTAATTTTCAAGGATAGTAATTGATAACAATTTTATATTATTTTTTTATAGTTATAATTAAATTATTCCAATTTTAACAAGTTCTAGTTCCCTAAGCCCTTATTAATGAGCATAACTGTTACTTATTATACTAATAAGATGAAAAGTATTTAGTACCAAGGTTTTTTTGTTCATTGAAGCACATAAGCTATATCTTATTTTTAGTCCCAAGCAGTTCTTCCAAGCTTCTACAAATTATTAAATGAACAGGTCTCACAAAACTATGATTCATATAAATATGCAATCACAGTTTTTGGGTCATTATCAGCAAGTATGGCAAACGCACAACTTCAACCTCTTAAATTTGTCCAGAACAAGTTTGGGAGAGACAGCTTGATTTTAGATGGCTATGTTTACCGTGTTAAGAATAACCCCAATGACCAAGTATATTGGAGATGCATTGTACCTACATGTAGAGCAACAGTTAATACACACGAAGGTCACATAGTTAACTTTGGTCCAGCACACAACCAGCCAGCTAAAAAGCAAACTAGATAGAAGTTGCAAAGATCATCCAGACTATGAATGATCGAGCCCGGAAAGAAGTGACACCAATACCCAATATATACGAGAGATCTTTCAACATCTATAAGATCGTCAAGGTTTTACAGGATACACAGAATGCACTATAATCCAGTACGGAGAAGGAGAAACACGACCAACAAAAATACTAAGATACAGAACCATGGATTACAGACTACAGCATCTCAAGATTCGCTACCAAGGACTGGAATGTGATTGACTACGCCGACGCAGCATATCATCTACTTCATCTAGGAATATATTTTTTGTAACAATGTTAAAATATATGATATATTTTGTACTAACAATATTTTGAATGTTCAATCTATTCTTTTTATATATATAAAATCATCATATTTTTAAACAAATTGTATTGTTTAAAATACAATTTTTAATTTGCTCTTTCAACACACATGACACAAATGTAATAACTTTTCCTTCTGCATAGTGAAAATTATGTACTTTCTATACAATTTGTACCTTTTAAAAAAGAACAGACTATAGATCTTCATGGTCATTAAATCTATTGTCTTGTTTGTTTATTTAACTTAATTGATTATACAGCTAATTAAATGTGGGCAAACCAGGACTAAACCGGTACAACGGTAGCCATTTTCCAAATAGAAGGTGAGTCACCAGTTTCCCAAATAACAAGTAAAGAAGACTGTGGGAGATGTTTAAGAAGTTGATAATGTATATCATCTGGGCCACATGCTGTATCGTGTGATTTGTTGAGAGAAATTTTGAGTTAATCCAAAGAAAACGGTTTATTGTATTCTTCTAAATTTTTGGACTAAAAATTAAGTTTATTTTTTTTTTTTTTGAAATTTCACTCGCTGAAAATCGGGATGGTAATTTTCAGCAGAGGAGTGTTTTGCAAAAGTTTCTGCTTATTTGTTTGATATATCTGACTCCAATGTTAATATGTCTTGTCCATTCTTTAAATGATGGATATTTGCTTTAATATTTTTACCTTTAATTTTTCGAATCATATTCCAAATTTTGTTCATAGGGGTGTGGTTGTTTAATTTTGAAATAAAGTTACGCCAGGAAGTACGTTTTCTTTGTTTCCACCCTGCGTGCTTTCGCTCGGAAAATTCGGAAATTATTGAGATTTTGTTGGGTTGGGTGTTTGTTGAAGCGTCGTTCGGCCTTTTTACGATCTTTAATAGCCTCCTCTGTACCATGGTTTGCTAGGATGTTTTGGATGTGTCGAGGTTTTGGGAATATTTTCATCAGCAATTGCAATTACAGTTTAAAATGGGGTTAGAAATGCCTTCAAAAGTTTCAGAAAAAAGACGCTCTCTACAGAGTTCTTCAAAGAGAGGCCAATTGGCCCTATTAAATTTATATCTAGAGATTCGTTCCGCTTTACAAGAATGTAATGACTGAAGTATTATGGGAAAATGATCACTGCCACAGAGATCGTCATGAACTTTTCATGAGAATTTGGACAGGAGAGAAGGATCTGTTATTGTAAGATCAATTGCTGAATAAGAACCATCCCCAGGATGTAAATACGTATAGGAACAATCGTTGAAAATGCACAAGTTTTCCCGTGACATCAAGCCTTCATCTTTCTTGCCTTTGTCATTTAATGTTTTACTACCCCAAAGAGGGTTGTGTCTGTTGAAGTCCCCAAGTAAGATATATGAGGCCGGTAGCTGGTCAGTAAGGTGTTTCAACTGGTTTAAATTTAACGATGAATTAGGAGCAACATATATAGAGCATAAAGTTATTGTTTTATCTAAGGATATCTTAACAGCAATGTCCTGAAGATCAGTGTTGAGACTGACTTGACTATGTAAAATTTGATCTTTCACGAGGATAGTAGAGTCGCCAGCAGCTCTACTATTCTCATCAACATATGTGGAGTACATAGTATAATTTTTTAAAGGATATCTTATCTTTTTCCTTCAAGTGTGTTTCTTGAAGGTAAAAAGCCACAGGAAGAAAAGCTTGCTCAAGTAAGGTTACTTCAATTAAATTTACTTTCAAACCTCGACAATTCCATTGTATGATTGTGTCCATGATTTCGGGGGACGAATGGGGGAGATACTGATCTTACGTAGTGTTCTCCCTTGTCTGTCTCGTCTGGGTGACAGACTGTGCGATCCCGAACGAGAGGGCAATGTATCCATTGCATCACCCTAAATGGTCTCGTCGTAAATGTTGTTCAAACTACCAAATCTATTATGGACCTGGACTGGGTCCCTAATAGATTTTGGAATACGATCGCTATTTGTAGCTCCCTTGGTTTTGGGATTTTTTCTTTGATTAGTTTTATCAGAAATGTTAGTTGAATTTGTTTGGGCTTCTTGAAGAAGTCGTTGATGGGTTACTTTGATTTGACGAAGAAGTAGAAGTTTGAGATGAGGAAGATTTCCTGGATGAAATGATTTTGTCAGACTGGAAGTCGTTCTGGGTCTTTTTTACCAATAGACAAGGTGATCATGGTTTGCATTTCAGATGTTTCAGGGTAGCTGATGTTTTTTTTCGATTTTTAATTTTTAAATGACCTTCTCTTTTCTAAAATGTTGCGAATGTATGCGCTGACTTTAATGTTTTGGAGACCGATTTTTATTGATTGGGGTACAGTTGGGGTGTTGAAATTCAGACGGAAGGTGTTCAGTTTAACACCTTGTCTGTTGGCAATAAATCTTTTAACTTTTGTAGTTCCCTGATGTTCCAATTCCGTGCAGATTTCCTCGTCAGTAAGTTCGGCGAGATCATCGTCACGATAAAGAATGATTCCTTGACTTGAGTTTAATGTCCTATAGGGGGAGGCCGAAATTTCTAAATCTATAATTTTGGTTAATTTGAGTAATTTCAAGGATTGGTTTTTTTTTGTTGCGTTCAATGAGAAGACCACCAGATTTCATCTTGGTGACATTCTTGACATCTGCACAACCTTTTATCAATTTTTCAACAACGAATGGAGAGACTTTAGTTATTGGTTTACTAGGATCTTTGCAGGATAATACAATAAATCTTGACCAGAAGTCTTCATCACCCATTTCTTCAAGCGGTAAGTCATTTTTTCTTTTTTTTTGCACCATTTTTTATTAGTGTTTCAGAAGCCATGATGAGAAGAATGCGTCACGGAGTGCCAACAGAGGCGAGGCCTGGTCTCTGCGGATAACCAGCAGAAAGCATCAGGTGTTCCAAGGGTGGTATACTCAAATATATTAATTTCTTCACGAACGCAAGCTTCGTGCCAAAGTTAACTGGCGAAGCAACCGTTCGAAACTCTATCTACTCGATTGACTCATGAGCCACCGCCTTCTTAACAGCTTGTAACAGAACAAATTTTGTAGTAAGATTTACGAGATATGATCAAGTGATCAGAAGAATGACGACAAGCTCGTTAAGGGCTCGGCATGACCAGCCGATTTACCGGTCTCCCGTCTAGTTGAAGTCAGGGCCAAAGTGGTGTATTGAAAATCAAACCCACTGACCCGCACTAATGGATGCAGCACCAGAATCCCTTCCTCCACCATCACGGGTTGCAACACACGGCAAACATGTCGCCTCTAAAAAGCTGAGGAAGCTTTGCCCTTCAGCCAACGCTTCCTTTGCAAATCCTGTAAGGAATACGTCTATCAAATTGTACAAACATTTCGTAGATCAGTTTGAAGGAAAATAATGTAATAGAGTAGCTTAAATGAGAAGGATTCACAAAGGGCAAGGCGTGGCATGCCGATTCATCGAAGTCAGGGCTAACTCGATTTCCCGTCTAGAAAAAGTAAGGGTTCAGTAAGTTATCGGGACCGTTTACCCGGCCGACTGAAATTCCGTCACGGGTCGCAACACACGGCAAGTGTTGCCTCTGTTAGCAGACTCTTACTGCAGGCTGAGGAAGCCTTGGGCCTGTATTCCTGTGCCCCGGGTCCCACACGGGTTGCCAAATGCAGATGAGATGTTTTCTCATATAGCAGGCAATAAATACTTTTCTGGTCTAGACTAGTCGAAAGAATATCGACAGTTACCCTTGACAGTAAAAGCACGACGTAAAATTGTATCCCAGTATGTAGAAAGGACAATTTATCCTTTTGTGATGCCAACAATGTGCCTATGTCTTCAATGTTTTTTATAATATCAAAACTATCTAAACAATACAAATGTAAAATTCCCCATGTTTCATCGAAAATTACTTTATCCATTCGCAGACACAACCTAGTGACAAATTGAGTCGAACTGAAGTGCGCAATTAGTCTTCAACAATTTACTTAAATATATTATAACATGTAAAATTAACCTTTGGAAGGATATTTAAGCAAAATATTGAAAAAACCTCACAAATGAAAAGTATAGACACTGATTTTACACAAAAAACAGCAATGGAAGTGCTGAAAAGAGTGTTGTTGTCACTGTATGAAGTATGAGATCAATTTTTTGCAAGTGACAATAGTAATAGTATTTACATTGTATAATTAAAAGGAGTTCATTAGTCAAAACATGTCAAATAATTAAACTGTTCAAAAGTTGGCAGACTAAAGTATAAGTCCTACTAAAAACTTATATTTATTTTACAGTTTTCTAGATTCACAGTTTATATGCATTTCAGTTAATCTAAGTTAACGTACAACAAAATATTATTATAAAAAAAACAATTTTAGCCTTTTACTTTCGGTCATTATATGTAACTATCAACTATCAACTTGATGAAAGTATCTCCACCCCAGACGTCGTCCTCAGTATACGCTTTCATCAAGTCGAAAAAGCATGTATCGACCTAATCAAACAGCTCAAATTGAGTAATGCTAGTTACTGATTTTACGGTTAACACAATTTGTTTCCTGTCACGTCGAAAGTTTCTTCGAAGAAATATTTATAGGATAATTAATTGGGCGGAGTGAATATCCAAACTATGATCACGAGTGCGGCATAACGCATCTGATTAAACGATTGCGCGGGACTTGTTCCGTGCACGAGTTTAATCTGATGCGTTATGCGGCACGAGTGATCATATTTTGGATATTCACGATGCCCAATTGATTATCCTATTTGTTAAATAGATCAAAATTATTTTTCGTAAAATTTTAACGCTTAATCCTAAATTTTATGAAAATCTGAATATCTGTATAGTACAAAACCAACTGCAACATGGCCGCCCTTATCTGGATCAGGACGCCAGCTAACTAATATTTCGTTCTGAAATATCAAATAAGGATATTGTCACGCTAAATGACATGTTATAGGATATTGTTCTAGCAGATTCTGGTCTATTAGTGAACAATTATTTGAGCTTTTGTGTTTTGATCATCGAAAGTCACTCACATGTGACCTGATGTATAATCGATTGTGTTGTGTAGTCACGCAACGTATGTGCAGAAATGGACAATTTGTTTGAGAGCCTAATTATTTGTTATTAGCAAAACCATAATGATGATTGATTAATTGATTAATGGTGTTTAACGCCCGAGCAGCAATATTTCAGCTATATTCAGGCGATGAACATGAAATGGATGATAATGATAAGAGCCGTAAACATCACCAAATGTAATTCAACCGCGAGAATTCCATTTTAAATTGAAAAGGTAAGTTATCGTTGAAATTGTGCAAAACATTGCAAAATAAAAGCATGGCAGACATTCATTGTCTATTTGGAATTTTTGTCATAACTTGCATCGATTCTTTTTCAAATTTAGTATTAAGTTTTATTACCCCCCCCCTCCCCGAAATTTTTTTTTTAAATGGAGATTTGAAAAAATTATAAATTTTTACTGTACTTGGATATCAAAGCAATTTTTCAGGTATATTGTGGCGTCAAGTTTTTATCGCGGGAGGAAGTTGGAGAAGCCGGAGAAATCCCAGACCTTTGGTAGAAAAACTGACAATCCTGTTCGAAGATGACAATTGCCAGTGTAGTTTTTACCAAAAGATAATCGCATGTTCTGAAAAATTATAGAGTTTTATCTAAAAACAAAATTGGTATATCGCACTTAAGTCTTGGTTATACAGTCAAGAAAGATTCAGTCCGTTTCAGAGTCACTGAAATTCAACGGTAAAATACGTTTAAATTTTTTCCTTGAAGGTTCCATTGCCATAGGATTATGATGTTCACCACTGCCTGTGTATGTGATGAAATTGAAAGTTCCACCATGAATGTTTCTAGTTCCTTGGAAATAGGAGGACATTTTGGTTTGTGTTTACATTTGAGTTTATGACGGTGCATTAACAGCAGCAAGATTTAGTTGACGTTTTGAAGATTGAAGTGCCAAAGGAACTGACGACTGAGAAGAAACTGTTTCGTTTGACATTTTTTATTATAACATATGTTACCAGAAGTGTCACTCAAAACATTGGAGATACTTTTTTGCTGATTTTTCATTCAGCCGGGAATAGCTTTTGATGCTAGCTACATTCATGTGTCCACTAATCAGCATTAATTGTGCAGTTTCAACACCTTTATCTTGCAGTTTTTGAACCAGATGTTTTCGTGCGCTGTGATTGGTCAATTTACGATTTGGAGCAATATCAGGGCAGGATTTTACCATTTCTTTAACAGGACCATATACCATATATATGATTAATTCCCATTGCTTGCTCCTTAAACCAAGGAAAAGGAGATTCAGCAGTGTTCATTTTATCAGGCCTTTTGCTTCTAAATATGCGGTAATCATTTACAGGACAGCGGGATGAATCAATGTGGGCCAGGCTTTTGTTGTAACTTTTCATTAGGATTTTGCCCTTGCCTTGTTTTTGTTTGTCTTTCTTTTTTATGGTATAGGAATTCATGACCAGTTGAATCGTTCCCAATGCTGAGATCACCTAGCTTAAGATCCTTCTGTTCTTTACCACCTCTCATACCAAAGTGTAAACTGAATGTTAAGAGCAATAAATTAACCAAGGGAAGGAGGGCATGTACACCAAGTAATTTATGTTCATACAGTTTGTCAATATCCGCATCTGTTTCTGTTAATTCATCAGAAGCAATGGATTTGTTTCCTAGTCCCATGGATTTCAGTTGTTTTTGTTTTGCTTTAAGGACATGTACACATTTTTCAAATTCAGATCCAGAACTTAATCTAAATTTTGAGTCCTTCTCTTTCAAATAACGGTGAATGCTACACATGAAACCCTTTAAAGTTGAAGGCTCGTACTCAGTACCATCACGCTTTTAACTGACAAGAGGAATGTGCTAAATTGCTCATGTAATTCTTTAGCAGACAGATTTTCAATGTTTCTGTATTCTCCTCGATTTTCAAGATAGCTTTTAAATGAGACATTTGACTGAGTTTTCTGTTTTGTATTAATATTTTGGTTCTGCTCTAGAAAAGTGTCAATGTCAGCGTAGGATATAGATTGGAATCTGGAATTTCCTAAAGCCCTGGGCCCCTGTTGATTCTGTGGAATGTATTAAGTCAAATTCCGGTAATTCAATTTCCTCCAATTCATATTCCTTATTCTCCAAAATGTGGCTTACAATAGCACTGTTATATGTGTCAAGGTAATCAGACATTGTTGTAGTTTTTGAAAGCAGACAACGTTTTTTTTCAATGTAAAAAAGGGGATTTCATTTGTATTGATTAAAGGCCTGAATATGTTTGAATATACGTTATTGGAAAGAATTCTATGACAATTGGTAACAGGAATGTTGAAGCATTTATGAGTTGTTAATGTACCGGTATTTGTTTTCTATCACAATAATTAAATTATCGGCGAAAGATCGCGGACTATTCAGAAATCTTCTTTTTATTCACTCCGTTTTGTTTTATGAAATGTTTCTCCATTAAAGGAGAACAATATTTATTAAAACACCATGGGTCTTCCACGACTTCCTGTACAATTTCTTTGTTATAAAATTATTGAAACAGGAAATTTATTTAAAGGTCTAAAATACACAGTCACACGCTTTAGTTATGGTATTTAGGTCAATTGTACAATCTACATGTGTGACAAAAGTGGTCCCAAGTGACATTTTGGCGGGAAAAAACCCGAGAGTGAAAATAAAAGATAATTTTCACATGTGATTTACCGTGATTTTTTCTGTCACTCGGTAAATTCGATATTTCATCTCTATCTATATAATAATTAACTAATATAAAGTCTACTTTTGATTTTCATATGTCATTAACGTGTTTGATTAAAACTGTCTGAAACAAAATTTGAAAACTAAGGTAATTAAATTGATTTGTTGGCTACATGCCTAGCGATCACTAGTTTTGGTTTCTTTACGGCATGTTCCGAAGATTTTTAACGGATCTAGGTACGGGTACAGTGTTTGTTGCCATACATCTTTTATAAAGGAATATACAGCTGACATCTACGATACAGTAAATGCTTACATGTGAAAAAAGGATTCGACTTATACGGCTTCCTAGGTATTTCATTTACAAAGGATTGATTTATTGGTGTGTGTGATTGACTTTTGCTTAACGTCCAACAAACTCCGGCTTCCTCTCCCAAAAAAAAACTGGACGTCGTGATATAGCTGAAAGTGGCGTCAAACACTATCAAACAAACAAACAAACAAACGTCCAACAAGTAACATTTAAGCCCTATTTAATGCGTTAACAATTGAAACAAACCGAACATTTGTTGATAATTTTCTTCAACTAAAAGAGAACCTCACACAATAATATATGTATAAATACTGTATGTAAAGCTCTTTAACATATTTTTAAAAAATCAACGTGTAAGTTGCTAATATTATTAATCCAAGCTCTTTAATACTAAAATTTGTTGAGAGCAGCAGTTGTAACTAGGTTTAAATATTAGTAAAAAAATAAAAACGGACCACGTCTAAGCAATGAATCGCAAAATGCTTGATATTATGCTTGGACAATTGCATGGCACACTAGAGCCGTGGCTTATATTTAAAATACAACTATCTGTTGACTTGGTATGTATGAGACGACATCGTCTAAGCCACCTTTATACATTTAAAATAATTTTTTGCAGTTTAAGTTGGATTGTTTGACGTTTATCATGAACTTGTAGATTCCAAACACTAACGCAAAATATATATTTAAAGACCAAGGTGATAATTCCATCTTGAAGTGACAAACATTTTTGTTTAGTATTTGATTTAAAATCTATGTTTGACGTATTTTGATTTGTATTGATAAACAGTTTTATAGATCAAAGGTCAAAGATACTACTGAACACTGACAGTTTAAAGATTATTTTAGGAAAAAAATTACAACATAAAATCAGCCACTTTAAAAACTGTTGATTCTATTAATAACTCTTAACAGTACTTATATTTATATCTAACCTAACGTCAAAGTTTGTCATAAACAAGAATATGACTATCTAAAAGCAGTTTAACATCATCTAAAAGCAAAACATTGTAACAGTGAGTTGATAATTATATACTTAATTGTTTCATTAATTTAAAGTCTGTTGTCGTTCGTATCACTAAAAATACAACTGATACCTCCATATAAACCCTTCACGGTAAACAGATTTGTGCAAAATTTAGAAATAAACAACTAAAACCCCCTGAATAAGGACATTTAATTTTGATATGCCTGCACCAAGTCAGGACCATTGCTGTATTTGCTGTATTTTTGGATGTTGGTTCTGGAGTTTGCCAGTTTATCGTACTTTAATTTGTGGATTGTCTTTTTTGACAATTTTACCAGTGTTCCGTATTTTATTGTTACCTTAATATTTAGTCTAGAACCTTTAAAGAATATTCACTGACTGCGTAAAACAATATTAATAGTGATAACAGTAGGAGTAATTCAAGTTGTATGGTTATTTAATCCACATAGCAACTACCCAAATTACAATAACAAATATTTGTGCGATTAAGCTTAACAGAAGGAAGAAGCATCACTTTTTGATATTTGTATTGTCACGTTGTGATTCAGGACTATTTATAGAAATGACATTAAAGTTACAACTTTGGATATCCGTTGATGATGTATTAGTTGATGTCGCATTTTCTAATTCCAGTAAGCCTTTTCTTCTAAATTATATTAATTTAAAGTTTTCAGTTTTAAGTTTAATTTTAATTTGTTTTAGTTTTGGTGCAAACATTAAAGGTAGGCGTAACTTGAGAGCCAGATATTACTAAACTAAGCAAAATGAAGGCAAAAACTAAGCTCTACATCCTACTTAATAATACGAGTATATCTAAATGTCGATGAATATTTTTATTTCTAGTATGCAAACTGGCAAATGCGTCAGCCAGAATGTTTATTTTTACTATAAATGGTAGCTTCATTCATTTTATTGTAGTGACGTTAAACAGATAGACCTCCACTTCTAATATTAACACATTTTGACTAAGCAGGTTTGACGAAGAGCAAAAAACGTGACAAAACAGTTAATTGTCATAGAAAAACAAATACGAATAAACATCGTTATCTAGGCGTTGTGATGATTCAAAATTTACAAGTCTATGACTTATTTGATATTGACCTCTAATAACACACATATAAGACAACATAAATCGTGGTGTTAGTGATGTTAAGAAGTCTTTATTATATTATTCGGCTGAACATCTTAACATAAATATTAAAAATGCTTATAATGTGTACAATTAAAAATTAAATAACACGTCATTAAAGACGACAAATGGGTCCATCTTGATCAGATATCTCCAATATTGTGTTGCAATATTCTGAACGGTTCAGTTTATTAATCTCAAAGGGATATTAATTATTTAGTAAGTACAAAGTCAGTTATGTATTCTTTTAGTGATGTCAAAAGTCTTAAATGATCACGAAATATAAAAGTTATTAAGTTAACAAACTGGTTTTATTTTTGTTAAATCATTCCGAAGAGTAAAAGTTTGTTATTATGACAGTAACTTAATACTAACAAAATTTTGCATTGCGTATTCATCACCGATAAAAACGTTTTGGAAATTTTGCATTTTAACACATCGAATATGGTTAAGAAATTTTATTGCAATTATTTTCAATTCTGTTCTAATTTATATGTGACCTACGTACCACTGAATACCAAATTGTCAATAATAAGGTCTATCCACAGGAATTTGACCCCATATCATTTTGGTCGAAATATGGCCAGACAACGAAAAAAAGTATTGTCGCGAACATGGACATTGGTTCCGCAGTAAATGATAAAAAATTAATGGGATAAAACGGTAAAAATAAAACTTTGCTTTGTATGTAAATGAAATAATATTTAAATCCTAATTTTAATTATTTTTTGTAAAATTGAGTTTTAATCGAATTGTTTACACTTCTAGCACATCTGTTGATAAAGGGATGTAACCCAATGACATCAGCCATGTGCTCTTCGGTTTTGCAATTTCCGGATAATTTTTCTCTGGTTCCGACTTCGCGTTTAACTTTTTGTCATTTACTGCGGAACCAATGTCCATGGACGAATCCCTGAAGTAAAGAAAGTGTTTCAGTCTAAGAAAAAGTTTCGCGGTTGCAAAAATATGGATATATTAAAGGAATCGATGTCATAATCTTAAAGAATAAATGTAGGGGGTAGGAATTGTTTACTTTTGCGTTAGACTCCTTCGCTCACTTCGTTCGCGACAATACTTGTTTTCGTTGTCTGGCCATATTTCGACCCAAATGATATGGGGTCAAATTCCTGTGGTCTATCCTAATTTGTAGGGAAAACATAAATACAACGATAACTAGTATTCGTCCTTTCATCACTTAGATTTTAGAGAATTGGGAATATAATAAAAAAAAGAATTATTTCTTTTAATGCCTATGATTTTAGAACTCTTGCGTTACTTTTTGGTTGTGTAGAACCAATTTAGAATTACTAATATGTCGCTGTAAACGGACAGATTGTGTTCATTTTCAATACTAAGAATGGATGGAAAGATTGGTAGACACGGATAATTTTACTTTTGTCAGACATCAAACAGACGGGTCATTATCCTTATATAATCCTACATCGTGCTGTCTTTTGTATTATAAAAACCTATTCCCAAGTTCAGGCATTCCTTATCCACAGACAGAGATGTTTAGGATGAATTCAGTAGAACATTTAATCTTATACGGTACTTTTGAACTTACGGAACATTATGCTTAGAATCTTTAATTTCAGTTATAAACATATATCGTGAGATTGAAGAAAACGACCCATTTCATATCTGAAATATTTAAGGCGCACTCTTATAAGCAAAATGAAATCTACAATCGTGTAAAACTTCTCGTATGCATTTGCATTCAAGATGTCCCCTTTCGTTTTAGTAATTTTGTTTACTACGGTAAATAATTTAATCATCTTGATCATGATTTCGTTGTCATTCTAGAATTATCTTAAAGTAAAAAAATAGCAAAATTTCTAAAACTGTATTTCAGATATGTAAATGCAAGTTAGCTTTAGAATAAATCTAATCGTATTTGAATTGCCAAGGTACGTTTAACAATGAAAGACTTCAAAATAAACAATGATACTTGGTCATATATGGTCAAATCACGAAAAGAACGTTTTTATATATTGTCGATTAAAAGAAACTAGATAACTTGCCAGAAAAAGAATCAACAAGTACGTTATTTTTTTAAATATATAACCAATATTTTTTAAAAAGATGAAGTGTTGATAGAACACAAAATGTTGTTATTTAAAATGTTTGCAACATTTTCCCTTTTGGAATTTGTTTTCTTTTAATACAACGTAAAGAGTAAGATGCGAAGTTTGCACCTTTTTGTGGTTTTGCAAAGTGTAAATTATGGAACTCGATTTTGATATTTAACGATTTTCTAATTCTTTATTTAAAATTTACTTTTTAACAATTTCTTGCATTAAAACATTTGTTTATTCTTAACAGGAGTGGTTTTGTGAATGAATCCTTCGAAATAATTTTTAACTAAAACCATCCATACAAAAGGTATTACTTTGCTTTTTATTAAAATGTTAAGTTTTGATATATCAAATTAAAATAAAGGATAGAAAACAAGTTGGTTTTTATATTATCATCTATTTTAAACAACAGGTAAAGAGCGAATAAAACAACACATTTTGTTATTTTTTATGCTAGAACATTCTGTGTCTGATTATAGTTATTATAATTTCTATATATACAACTGGGAGGCTTTTTATGTGTAAAATGAAACGAGGGAAGATAATTATTGTGTTAAAGGTGAAAGTTATACTATTCAGCCTTAATATTAAACAGATTTGAAACAATTAACGTTATAAAAACAGTGTAACATTTTGTTGCATCAATAAATATGTTTAAAAGGAGCGTTTTCCATTTCGCATAGTTACATAGTTTTGCGCAAGACTACCTATGTATCTAGACCAGAAACATACTATATATATATGTCAGATTCTAAATTTTTTTAAAATAGATCCATGTGAACGACCATGCTACATGTTGTCTTCACTTGACTTTTTCTTCACTGACACAAAAGAGTTGGAATAACATAGTTGTATTGTCTTTTTAGCAAGATGTGTTTTATTTGAAAAACTTAAACATTAAATTTTTAGTGTTAAATGTGTTTATCTATATTGAACACAATATACAACATACCAGGACGACACATAGTTATATTTTTAAATAATGAGCCACGACCCGAATGTGTGCCATGCAACAGTTCATACACCATTAAGCATGTCTTGATGGACTGTGTGGGAACGTTTCTATTCTGTAGATACGTTTTTAATTTATTTAAAACTGTCGCAGGCGACACAATTTTAAAGTTCTTAAAAGAAATTAATTTGTGTAACAAAATTTAATTTCACTATTACTTGTGAAGAGTCATACTTTTTATTGCTTTAACTACCATTTCTGTATATATTCTCATATTATTGTATGAGATCACGATTTACTATAAAGGGGAGGAATTAAGTACTACTAATTTTAAAATACTAATATTTTAAAAATTATAATTTTCACGTCTTGAATAGAGTTAAAATATTGTTTGCTGGACGTTAAACAACAAACAATCAATCAATTTAAATTTTTAGAAACTTTAGAGACTATTTATTCTGTATTGGTGTTTAAATCACGTTGAGAACTGAAAACCTGCCTGTAAATAAAAGTAATTTGATACAAGCTACACATATCAACCAGAAGAAGATTGGCGGCTTGCCCTACGTTTCCATAAAGTTTATCTTTCCAGTATATCAGGCATTCATCACGTATTGTTATTCAATCCTTTCTAAAGAACATTTGGCTTTACCCAATGTTTGTAATTCTTTGTTTCGTACCCATTATTACTGGACAGTATAGCAAACTTGAAGATTGTCACTCCCCATCCAATACTTTTTACGTGGCATTCACAATAACATCCCTTCTCACGTTGGTTTATTATTTGTAAGCTTTTTTGCGTCTTTGATATAGCTGTAATATTGACCACTAGACGTTAAGCAAATATTCTATCAATCAACTTTTCCCTAACATTAGGCTGCTAATTTAACAAAGAAGAGTAAAATATAGACCGTTCAATTAATGATTTACCAATTACTTTCGTACTTGTTTTTATTCCACGTATACCTCAATAAACATTTTTTTTAAGAATGATTTATTCTTATTCTTAATATACAACTCACATCTAACTGCCTTTGTGCTGTGATAATACTGCTCTAGATTTCAGCGATTATCACGGTCTAAATCTATGGTTAACTTCAAGAGACAATCGTTTTTATGTAAAAACTGGCAATCGGAGTCAATCTGGCCTACTATCTTACTGTATTAATGGTTTAAACTTCGTGCCAACCACACAAATCCATTATCCTTACCAACGTTTCCTATTTAGTTTTTCCTCTTATACGAAAGCATTCTTCGGTAATTCCTAAAAATAGTTATCTTCCTTGTGCAAATCATCAATGGTGCCGACGGAATTCAAATCCCAATGGCTGGGTTTGAACTCAACGCTTTAGGCATTTGATCTTACTAAGCGCTTGCTGAAATTCTTATACCGGAAACTCAAACCATTTTCTGCCATATCCTTACAGCACGCCAGCTGTTCATGGTCATCCGTCGCAATAATGCACTTTTGTTTGTTGCGCGGTTGATAACAAAAGAATAGTTAAAATTATATAAATGTTTATTGTTACAGTAGTTGACCTTACGGAATATCTGAGTCACAAATCCTTACTGACTTGTTCCGTTTGTCGTCACAATTTACCTGAATTATGATGACTACGGATGTATGACTAATTTACAGTATTGTAACCTGTTCCGACAGGTACCAACTTTAGCAGCATCCGATTTTAGTGGGGTTCGTGTCTTTTTGTTGTTTTTGTGTTTTTGTTTAACCTTGGTTTTGTCTGCTTTTTTCCCTAACTCTTATTTATATATGTGAACAATGACCAATCTAAAAAAAAAAATCAATAATAAATAAACAAAACCCTCACTCTAGAAATTGTTCCGGGTGATCCTACCACATGTTGACAAAATAATCTAATGTTACAAATAATACAGCGGTCGCACATAAAACAATGTTTAAATGTTCAAAACAATTATCAATTTCATGTTGTATTTTCCCGGTTTTTCCAGACAAAATTGTTAATAAAATTTCAACGGATTTTGGATACATAAAAATCATAATGAGATGCAATTTTTTGCAGAAATGTAAAATATGTGTTTTTTGTTTAACGTGAAAATGACAGGTATTTTAGATTGTTCTTATAAAAACGGAAGAATGAGCGTGGAGCTCTCCATAGACAAGTACAAATAAATGGTCCGAAAACTTGTTTCGCTTATTAAAACTTGACAAAACGGCAACGACAGGTGTTCTATCCATTACGTTGGAATCGCTGGTAGGTCCTTTCAATCAATTCTTGGCTAACAGTAACAAGGTACTCATCTATGCAGGTGAACGACCTATTTGTCGTTATCATTTATCGTAAGTCCTTAGTTATGTATCGATTATCACCTGAACTGTAGAGGAAACATTTTAAGAAACAACAAATAACGACATAAAATCTGCCACTCTGAAAACTGTTAATTCTATGTAATACAACTTAATAGAATTTGCATTTATATACGTCAAGAGTGTCAACAACTTAATTTTTGTGATCAACAATTATACAAATGACTCTATAAAAAGCAGATTAACATTATGTCAATTGAGTACATTGTAGCAGTGAGCTGATAATGATATTTTCTAAAATGTTTTAAAAATAACTGTTTCCTACGTAACCCTAACAAATTATAACTCTATAAGGCGGCCTTAACGGTCAAACACATATGAGCTGTACTTAAAAATACAAAAGTAAAATCCCTTGAATACGAGCAATACTTCTAGTCCAGCCAACCTATTAACGTTTAACAAATATCAAGTGACCTGCGTAAACAATATAGTCATTAAGTCATATGACTATTCGACCACACAACCCCGTGTGGAACCGGGACACCGGAGAATAGGTGCACGGCTTCCTAAGCCTGCAGTAAGAGTCTGCTAACAGAGGCAACACTTGCCGTGTGTTGCGACCCGTGTCGATTACAGGACGGGATTTCAATAGGCAGAGTAAACGTTCCCAATAACCTACTGAACACTTACTTTTTCTAGACGGGAAATCGAGTTAGCCCTGACTTCGATGTATCAGCATGTCACGTATTGCCCTTTGTGAATCCTCATTTTGGCTACTCTATTAGATTAGTTTCTTTGCAACTGTTCCACGAAATGTGTTTATCATTTAATAGACAGCTTCCATACAGGATTTGCAAAGAAGGCTGTGGCTGAAGGGCAAAGCTTTCTCAGCATAATAGAGGCGACATGTTTGCCGTGTGTTGCAACCCGTGATGGTGGAGGAAGGGATCCTGGTGGTTGAGAGATCACTCTTTGCTGCATCCATTAGTGCGGATCAGTGGGTTTCGATTTTCAAAACATCACTATGGCCCTGACTTCCACAAGACGGGAGACCTGGTGGACCCGGTTCGGTCAATCGGCTGGTCACGCCGAGTCCTTAACAAGCCTGCCTTCATTCTTCTTATCACTTGATCATATCTTGTGTATCATTGTATTAAAGTTATTCCGTCACAGGCTGTTAAGAGGCAGTGGCTCCATGGGTCAATCAAGCAGATAGAGCTTCGAACGGTTGTTTCGCCAGTTCACTCTGGAAAGAAGCTTGCATTCGCAGAGAAATTCATCTATTTGAGTATACCACCCTTAGAACACCTGATGTTTTCTGCTGGGAATCCGCAGAGACCAAGCATCGCTCCTGTTGGCACTCCGTGGCGGGTGGGTGATAATGGTGGTGAACCACATTCTGTTATCATAGCTTAAAAACCACTTACGCAAACAATTCCAAAAAAAAGAAAAAAAATGACATTTCGCTTGAAGAAATAGTTGTTGATGATCACTTCTTAGGATTTATTGTCTTGACTAGTAAAGATTCCAACAAATCTCTTTCAAAACTTTCCCTATTTGTAACCAAGATGTTAACAACGTTACAAAAATGAAATCTGGTTCACTACTTACTGAAGTTTCGATAAAACAACAGTCATTTAATTTACTTCAACTTAATAAAATTCATGAATTAGAAAAATCTTCCACTCCTCACAAAACATTACATTCTTGTCAATGGATCATCTATTACAGAGACAATGATCTCTGTGAACTAACTGACGGCGAAATATGTTAAGAACTAAAACCTCAGGGTACAACTGAATACCTTTCTACTAAACTTTTTAATACATCATATGTCCCTCAGTCAATCAAAGTTGGATTATATAGTGTTTAAGTCAGCGCATATATTTCAAATCCTGTGCGCTGCTGTAAATGTCAGTAGTTTAGTCAGAGGTAGGGCATTAGGGCTTTACCCGAACAAATAATCCAAAGTGTGCCATTTGAGGTAAAACCTACATGTCCTCCTCAAAAGACTGTCATCATTTTAAAAAAGAACAGGACATACAAAAATTGAAAACGGAAAAGAACATCACCATCCCTGAAACTCGTCGTCTGCTTAGTTCAGTGAACAATCCATCGTCTTCTGCAATGTCATTTGCCAGTGTGACAATACGCGTTTATGCTACATCTGAAACGCAAACCATGATCACCTGGTCAATAGGACAAAAGACCCTTCAAGACTACTGGTTGAAACCACTGACAAACTCATTACATCATCTCGAAAATCTTCAGCTTTTCAAACTTCTACGCCTACAGCATCTTCTACGCCTTCAACACAAAATCAATCTTCAACTAATTCTTCAGGCAGCCCAAACAAAAAATCAAATATTAAGTCTAACTCAAATACAAACTCCAATTAAAAAGGAGATCGAACTCCAAAACTGCTTCGGGATCCCATTAAGGTCCACAACAGGTTTGGTAGTCTAGATAATCGAGACACTACTATCTGGGGCGATCCCATGGATACACTAACCCCAGATACTGGATCTAAACGTAGAATCCCCAGCAGAAACCGACAGCCTCAAAAAACTTTCTGTTCCTCTATTCGCAGACCATAATGGGTACAATAAAACAATGAAACTGTCGAGGTCTTAAGGTTAATTTTCTTGAAATTACATTATTAGTTCAAGCCTTTCTTCCTGTTGCATTTTGTCTCCAAGAATCCACCCTAAAAGAAGTGATAACATATCTTTCAAAAACTACTCTATATACAGCACATATGTAGATGAGAATTATAGAGCTGCTGGCGGCTCCACCATTTTTGTAAAAAATAAAGTTTTACATAGCCCTGTAGATATCAACACTTATCTTCAGGCGGTTGCTGTAAGAATGTCTTTAGATAAAACGTTTACTTTATGCTCTGTGTATATACCTCCGAATTCTTCATTAAACTTAAATCAGTTGAAACAGATTACTGATCAGCTTCCGGCTCCATATATATTATTTGGGGACTGCAGCGGAGACAACACTCTATTGGGCAGTAACACAATAAACGACAAAGGGAATTGATCATATTCGGCTATTGATCTGACAATAGCAGATCCTTCCCTTATGCACGATTTCGCATGGAAAGTCCATGACGCTCTCCGTGGCAGTGATCACAGAACGAGCCGCTCGGTATAAATTTCACCAAAGCCAACTGGCCTATATTTGCAGAACTCTGTATAGAGCGACTTAACTAGGATACTTTTGAAGCTATTTCTGATCCAATTTTAAAATTTAATGCAACACTTATTTCAATTCTTGATGAAACAATTCGTCGACAAATGCAAAACATACTAGTAAACCTTGGTTCAATGACAGCTGCGAGGACGCTATTAAAGACCGGGAAAAGGCCGAACGACGCTTTAATGAACACCCAACTAATCTTAACCAATTCCGAGTTTTTCGAGCAAAAGCTCGAAGGGTTACGAAACAAAGACGAGGCACGTCTTGGCGTAACTTTATTTGTAAACTAAATAAGCATATATGAATAAAAGTTTGGAACATGACTCTTAAAATAAATATAAAAACAGTAAAGCAAATGTCTATCATTTAAAGAATGGACAAGACTTGTTAATGTCAGAGTCAGATATATCAAACAAATTGGCATCTTACAAAACACTCCTCTGCTGAAAATGAAGATCCCAATTTTCAGAGGATCAAAATTAAAAAAATACATAAAAACTTATTTCATGTCAACAAATTTAGAAGATTATAATAAACCTTTTTATTTTGAAGAGCTAAATACTTTTTGTATATATGCTCATAGTTTTGTATGAGATCACGTTTTATCATTTAAGGAGGGATATTCTTGACATAATTTAATTGTTTCTAATTTTAAAAAAAACATATACACTAACAGAAATATATTCGTGGTGTAGCCTAACAGCAGGAATAGGCCTCACATTTATTGTCGCGTTGCCATTCAGAACTATTTATAAAAACGACTTTAAAGTTACAATGATTTTTGCGACTGCTATACTGTTATCATTCTAGTAGTAAATTTGATTCCAACATTATGCTAAACAATTTCTGAAAATCAAATAGAACTGCGTTTATTCAATCATCTTATAAAATATTGCAAGTAAGCGCATTCTCTTATCTTTAAGTAGATTCAATAGAATTCCATTATGTTAGAGTAATAATTTACATAAGTGAAACATTGTATATAAGAACTATAATGGATTAAAAAAAACAAATATATATTTTTGTGCAGCGACATGTGTTAACTAAATTGCATGAGAAGTTAAAACTATCAGATCCAACCTGAAACATCAAAAGTCAGCCTGTTTAAAACTATTGTTTGTATTAACGAAAATGCTTGATAATAAAAACCACATCGTTAAACGTTAATCAATGACTAGAAATTTTATAACATTTATCTTTTCATTTTAACCAGAAGACGTAGGAAGAAGTAAGTAAAAGGGCTTTTATTTCTAGTATGCAAACAAGCAAACTGACAAAATCCGTTCGGCGAAATGTTGCCTTTCACAATAATTCTATCGACATTTCAGTGCTATGACGTTAAACAGGTATTAAATGTCATGCACCTCCTCATCTAAAAGTAAGACCTTTCGACTATGCAAGTAAGGAAAGGCGTGACGGAAACCTGTATAAACGGTATGATGAATAGTATTCATATATCAAGAACGTACAATTTAGAATGATCACAGCTTTCCATATTATGATCTGATAACCTTTAATTAAAAGAGTTTACCCTATACGCAATTCGGGGAAGCGCTGGGCTCCGCTTTAAAATACATTTACTAACTATATAATTTTGGACTGGGACCATATTGAGCGGATTCCCAGTGCTCAACCCATAAACCAGCTCAGCTTGTCCCCGGGTGGCGGACCCTGTCGTAATGGGGATTGTTTAAAATTCATTTTACCTATCTAATATGTAGGCGATTATTGACGTTTTAAATGTTATGTGAGTAGTTGTCCAATAGGTTTTTAAAAAAAATCTTCTCTTCTTTTCTGATTTTTTTATTTGAAAAGAGAATAACTTTTTTGTAGTCAAAAATATAACTTGTATTTTTTTAACAAAGTTTTTATAAAGTATACGTTTTAAAATTGAGTTTATAAAGTAAAACTATAAAATGTATAATTAATAAAAACTAAATTTAATATACTAAGACATGAAGTAGAAGAAAATACTTTGAAAACGACACTAAGAGTTGTCCTTGTCATCTTACTCACATCCTTTTCAAAATACGAAATTTACCAATTAAAATGGTGTTAATACTTGTTCATGTTGCTCAAACATGGAAGTATATCATTTTTTACACTTCGAATATAACACCATTGGTTATCTAAGCACAGAACTTACAATTCCAATTTCAAAACTATAATTTTCATCACTTATGCAGCAATATTCCAGCTTCCCTTTAATTCGTTTTCTATATTTCTCAAAATATCAGGTATACAATAACTTGGGAGAGTATAATTATTTTTGCAAGCCTCACCAATTTCTTCTGGATGAACACATAACCAAGGTAACAACGACTCGTCGTCATAAACACATAAACCAAGGTAACAACGACTCTTCCATGCCTTAAATAAGTTACTATAGATACCACCTCCGTGTCGTTTAAAAACATGGCTGCAGATAGTTTCCACAATTTTTGAATTTAGTGTACAGTGAGTTTGCTACGATGATTATTTGATATACGTATTGCTGTCTAGCGGTATATGATACCAATCCATTTAAAATGAAAAAAAACAACTAAAATACTACAACGATGGAGGCCTGAGGTTTTGCCTACCACAACACCTGTTTAAACCCATTTCTTTTTAAATGCCTGTACCAAGTCAGAACCATTGCTGTATTTGCTTGTTGGTGCCGTACTTTGATTTGTTTATTGTCTTGTTTGACAGGTCCCTTGGTGTTCGATATTTTGTTATTACCTACATTTAAATGTCGATCAACTTTAGGGCTTTTATTTCTAGTATGCAAACAAGCAAACTGACAAAATCCGTTCGGCGAAATGTTGCCTTTCACAATAATTCTATCGACATTTCAGTGCTATGACGTTAAACAGGTATTAAATGTCATGCACCTCCTCATCTAAAAGTAAGACCTTTCGACTAAGCAAGTAAGTAAAGGCATTACGGAAACCTGTACAAACGGTATGATGAATAGTATTCATATATCGAGAACGTACAATTTAGAATGATCACGGCTTTCCATATTATGATCTGATAACCTTTAATTAAAAGAGTTTACCCTATACGCAATCCGGGGACGCGCTGGGCTCCGCTTTAAAATACATTTACTAACAATATAATTTTGGACTGGGACCATATTGAGCGGATTCCCAGTGCTCAACCCATAAACCAGCTCAGCTTGTCCCCGGGTGGCGGACCCTGTCGTAATGGGGATTGTTTAAAATTCATTTTACCTATCTAATATGTAGGCGATTATTGACGTTTTAAATGTTTATGTGAGTAGTTGTCCAATAGGTTTTAAAATAAAATTATCTTTTCTTTTCTGACTTTTTTTATTTGAAAAGAGAATAACTTTTGTAATCAAAAATATAACTTGTAACTTTTTAACAAAGTTTTTATAAAGTATACATTTTAAAATTGAGTTTATAAAGTAAAACTAAAATGTATTATTAATAAAAACTAAATTTAATATACTAAGACATGAAGTAGAAGAAAATACTTTGAAAACGAGTTTTCCATGTCATCTTACTCACATCCTTTTCAAAATACAAAATTTACCAATTAAAATGGTGTTAATACTTGTTCATGTTGCTCAAACATGGAAAATTACTATTTGGAAGTAGCAGCCAGATTAGTACACTTATTAAGTATCGGATCGACAAACATGACGATACAGCATAAACAAAAAATAATATAAAAGTCTAGAAGATTATGCAACGATACAAATGACGGTGTTTCTTGTCAAAACTATAGACACAGAATGACCAACGAATGGCTTTAGTCATTGAGTGTCACTATAAATAAATAATTCTAATATGATTTGCATATTTAGAAATACTTTTAATTGATTGGTCTAAATTACTTCCGGTTGAGGTTTTTAACAAAAGTTTTGTTGATAAATGAAATTGCCTCCATTTATTTTAGGATACTTGACGTTGACGGAACTATTTTTAGCGAAACCAATGTAAACACAGATTTGGTATTCTATATCGATGGCGATGACAAATTATTTGTATTATAAATTGACGTTAATGATTTATTAAATTTAAAACTATTCGATAAAGAAAATAAAGTTATAGATTTAATTCAAAACTTAGTTGTATTTATTTAAATTAAAAGATGGTTTATTAATAACATTTGGTACGTAAAAATCAACAAAATATCCATATGTTAGGTCGTCGATCTCTGCTACCAAAATACACGAGAAACATGGAATTGAGAATACCTTAATAGAAAAATTTATTTCTTAATTCAATTTTAAAGAATTATAAGGATTGAACACCGTTTTCATTGGATTTATGGGTATATCAACAAGACCAACTCACTCACAAACATATCATATTGTGAGTGAGTTGGTCTTGTTGATATACCGATAAATCCATTGAAAACGGTGTTCAATCCTATAATAACGTAAACAAGTCATAACATATTGATCATGAATTTTCCCACTCCAATTGAACCCAAAACTTCTATAAAGTGCTTCCCCGTCCGCCACCCGCGGACGCGCTGTTATAGTCTATATTTTGACAAGAACCACCATCATTTGTATCGTTGCATTATCTTCTACACTTGTATATATTTAGAGATATAAAAAAGAAGACTTTGGTGATTAACACGCTTATAATTTACTGACTCAATAAGTCCATTTTCTTTTTTATATTTTATTAAGAAAATCTACTATTCTCTGAGTATTTGCGTTTGTTGTATTATATAAGAATGTATAATATAAAAATGACTCGAAATTCGTTTCGTCCTAAAGTTCTTCAGTTATATGTTTCCGTTAATAAACTTGCAGATAAATGCATACAATTAAATAACGGACTTATTATTATTAGACTGATCACTGACGGTGACGGATGTATGTTTCAGCAATCATTCAGTGATCTAAAATCAGTTATCAATCAGTCACAGTATTCTATTTACGAATACATGTAATGTAGCCGCCTCGAAAGGTTAAATTCTCTGCCCTAACACAATACACCATACTAGCGGCGTCAAATTGTGTTTTCTATATCCAGTACCATCCCTTTTTCCAATGATTTAATTTTGTTAACATTTATATCCTGAATATAGCTAAAATTAATCAATACGATTTTGGGGGAAAATATCCTATTTTATTGGACAAAGATTAACCGAACAGATTTCAGCTGCAAACTAATCAAAAGTTATACGATCATATGACACTCGGAAGATAAGATACGTCTTCTATGTCCGTGCATTCAAAATACCCTTTAAATATATTTATAACGATAATTATTGCAATAATCGGAATAATAATTTCATTGTCATTCTCGAATGCGGGGACCATATAGTGTGGTTTCTCAGTGCTCGACCTATAGAGTAGCCCAGGGTATCCCGTGTGGCGGATAGGAGATACCTGGTTGTTTGGGGGGTATCAGGTCATAATACGGGACGCCTGGCAGCGGATCATATTAAGTTACGAGTTTTAAGAGTGGCACGCTCCATGCACGATAAAGAAACATTTTTGGTAGATTTCAAAAAATGAAGGCTCATTTTAGCCGCTAAAAAAACTAAATTCACCGCCTCTTACCAATACGCAATATTTTTCCAGTAACAGCCTACATTTTGTTTCCTAAGTCTCATTCCACCATTTAAAATTTTTTTTAACGTATTCTTGAACTGAATACGGCTGAAATAATGCTGACTCGACGTTAAGACATCCAATCGATCAATAAGTCCATCATTCTTGAATGATTTCAAAGTAAACACTAATAGAGATATGTAAATGTATGCTAACTTTTAAATAAAAGTGGCAACATTTGCATTCCTATTTAAACCTATTCATATTGCAATATTAAACCCCTTGCAACTTAATACAAATACATTGTTATTAATGTCCATGTCAAGTTAAAAGCGTTTAAATGTATTTTTTCATATTTTAAAATCATTTTTAAAATGTAGGAAGTGTTAAAAATAGCAAATATTATTATTTAGTATGTTTACAATATTATGAATTTGAATACTGTTATTATGATTTATCTAAATACAACCGAGGGCCAATGTAATGTGTTTACAAGATACAACGACGGAGCATAATTCTTGTGCTAGGCGTATAAATTATATTATTCCATCCTGATATTTAACCGATTGTAGTGGTTTAACGTTATAGTAAACAGTTTAACAGTTTGTTAATCAAAGCCTACATGTTTAAAGGAGTGCTTTACTGCCTATATACAGACAGGTTTTACCTCGGTATACACAGTTTGCACATGAATACCTTAGCATCCCATAAAAACACATACTGTATGTCAGATACCTAACTTTAAAAAAAATCATTTCAATTAGATGCATTGGTTTCAAAGTAATGAAGGATCATTTTTCATATGGATTTTTTTTGTATTCGATAACGTATTTGTGACTGCGTTGCGGACTTTTCACTGATATATTAAAGGTAGAACGATACAAATATTTACGTTTTGTGTGAAATGCCAGGTGCGTGTCATGTTCAAAAGATGATGTCTTAATTTTGAGAAATGTTTAGATCGATTTTCCTCTTTACCACTGTTAAAATGATATTGAAAACGTTAATCACACTGCACGAAACAATAACTTTTAAGATAGTCAAAAGGTATCCAAAAGTCTCAATTTTGAATACATTTTGTTGTCTTTTGAACACATTTTTAAAAAATACAAAAGATCTAAAAGATCATCTTTTTGTATACCTTTTTGACTTCAAAAGTCAGTCGAAATGGCCCACTTTTGATTTGACAAAAGGTGTTGCAAAGTTCACCTTTCTAGATCTAAAATGTGTTCAAAAGGTGAACAACAAAATATGACCTTTTTTCCAAAATATAATCTGTTGTCGACAAAAGATAATAAAAAGATCATATATCAACAAAAAAAAAGGTGATGAAAGGTAGTCCACAGATGCTATTTTCAAAACCAAAAGACCAAGGTCATATGGTATTTTGACCAAATTAAAATCCAAAAGGTCTCCTTTTGTATTTATGAAATTACAAAAAATTGCACAAAAGGTTACTTGTTATAATCTAAAATATGGTCAAAAGGTTATGAATTTCCATATTTTTCATGGATAATATTACAAAATGGACATTTATGTTAGGGGAAAGATGATATGATGAAAAAAAGCTGCATGCACAGGTCGGCTCACGTGGATTTGGTTTTTTCAACCTATCCAGAATCAGCATTCCACAAATGTCCACCTTGACCTCTCATTTTGTAAAACAGTATGCATCATTGCTCACTTACATTTATCAACAATAACAGTCTTGTGATGAAAAAGAACATGTCTAGTCCAATGAAAAGTTTGTGCAAGTTTTACTCTAGAAATATTGCTGACATTGTGCTCACTTAAGCTCCAATATTGGACTGTTGAATTTGTATCAATAGGATGACCACTAACTTGAACAATGGTCAAGGAATTCAAGATGACACAGCATTAAGAAAGTAGAGTTAAAAGTGTACTAGCTAATGTACAATTGCCTGTATATATCACTGAGCTGACAGGCTTGTCTAATGGCAATTAATCCCTAAGGTGTTACAATTTTCTCAAAAAAAAGAAACAATTTAACGATTTATTGAATAAATGCTCATTATGTCAATATGTACATTTTTCAATCTGTTTTACAATCCAAGAGGAAGGTGTTCTAGTTCATTTCTGGTTGCTCATTTTCTGTCCTTTCTGCTTTTGGTTGAAGAAATGTCAATAAATTTACAGTCTAATTTTATCTTTTATTCTATAAATTTCCAAGATGTCTAGTATGTAATAAATCCATCTTGACATTCCTCATACATGTCATATGAGGACATATATAGGCCATTAAGACGGGTCTTATCTTCTCGATATCTCTGATCTCCATATTGTCTGTTGGTCTTCGCTATTAATTCTAAGGATGACCAATCGTGCCACCAATAGCTGCATACAGCTATAGCATTTTATTCTTGTATTGAACTAATACCCAACATGAAAAGTGAAATAGAAGAATTGTTTCATTGTAATCTTCTTACTCATGATATATGTAATATTATACATTATATATGTTTCTCTTCACATTAATACCTCGTATATATAAATAATTAAACCAACAATATTTAATTATCTATATATACCCATTTTATGTTTATGTAGACGAAAAACAATGTTCGCAGTCAGTTGTGAGATTTGTTTGCTTATATATGCATTTCTTTCCTCGTTTTTGGTGCCTACCTCTGTCTATGTTGCTTGTACATATGTTTCTAAATGTGTGTGTGTTTGTGGATACAAATTGAGAATACCTCTTGCTTGCCCTAACAGCTCAATTATTGTCCTTGCTAACTCCAATGGATAATAGTCTCCAGGGCTATAGGGCAGCAATAGGTCTCTTTTATAATTGCAAATATAGAGTAAGTGACCCAATGTATTCAACACTGACATCTTCCATACCTGATTCCTATGTTAATAACGACAGAAGATGTAATTGATGTGTTAAAAATCCTTGATCCTAATAAGGCAACTGGACCTGACACCATAAGCCATCGTATGTTAAAAATTTGCCCCGAAAAAATTGCTATTCCTTTGAAAATTATTTTCAACAAATCCCTAGAACAGCGTAAATTCCCATCGCTGTGGAAAATATCTAATGTTATAGCAATATTTAAAAAAGGAGATAACTCGCTTCCGTCAAACTATAGACCGATTTCCCTAATCAGCTGTGTTGGAAAAGTAATGGAACGTATAATATATAAATACATATTCAATCATCTACATCAAAATAAATTAATTTACGAATACCAATCTGGTTTTCTTCCCAAACATTCAACAGTTCATCAGCTAATTGAAATGTATAATAATATTGTTGATTCCATGGAACAAAAAAAAATTAATTGCTTCGTTTTCTGTGACTTTTCAAAAGCATTTGATAAAGTCTGGCATAATGGGTTACTTCATAAAATGGGATCTTATGGAATTTCTGGAAATATCTTAACCTGGTTCTCTAGCTATTTAGATGAAAGAAAACAAAGAGTAGTAACAAATAATGCACAATCTGAATTAAAATCAATAACTGCTGGAGTACCCCAAGGATCCGTTCTCGGACCATTACTTTTTATTATCTATATAAACGACATTGCAGATAAGCTGAAATCCCTTTGTAGACTTTTTGCAGACGATACGTCGTTCAACTATTCGGATAAAGATCCAGAAAAAATACAAAATTTAATTGACCACGACATAAGTGAACTCGCAAATTGGTCCAATAAATGGCTTATGTCCTTCAACCCTAATAAAACTGAGATCATGCTATTCTCAAGTATACAGAACCGCATCTTAGCTTTTCATTTAACAATCAACCGATACCAATAACTACATCACATAAGCATTTGGGTATAACATTTCAGACTGACGGCAAATGGAATATACATGTTGATAATATTGTATCATCTGCAAAAAAACAGATTAATGTTTTGAGAAAGTTAAAATACCAATTAAGTCGCGCCAATTTAGAGAAGTTATACATAGTCTTTATAAGACCGATGCTTGAATATGCTAGCGAAGTATGGGATAACTGTGGAACTCTTAATGCCTCGAAGTTGGAACAATTACAACTCGAGGCTGCAAGAATTGTTACAGGACTCCCAGTCTTTGCTAGCGCAAGCAAAGTTTATAGTGAACTTGGATGGGAAAAACTAAATATAAGACGGGAAAAACGGAAATTAAATATGTTTTATAATATCCAAAAGGAACAGAAACCGGATTTTATGTACAGACTTATTCCTCCAAAAATTCAAAGTACAACAACATATTCTTTACGAAACGGGAATGACTTTATTATTCCCTTTTGTAGACTATCCCTAACCATGAACTCCTACATACCATCAACCATAAGGCTTTGGAACAATCTTGAACTTGAAATGAGACAATCAGGTTCAGCATCAAAATTTAAACGCGAACTTCAAATGTCATATTCAAACGACTTATCAATTCCAAATTACTTTTCATACGGCCCAAGAAAGTTAAATATTATTCTTACACAACTGAGATGTTGTGCGTCTTTTTTGAATTATGACTTATACAGAGTCAACTTAATCACCGACCCCTCATGTCAATGTGGAGCCCCAGTAGAAAATGCCTTCCATTATTTCTTTGAATGTCCTCGCTACATAAACCAAAGACAAATACTAATGCAAAAACTTCATTGGGTCCATAATAGGCGCATTATAGATCTACGCTTACTTTGTCAGGAACAGATATATTTTCATTACAAGAAAATAAAGACATATTTAGGAACGTGTTAACATTTATTAAAGGGTCAAAAAGATTCATGATAGTATAATCCACAAACACACACAATATGTTACAATATGTTACAATATGTTTATGTTTATGCTTTCGTTACTTAATTCTTACCTTTTAAAAATGTATATACTGATACTTTTTTTTAGCATGCTCAACATATATTATTATAAAATATTTGCTATTGTCGGAGAAGACTTCATAAGTTTGTTTAACTTGTGTCTTATCCATTTTGCTGATTTTTTTGCAAATAAAATATGTTTAAAATAAACTCCATATTGTCTAGTGCAGCTATTATCCGCTTGGCTTTCTGAAAAATATATATACAGTGTATGTGTGTGTGTTACAGATCTAGACATAACTAAAATGATATGTGGCACATTATGTAATACTAATAAATGTTGACATTTTGTATAAAACATCCATAAAACTGAACATTTGGGAGCTGAGGGGGCTGGGGGGGGGTCCATTAACATGGTAACAATTCGTATATTTTTCCCAAAATAACAGTAAATTTAAAATAATGATAACACTAACAGATAACAGCAATTTACATGAGAAAACAAATACAGTGAGTTCATAAATCGAAAAAACAGATAACAGTAGAATCTCATCAAAGGGCGATACGGTGAAAAAATGCATTAATTAATCAGTGTTTCCATAGTAACTAGTATGTGATCTTATGTATATCCCTCCCTTCATATGGAGACTCAATTACATTGAAATAAGTGGTGATTAAAATGAATTAACAGATAACAGAAAAAATCATGTAATTAGTAAACAGTGTTCTGACTAGTATTATTAAACAGCAAAGTGTTTTTATTTACATTATAACAATTAACAACAATGTCAATTAAAAAAAAAGATAACAGCTAATGGTTGAAAGTTAACAGTTGCTTTCTACTGTTTCGAATTTGTCATTTAGAACACTCCATATTAAATTAGTAAGCATTTGCTCATCAGTGAAGGTTGTGATTTGCTTTTAACATGTGTATTCTGATCATCTCCTTTTTATTTATACACTCAAAGAAATTAAAGACTGAAAAAAGTATTATCGTAACATACTTCTTTTTTCCCGTTCTAGTGATGTTTTCTTCTTTTTCTAGACGTCTAGATTGTCGTTCCTGCTTCTTTTGTCTGGCAGTACATGTATCTGTTAATAGCATCTGAAAAAAAAAACAAATTCATTTTCAAGTACTCTTAATCCTCTTCAATTTTAGTAGTTTCTTTTTACAATCTGAACATTAGAAAATGACAGATATTGCATATAAAAGTCATTATTATTCAAACAGTTATGACACTAACCCCTTTATCTACCCCCCCCCCCCCCCAAACCACACACAGAAGCTAGTACAATTTTAAGTACAATATTTAAATAAAAATAATATTTTTGCAGTATAGCTTGTTAAAAACATAATACATGAAATATAAGTCATTCATATAATGTGAACTATATTCAGACAATAAATGCTTATGTATGATTATTTCCCCTTTCATTTTGCAATATGGCGGATATGTGTTCTGTTGGGTGTGATTTTCCATTGCTTGAATGCAGTGGACAAACTCAAAGATAAAACAGATTTATATATTCTTGGATATAAATACCTGATCTGAAGTACTTTCATCGTCGGAGTCAACACTTTGCTGAGTATAAAAAGAACAATGTGGCAGTCGATGTCATGTGCGTCAGTGGTAAATTTCAATCTGGACATTCTTGTTTACCAGGAAACCTACTGACAGTGCTGAATCCTCAAGAATTTCATCGTCTGAGATATCAAGTACAACACTAACCATAATAATTGTTCGAACTACTAAGTTCACAAGAATGAAAGCGCGTAATCTTGACTTTTTTATTAAAAGGTGAGCACCGTCTTTAAAAATAGGCGCCGAGGCCTGGCATTTAGAAAATTGAGATGCTGATTGGATGTGGTTAATGATATCGATTCCGGCACACGCGCAAACGCACGAAGCCATGTGCACTGTGGCCTTGTATTTTGTGTAAGTAGAATCTGTAGTATCTTAATATAATTTATGTTTTATAGTTATTCAATTTAAATTTTGGTAAGTGTACTGTGTAAAATAACATACTTTTACATTATAATACAATTTATAAATAAAAATATATTTATAGATGTTACCAAAAAATTTTCACTGTGCTGGTGCACACTATCAACACTTTCCACTTTTAAATAAATAAATGGCTGTATAAAAATGTGCTTGTCAACATCATTTCAATGTATATTTTAAATACTTAATAACTAGCACACTGTTTCTATTTTAGAAACAAAAAGGCACATTTTGTTTATTTGACACATGTATTATTACTACATGTACTTCAAATTCAACTTGGATACTTAAAAATATCCATAAGGACATCTATTCAACTAGAATAGTAGTAGTATACTCTCATATCTTAGTAAATGTTCAGTATTTCATAAATTTTTGCTAATAGTTGGTTTTTTATAGTTAAAAAAAGTACATTTAATTTGTACTAAAATTTTGAAAATGGAGTTAAACCAATTTTGATTTTCCATCGTGGACAAATTTGAAGTCTCATATAAATACCCCTTTTAAGCCGTGGGGCGGGGGGGGGGTCATTTTGCCTCAGAAACTGATATATGGCCAAAAAAAAATGTGTGTTTCCGGTTACCCGAACCTACCTATTTTTTTGAAGCCGACCCTAAAGGTTTTTTTGCGTTTTAACGGAGGTTACTTTGAACCGGAAAACTGGGTTTTAGTTATATTTTCTTATTATATAGATAGAGATGAAATATCGAATTTTCCGAGTGACAGAAATCACAGTAAATCACATGTGAAAATTATCGTTTATTTTCACTCTCGGGTTTTTGCCCGCCGTTGGTTTTGTACTATACAGATATTCATCCGCCGTTCATAAAATTTAGGATTAAGCATTAAAATTTTACGAAAACAATTTTGATCTATATAATAAATAGGATAATCAATTGGGCATCGTGAATATCCAAAATATGATCACTCGTGCCGCATAAAGCATCAGATTGAACTCATGCGCGGAACAAGTTCCACGCACTCGTTTAATCAGATACGTTATGCGGCACTCGTGATCCTAGTTTGGATATTCACTCTGCCCAATTAATTATCCTATAAATACTTCCGCCCCAACACTACTAATTTAACCAACATGATTCCCCCCAAAAAAATCGTCCTATGAGTACCTTCCTATTTTATAATTCTATGTAACCGGAAACAAACATATTTTTTTGTTTGGCCTAACATTAAAGATAAAGTAATAAACACATTTTACAAGTTTTGAAGTTATTTTAAAAAATAACAATTTTATACTCTAGGTACAATATAATGTATCTACTGAATCACCAAAATATCAATGAGGTCGTAGTATTTGCATAAACTTATCATCTTAAAAAAACATCGTCAAAAGGCTATATATGTAAAGTATTATATATTTTACTGTGGGGAAACAACCCAGAGCAAACAGTTATCTGGTTGAAACATAAGTCAGGGGCTTACTGACTTGATACCGCCTTAAGGTACTAAAATTGTGATACAAAGATACAAATCTGTCAAAAGGGCATCATTTTATTCATCAATACATAATTTACATTCTTGTGGCTTGATATACATTAATACTCTGTATACATGTAGGACAAAATATAAAGTAATCAAAGAAATGGGCCAACATATGCTTATTAATTTATAACATTTAATGACTAAATATATTTATACAATGTAAATGCCTAGTGTTATGATACCATTTTATGTATCGTTCATTTGGACTGCTTCTCATTATCGACGAATATAGTTCTCCAATATAAACCGTGTATTTCTTTGAATATTATTTATATATTGTGTTTTTTTGTAGGTAAATATTGCTACCTAAACCTTAGCAGATTTTCGTATGAAAGTACACAATCATCAATACATGTATAACTGAACCATTGAAGCTCAGCTATGGAGATGTGTTTACTATAATTCATAATTTTGTGGTTTGCAGCAGGGCAAGAAATTGCTTCGACAAGACGTCTAAATACAGATTCATTGAAGGAATGGTAAGCCACAATAAATTATCAGCTTATTAAAAATAATAACTTCTGGCGAGTCTTACAAATATTATTATCTCTGTGTTAAACATGTTTGACTCCTACTCAGTTATTGATCCAGGAGCATTCATCTGATGAGATTTACAAAGGAGGTAGGGGGAGGTGTTGTAATAAAACTAATAGAAGTTGTGTTATATTTTGTAACATAATTTACATAAATTCCATTGAATAACCCAAATATTATACTACGGTAATAAAGCCCCGCCTACTCCTATGTATTTATTGGAGGGGGAAGCTGGAGTACCTGCAGAAACCCCCGACCTTCAGTAGGAAAACTGGCAATTCTTGTACAATTAATATTGAAGTCTATTACACCCTACCCGCAGTTTGACTCGAACCAGCAACCTCAGTGTTGACAGGCCATATGATCAATAGTAGACGAATTACCTTAACCACTCGGCCACCGAGGCCTCTGATACCTGAATGGGGGTAAATGTATCGTGCTTTCATGCCAGACACAGCTGTTCATACTAGTAGGATATGTTGCTTAGTTTAGTTTTAGTTTTTACTTTTCATAAGTACTTCTTTTAATTTTTACATGTAATTTTACAAAGGAGTTTACAAGAATGAGGAAAGAAATGGTTAAAGCAAGAAGAGTAAGGGGACACAAAGCAAAGAATCAAAAGCAGGTTAAATTTTAATTGAATTTACATGTATGTTCTACTTCCTGTATTAAAATGTTTCTGCCCTAAATTACTGGGTAGATATAAAGATCAAAAGTTTGAATTGTGTGTGGGTTTTTTTTCTCCCAAAATCTGGTAAGGGGTCATCCATAATTGTCAACATTTTTCACAAGTTTGCAAAGAGCACTCTTTTTGAAAACCCCCTCCCTCCCTTCAAAAGAGTATGTCAACATTTTTTGCAAGTCTGCACATTCACATTACCGGACGTTAAGAACGTACCGAAAAAATGTTGAAATTGAAACCCCTTCCCCCCTTTAGTGCTCTTTGCAAATTCGTGAAAAATGTTGACAATTATGGATGACCCCTAACAGAATAAATAATGGAAACCTGTACCAGAACTTGACTTGGCTATCATACATCTGATGAAGTAGAGAAATAAAACAACAATAGTGATTTTTGTGTGCCGGTCATTTGGGCCGTCACATGGGATAAAAATATTGGACCTAGTCATATTTTGGCAGACCGTACCGAGGATTTTCGCCGACTGTGGTATGACACTGTCACTTGGAAATTTTGCAGTTTGAATTTTGTTTGTTTTGTTTGTTTGGTGGTGTTTAACGCCAATTTCAGTAATTTTTCAGCTATATCATGGCGTCTAGTTTTTATTGGGGGAGGAAGCCGGAGTACCCGGAGAAAACCCCCGACCTTCGGTAGGAAAACTGGCAATCCTTGTCAATTAAGATTGGAGTCGAGTACATCCTGCCTGCAGTGAGAATCGAACCCGCAATCTCAGTGTTGACAGACCACGTGATCAATAGTAGACGAACTACCTTGACCACTCGGCCACCGAGGCCCCGTTTGAATTTTGACATGTCAAACTTGTTTACTAGGTTTCAGTCAATTTTAATACAAATTTTACTTGTATGGTATACAGTCACTTCAAAATATTTGCCATCAAAAATCATTTTTTGGTCCAACTTTAAACACATTATGATATCATTTTTCTGTTGGTTGTAGTTATAAAATATTTTGATTGTCTCAATTTTGCATTCCATTTCAGGTACAGAAAAACAAATCATAATTGAACTTGAAGTGGCCACCAAGTGTATAGAACATTTAGAGAAGAAACAGTTGTTCCTAGTGAAAATAATCAATATCTTAAAGAAAGAGACTTTGTTTTCAAACATGGTAAAATACCAGAGAAGTGCAAGATTCTTGCAAAGGAAATATAAGCAAATTAATGATTGAATGTGAAGTTTGTAGTCACTGAATTGAAATTCTCTAGTTGTCAACAATATGTACTAGTTATAGAATAGTTAAAATATCATTACAGTATTAGGAAAATATTAAACAATAGTTGATTAGTTTGGAGGAATATTTTTTCTGATGCTCTTGTTCTTATTGCAAGAATGAAGTTACAATGACACGCTTAATTTATTGGTAAATGAGCTGCAATACCTAGGAGAAAGCGTGCACACTAAGCTTCTGTTTTTTAATGGGAGTGTGCACACAATTCTGTGAAGCCGCTGCCCTTGGGGAGAAAGCATGCACACAAACTAGTGAAGCCGCTACTCCTTGCATTGGGAGAAAGCGTGCACACAAACCAGTGAAGCTGCTACTCCTTGCTTTGGGCAAAAGCGTGCACACAAACAAGTGAAGCCGCTACTCCTTGCATTGGGAGAAAGCATGCACCCAAACCAGTGAGCTCCTAATCCCTTGCTTTGGGAAAAAGTGTGCACACGAACCAGTGAAGCCGCTACTCCTTGCATTGGGAGAAAGCGTGCACACGAATCAGTGAAGCCGCTACTCATTGCATTGGGAGAAAAGGTGTACACAAACCAGTGAAGCCGGTTCTCTTAGATTACACTGTTTATACACCAAGCAAATCTGAGCAAGCCATTGTGTTAGATATTAATACATAGATGGTATTTAGAATGCAACATGAAATGAAAAAGTTATTTCTGACAGACAAGTCCATAAGCATTTATTAGAATGCAATATAAGAGTTTGCGACATTAATTTATTGACTGATGATGCGCCAATTAGTTACATAGTTAAAATCAAAATGACATTAGTTTTGAAAAACTGAAATTTTATTTTGATCATATGAGAAAATTATATTCTATCACAATTGTATAACAATTTAGAAGGTACTGAAGCCTGTTTTGAGGCAAATTCAGGTTAGGATGACTTAAATGAAGACAACATTAACAAAAATTTAGAATTTGAGTAAGAAATAGGGAAGCAAACATACTGGTTTTGTGGCATTATGGCAGTATATTTAATATACTTCTGATGCTGCTGTGACCTTTTGAAAATTATATAGGCATTTTTAAGTTGCTGTCTTTTTAAATCGTGTATGTATTCCAAAGATGAGAGGACTTACTCTGAAAACATATACCAGTTATCAAAACATTTAAAGAGGAATGCTAGGATTCAAGCAATATGTAGTTTGTATTAGATGTTAAGTTTTGTATGAATTCGGTCATTGTTTTCGTGTAGTTAAATGTTTAATTTCGTAACCATTTTCTTTCTCATCTTGGACAAATTTGTGATCAACCCCTTCTAAAGCAAATTAATAACGAGTTTTACATTATCTTTTTTCATATATATATATATGTTAGACTTTTTCTTATAAATGGTAATATTTAAGCTCTTTAAAGATTCTTAGATCAAGTCAAGTTACAATAGTATAGTGCTGTATTTTTTTAGTATGCAGAGATATTTGCTGCTTGTAATTTGTTATAAATATAATTTAATGCTGCATTGTGGTATGTTTGTAAGGAAGTATTTTCTCATTAATGTCAAGTGTACACAAATAAAATTTATGTGGAAAGGAAAGAAAAGAAATGCACAAAAAAAACGAAGAAATATATAGTGACAACTAACTTCTGAACTATCTTTGTAGACACTGTTAAAAATAGTATAATAGTATGATGTGGTGTTTTTATTTTGTATATTTTTAAATACTTACATATATAGTGTAATGTTCTTATTACAAATGCTTCTAATTAATAAATGTTAACATAAATTTTCTGTTGGTTTTTACCATTCTTAAGATAGATATTAAAGGTCCAATTTAAAGGTGTCATTTAAATCACAGGAGCGTTTTTAAGTTCAAAAGTATACGCCTGAAATTCATGACATTGCTCAATATTGTATGACACTGAATTTCTCATTAGTTTAACATTACAGTATTGTTTGAAGATTTTGGAATTGAGATCAATATTGATACAATACTGTACCACTACTAGGAAAGATAAAAATATCAAAGTTTTGTATTATTTATTTGATATTGCAGCAAAATGTCATTAAACTGTCAACACCAACAATATAAAAAATTCTTCACATTTTAAATTAATATGATCAAATGTCACAGATGACTATTCATCCACCTTCATTATAAACTAAATGTCCATATAACATGTCGTTGTAGATGATTTGTGGTGGACTTGTTGAAATGTCATGGGTGACCTTTCATCCACCTGTCAGTATCAACAAAATTTCTGAGATTACATATCGTTCCTCTTTTATTAGGAACAAATGCCGCAGATGACCTGTCGTCCACCTGTCAGTGTACACAAAATGTCCCAGTAAATATATTGTTCACCTTTCAGTTTGTACGAAATTTCAAAGATGACCTGTCATTAATCTTTTAATTTTAATGAAAGATCAAATATTGTCTGTCGTTCACATTTCTCAAATACAAAAGGTCAAAGGTTGCCTTTTCTACCACAAAATTTAACAAAATATGGACTTCGGAGATAGGTGAACTTTTGATAATATTTTGGGCTTGACAAAATGTGAACAAAAGACGATTTTTCGTGCAGTGTCATATGCATTTATTAATAAGAGATTATCTAGACTCACGTTTTCCCATGTGTTTCTATTTCTAGTATACTAGGTACTCATCACTTGTTGATATCGTCTTCAATCATGTCCAAAGAACATTTTGTTTGAACCAAAATATGTTACAGTATGTTTTGTACTATTTAGATTCTGAGCAAACATTGCACGATAATGACTTCTTTGTAGAATTAACAAATCTATGCTCATTCTAACCGCCACGGAAGTCTAAATTCATCATCAATACTTTTCAGATACAATTTTTTTTCGTCTGGTCGATCCTTTTTCACGATGATTTATTATTTCCTATCTTCTTATCGTCTTTAACATAGCTGAAATATTGCTCACGTGGCGTTAAATCAGTTAACAATTGCTTTACCTCGGGTTCTTTGTTACCTACCGGCACGAGACATTACGACCGTTCCAATAATGATTTTCCAAACTGCGGTGACGTTTGGACAATTTTAATAAAGATAACATTTTACTACAATGTAAAATACTTGAAAAAAATAATTGTTCAAGTTTGAACTGATAACAACACCTCAGCATGCACCTTTTATCTAATGTGTTTATGTTTTTATTACAAAATCTTTTATTCTTTCTGATGGTGTAAAAGTACAAATAAATAGATGATAATAATGTGTTTTGACAAGGTTACAAGAAAAATCAACCCGTCCGTGCCTTTCATCAGTTTTACTTTAGATACCATTTTTGTTGATACATAATATATCACGTGTCTAAAAATGATTGAAGAAAGTTTTCCCATGTTTTGAATACATAACATAGTGATTGTGCTGCATTGATCATGAAGATACAGCTACATGTACTACCGACTTGTGGTGTATACTTTCAAACCACTTTCTTAAAAAAAAAAAACTTACACGCTACAGTAATTGCAGCGGGAGGTTTCTATGCCCAAAAATCCTGGTTTAACCCACCATTTGGAAATGCCTGAACCACTGTATTACTGTATTAACTATACTTTGTGGTAGTTTTTTCCGTTTTGCTAGTTTATTGGACTTGTGATTTGTAGATTGTCGTTTTGACAGTTCTTTGGTTTTATTTTTATTTTATTACCTTTATTTACAAAAATCTTACAAAGTGATGGAACATATTTATCGTGGAAAATATCAAAAGGAGGGCAAACAATGTTATCAGCTATTTATTCGTTTTTGTTTTGTTTATACAGTGAAAAACAATGTAAAGAATATATAAATTTATTAAAACATAATAGATTTTTTTGTAGATTTAATATTCGATGTCCTCAGTCAGATAGTCACCAAAGTCCTAATGTCGAATCAAAAACAGATTATTCATTTAACCTCTCGAACTACCTCGTCTATTTTTCACTCTTGTAGTATTTATACTCGAGGTCTGATACAGATAATCATGGGGAGCGTTTTCATTAATATCTCGATTTGTCTGATTTGCTCCGTTTTTTTCTTCAGGATGTACGTAGCCTTTGTACTTGTACAATAAATAGGGTAGTAAAGTACTGTTTTTGACCAGCGTAATCTGTTTTGTTAGAAGCTGCGCAATGATACAATTCACATGAATTTTACATATTTTACTGTCATCGTTTCGATCACCAATCTTGTTAAACACAGCCATCACTGGCGTTACCCCTCATGACAACAAATCATTACCATCCATTCCTTTTGGTCAATATTCTTTCAAATCTAAATTATTCGTGCTTATTGCTTGAATCATTTTATCCATAAAATATTAACTTTCTACCTTTATTTTAATAAACGAACTTTGATAGGTGTTCTTAATAAAAAAACAACGACATAGTTTATATTCGATAGGTACTACGTAAAAAGAAATTCGTGGTGATCAAAACATGAGATCACTGAATTTAAATTGCCAGTTTTTACACCGAAGTTCCGGGTACCCCGGCTTCCTCTCCAATAAAAACTGGACACCATGATGAAGCTAAAAAATTGCGATAAACATTGCTCAAGCGAAAAAAAACAAACAACGGCTCATTATGAAACAATATAACTATGTATGTGAACTATATAATTATAATTAGGACGACTCTTCGTTACAAGAACTCGGTCTATGCGATAACATAAAAAACTATTTTGGTCCGATATGGGTTGGATCTAATTATAAATTTTGGATTTTAATACTAGAAAAAAAATTTCAACTATACGACTTAAAATCACAGACACTGTACAAATTATAAATGTCACTTCATCCCTCTTAGTCCACCAGTAACTGTTGATTCCCACGTGACATGGGATCCCGAAAAATCTCAACGAGTTACATAATATTTTAAATGTATCATTAAAGGTTATGTCAAACTTTTTTCTATTATCTGATCAGAACTAAATAATACAGGTTCTCAATTTAACGAAGGGACATATAAATTTATACAAGAATTTCTCAAATGTGTTTTAATTCGTAGGCCAAGCGGTTGACTTTTGTTTTGGTTTTTGAAAAATATTTGCATTAAGTGGTGTGAAAGCACGGTCATCGACAGGATTGGAATGATAAGCCTGTTATTTGTTTGTTTGTTTCAAACCAAGCCAAATTCTTTGATACTAAAAAGGCTTGTTTGCCTCTTGATACAAATGACCAAATCATGGCATTAAGGCCCCATGGCATATTCGCAATCCTAAATGGTTAGCTGCATCAAAGATTGTTTAAGAATGCGGTTGCTCTAATTCAATTAATTAAATGCAATATTGAAGGTTCGCTGATGTACCCAAGTTCCGTCATCTATATCATTTTGTTGTGGTAGGTTACTTTTGAAAATCTTGATTCTTCACTTTTAATTGTCTCTCGCGCCCTTTGAGTCTAGTAACTTAATTATTAAGTAGGAGAAACAGTTGAACAAACAAGACACCAAATATATTTTAAAATGTCATCGTTGTTTTACCATTCGGTGAAAATGGAATACAAGTTAAAAAATAGATTAAGTATGTATTAATCTAGTCTGATTAGGTACTAAATTGGTTGGATAAACATCAAACTTCAAATTCTAGGGCTAATATATGGCCTTCGTGAACTTTTACTTCCCTCTAGGCAATGACAAATGTGAATTTTGTAAATACTAGAAACGTTTAGGTTTTAAGCAAGCACGCATGATTTTACTGTTAATGAACAGCCAAGTAGGTAACAATAGGATCGTTCTCTGAACTCGTTTTTTCTTGGTGTTTATGTCCGAAATTGTGGCTAGAAAAAAAAAGATTACAATAATTTTGGTTCAAAAATTTACTATTTTAAAAGTTACTGGTCTGATTTTAGATTCAATTCTTGAACACATACTCAAACTTTTGAAACTGGTTTGTAATGTTTTCGGCTTTAATGTATTAATCGTCATCCTGCACAGTATATATCTTTAACCTTATCCTAATATAAAACTTTATTACTTTATTATTAAAACTGCTGGATAATTTTGCTTGCATCTACGTATATACTTGTAACTGTCCAGTTAAATTATCCCCTTTCCTATATGAAAGGTAAAAGCATACTTAAACGACCACTGCATTTTAGTGTCACTAATTAACACAACCTTTGCCCCTTATTTACTGGAAAATTTATTATATGTTTGTTTGTAACGTCCCGCGAGAAATAATTTATCTATTTGCAGGAAGATAACACAATCAGCGTGTAACATGTATGAATCAACGGCAACAAGATTCTGACTGACACAAGAAAAAGTATGCAGTATTGCATAGGGAAGCAGAATTTAGCCTTTTGGAGAACAAGGATCGTGGATCTCTCGCGCGATGTCCGCATTCAGTCTTTCCATATTATGACCTGACAACCCTACGCTATAAGCGCTATAAGGCCTCTCCAATCCGTCATCTGCGGAGGCTGGACAGCTCAGTATGGTCCCAGTGCGACACTATGGATAACAACTCTTAGAATCTTGATCCTAAACTCACATGTTGATTCCAAAGCAGAAACCGTCTTAATGGTTCAAAATGTACTTTCAGCTAATCATATTTTAGGACACAAAACTTGATACCATAATACAATACAAAGCCATGCACATCTATATGCCGATTTCCTGGCTTTTGCAGTTATGATATACCTATACAAAACAAATACTCTTTGCTCAGTGTATGTTCTTCTAGTTCACATTTAAAATATAAATATTGGTTTATCACAAGTATGACTTGATAATTTTTAGGATGAAACTCTCTTTGGGGGAGTAAACCATTCAACGTCAAAGGAGGGAAAATGGTTGTCTTGATGTTAGACTTACTCGCAAGGAACTTTAGTATGCCTACTGCAAATAGCCTATATTAAAATGTTCTATATAAAGAAGCTAATAATTGTGCATGTAAATAGTTTGATCATTCAACTTGTATTTAACTGTATAAAAACGAGAAGGGTTTGAGTTAGAAGCACTTGGTGACACGTTTTTCAAGACTTTTAACACAACATATGTAGGAAGTTTTCAATAATTAGCTCTCTTGTTAAGAAACATGACACAAACTGTTCGTACAATGTCTCAGTGTCTATTTTTAGTAATACTGTCTACTTGAGAAAAGAGCCGTTTGAATTATGGATGATTTAAGGTTAAGAATATAATTGGTTTTGAAATGTTAAAGAAAATATTTGCTAAACATTCCACAGAGTTTATTTGATAGAGAGGATTTGATTGAACCGAACACAGTTTCTATAATTTTAAATGAAAATAAGATATTTCATTTAAAAGCAGGTTATAATACACTTATTTTTCTATGAAGTGACTTCGTGTAAAATTTCATGTATGTTGAAATGCCTATGATGCGATTTTAACGTATTCTAGAAATAAGTGTGAGAATTGCTTTCGCGGAAAAGGCACTTTTGCTATTTCATGATTGTCCGAGGTGAACCAGTTTAGTCACATGTTTATCTATATGTTTGTCTTTCAAACATACTATACTTTGATCACGCATACGTATCTAAAATTTTCTTTGTGTAAGACCCAAAAGATGTCAGAATATGGTTTGTTACTTTATTGTTTGTTAACTGAATATAGATGAAATGTTGCACGATAGACGTTAAATCAATCAAACAAATTGTAAACATAAGTAACTTAATTCCTTGAATTCACATTAATTTTATCAGGTTCTATTTTAATTTTGTTGTCAATGTATTTTTGAAACAAAAGTTGAATAAACAAAAACATTGAGTTTGGGCCTCGGTTAGCGAGCAGTTGAGGTAGTTAGTCATCTACTATGAGCCTACGATTGGTCTGTAATCACTAAGATTTCGGCTTCGAGTCTCACTGCGTGCAGGCTATACTCGACTCCAGTCGTAATTGACAATGATTGCCAGTTTTTCTACCACAGATCAAGCTGTTTTCCCTGGGTACTCCTGCTTCTTCCCAATGAAAACTGTACTTATAATTGCGTTAAACTACATTTAAACCAAAACAAAATAATAATTGAGTTTGCTATGTGCTTTTTTAAATAACAAAGGTTTATATCATGTTAATTTAAGTTATTAATATAAACATACTGAAATCAAAATGGATGGCAGGTTGAACCTAATTCTTAATATTTTGTATTCCACAAGGCCATTTCGCCTTCTAATGTTATATTTTCCTATTACATTCAAAAAATGAAATTTTGTTTATAGTATACTATTTAAATAGTAAAATAAATAAATAAATAAAATAAATAAAAACTACCGTACTTAAATGAAAAATTATAAGGACTTAAAGCAGTTTATATACGTAAAATCAGCTACATATGGAAAGAGATATATATCATTTTGCAGCTAACAAACTGCTTAATATATTGATAAGCTGAAAAGAAGATGATTAACGTTCATAAATGCATTTTCAAAACACAAGTTTTGTGAAAAGCAACAAACCTAGGACACCTTTTTATAAAATGTGCCGCGACAAGACAGGTTCAAATAAGGATATCAAATGATTGAAATTTATTTATTGACTTAAAACAAATTTCTTCTTTTACAATGTATGTTGTTCAATAGGCTACACGGTCCTATCATTTTAAATCAAATCATAAAAGGACATAGGGCATTAAGGGTCTTTTTGTGATTCTAATGTTCAGACTTACCAAAATTGAAAAAGTAGAAATGTCTTTTTAGTATTCTGTATCATGTAAAAAAATCTTTCTCAAATGAACCTCTTAAACGATGTCACAATATGTTGAAAACGCCTATTTTGACAGCAAAATGTTAACATGAGGTGATTTTTATAATTATAAAAATAGGTATCCCCATATCGATTGACAAAAAAATATTTGACGTATATATATTTTATGATGAGGAGACAATATTGTTCAATTATGGTTTTGATCAAAGCTTGTGGGTGTACTTAAATGTTTAAAAATAGCTTGATTAGTGTTAAAATTAAACTATTTTTGTCAAAACCCTGAATTTGACCTCATTTCATGACCTCGTACAGGTTTTTATATAAAAGTATACAAATATGTAAAAGATAATATTATTTAGGTTTTTTTCTGTACAAACTATTTTGTTGATATTTCAAATGTTGAGCCCTAAATGCACCTCTTCCTTTGCTCATGCAACTTTAAACCGCCTTTGTATAGTTAGGATATATTTTTTCTATAGATGGTAATTAAATTTTATTGTGTTGGCGTTAGATTTCACTTGGGATTGACGCATAACTCCTCTTTAATTAGCGCTTTTGTTATATATATAAGATATAACTGAAATACATATCATTGCATTTGCGTGTTATCTTATAAACAGCTTAAAGGAAGATAAAGCTTTGAAATGTCTACGAGCCAACAACTGACTGACAAATTGTTTGCAGCAATATGCAGAAAAAAGTTTAGACTTGCAAGAATTTTAATCGAAGGAGGTGTGAACGTGAATGCTACTTTGTCCTCTGGCGTAACACCACTCATGGCTGCATGCGACTTATTAGTTGATGGAGACGAAGAAAGTTATCAATGTGGAATTGTTCGGTACTTACTTAATCACGGTGCATGTGTTAATGTAACCGATGCATTTGGACGGACAGCACTTCACTACGCTACAATGAGTAACAGCAGAAATTTGATAGAGATTTTGAAGAAATGTGGAGCTGATGAAAAAATACGAGATATCAATGGCAATGTGCCTAGTGTGTACTTGTATCAAGAATTTGGACAAAATAACACTAAAAGCGAACAAAGAAAGGAAAGTACAATTAGTTTAGCTAACATTTCGTCGATATTTCGACATTGGGATTCACGAGACTTTCTTAACTCTCTGTTTGATGATATGCATTCGTAAGATAAGAAGAACTAATTTATTGTTCAGTTCTACCTAAGATTCAAAATTTCTACTCATGTGTTCTACTTCAGTTCCATCTGAAATTTAACATTTTTACTTATGTGTTCATTGTCTAAACTTTGTTTCTATGAAATAAAGAATTGAGGTTTGTATGTTTTGTCTCTATTTTAAATAATTTAAACGGTAAAGAGCTTTAATTTTTATAGGTAAATAACGATTTTCTAATTACAATTACTACTGTTAAGAAGTCAAGCCAAAAAGGGATCAATCGGTTTACTGCTATTTTTAACTCTCGTCAGAATTTTCCAATACTATGCTTGGGGCATACAGGAACAATTTAACTGTGCTCGAACAAAAGTGTTTCCCAATGTGCACTCAGGTGATGGGTATTTGATTCGCTTTCGTTGGAAGTAGTATATCATAATAAGACTGAAAGCAATTCCGTTGATTATATTGGAAGACGTTTTGGAGAGTGGTGCCTTTCTTGTGCGCTTAAATCCCCTTTTGTAGACTTCTACAAGCTCCATGTACAACTACAATAGGGTAAATTATTTCCCTAGATAATTTTTAAACCATTTCTAGGTTATATAATAAAAATTCAACTACAGTCTTTCTTTGTTTTTCTTAAATGTATGGGAAACGCTTCTTGCTGTGAGGTCGTAAGCATTTAACAAGTCAATCAATAAAAATATTAATTTTTAATATACAATCAAATAAATTTGATATAAAGCTCCATTTTAAAATACAAAATCTTAAGCCGTTTGACCGTCAAATAACAAAACAACAAATAAAACATGCATGTAACAATGCGTTTTAAAGGCAACTGTTGAAACCAATACACATTATAAAACAAGGAAATATAACATAAAATAAATATATAACTTTAAAGGTACCAACATCAGTGGTAACATGCAGTGTATTTAATGTTCATCTACGACAGTAAGAGATTTTAAACGATGCATCTGCTGTAATATGATTATAGAAATCACCATGTAACCTTGTCGAAAAATATTGTCTCATTTGAAAATATGGTTGTAGTTTTTTTTTTAATTTTTAAATTCAGTTTACAGTGATTGTTGGATACATCTATTGCTGACTAAAGATATATAATCCATTTTAATTATTTATCCAACTCACATACTGTCGCAATGGAAGCTGGATGTTTGGTATGCTTTAAAACCTGGTTTAACCCACCATTTTTTTTGAAATTCCTGTACCAAGTCAGGACAATTGTTGTAGTTACTGTGACTGTATTTTTGGTTGATGGTTCTAGAGTTTCTTGGATTTTGATTTGCGGATAGTCTTTTTTGACAGTTTCCTCTGTGTGTTTTATTACCTTCATTTTGAATTAGACAACGACACGTTTGGGGCAGATAAAACGTCGAGCAGACGAACCGAAAATTAAGAAAACACGAAGTAATATATAAACAGGAATTAAAACAGGTGCTCCAGACGTCGGGGGTTTTCCCCAGTACTCCGGCTTCCTCCCCCAATAAAAACTAGATGCCATGATATAGCTGAAAAATTGCTGAAAGTGGCGTAAAACACCATCAAACAAACAAACAAACAAACGAATAAGCACTTTGTGCATCATTTACCAAACACATCGTGTTTTCTTGCTGTTATATACAGATAGTTCAATTTCGAGTCTTGTTAAGATATAACAATATTTAGGTCGATTATGATAAAGATCAACTGTGCACTATCTATCTTGCGTATCAACAATCTCATGTTGTTGCCCCTAAAACGTTTTGCATATTAATAGATTTCTGAAGATGTTACTTTATCAGCAGGGATTGAGCAACAAAAAAGTAGTTCCTCGGTTATCAAATACTTATAACTGAAGGAAAGATTGATTAGTTGTATGATTGCATTCCAACCAGCGAGCTCCATTTCCTTTTTTTTCAAGCACTGGACGTTTCCAGTATGTTCCTAGTATACCTGAAGAAATTGATAAAGTACCAGTTGAGACATGTACATATATGTCTTTTTCATAAATTCTAAATTATCCGTCCCTACCAAACTAGCCATATTTTAATGAGGATTTTAAGAACATTTTAAAAAGTGCAATTGCTGGGAAGACTAAAGTAGTAATATATGTAAAACAACACGCCGTATAAAATGTCGGTCTGCAAAGAAATCCAATTTTGGCACAATTATAACAATTTTGGTCTATCTACTTTCTTTCTTTGGAAAAAAACTGTAGCCTTAAATGTCAGAAAATATTACAAATATCAAAATATCAATCAACATCCTTTGAATATTTGCAGAGGTGAGTGTTATTTACACAACGTGTATGTTTAAATGTCAAATATACCGTTGATTTCTATGATGTAATTTACAGGACGTGTAAATTAATTTCTATCACCAAACCCTTTTAATATTCTCACTTTGTTGAATACTGTTAAATAAAAGTACTATGTACAGCAATGGTTTTTATAAAAACGTTTTGGAAATAGAAATAAACATTACAAAAGAATCATGACTGATAAACAAAAAGCTTACACGTTTATATCCAAATTCTCTTTGTTATTTTGGATGATTTCTTTTGTACTTCTGTTTAAAATTTATATTATTAAAATATTTTAAACCAAAGAATTGTGTAAAACGAATCATCTAGCCTAAATTTTGTAGGCAATTTTGGGCATCAGTGTATATAAATCCAGTATAGAAAGCCTAAAACATCTATAAGATTTATTTTTAAGTTTTATTGTTCTGATGAGAATTCAAACTCCTTTAGAAAATTTAATTTTAAAATGGTACAGCCTAAAATTCATAAAATACTAAAATGTCTACTTCACACAAATTTAGTTCACACGATACGCTATGGAAAAGCAAATAAATATACATATAGTATCTAAACTAATTACGTCATCTTCATCAATTTTTACAAAATCATTTTGTTATCGTATAAAATGAAGACAAATATAAGGTCTGACCATGTTTTAATTCGCATAGAGCCCGCTTCGAATAATTTATTTCGATTCTAATATGTGTAAGAAATTTTTTTAAGATTTCAAAACGGCTCTAAGAGAACACTTTCAATGGTAAAATTGTATTTTTTTAACTATATATATCCCAAAACAGTATGACAGTATGTTAAAGCAAATAAAACTGACAAAAACATATATGCTCGTCATTTTTTTATTGAATATACGTAAAAAAATATTGAGAAATCTTATTTAAATTACAGTTTGAAATTTTAAGTTGAGCGTATTATGACGTCTGAATTATAATTATGACGTCATATTAATTCAAATATAGAGTTGTTAGAACAATAATATATCTGGGGTATATTAAATCATAAACATCTCAGAATTCAGACTAAACATATTGTTAACAATAAGGTTAATTATGAATAACACATAACAAACTGGATTTTTGTTACATTTACAAAACTAACACATTGCTTATGCATGTGCGAACTAAATTTTTGGAATTTTAACACGGTTTTGTTTACATAGCCAAAGCAGAACGTCATATTAGAATACTCTATCACGAACAGTAAGTTTCTGATTGATACTGCATCTTACGTAGGTACAACCCCTAACTAAACTGTTAAAACCCTAGCTTTTTTTAATTATAGCTATAACATTTTGTCTAAATGTTAGCATGGTAAATCTAAATAATTGATTGTTTGACAGAAAAACAGTATATCATTGAAGGTGTGCTATCGCCTAAAATCATTTGCGTTACACAAGGTGACAAAGTAGTATTTACATTCACACTGCACTCAAGGAACAATTTTGAAAACCTGAACGTGTTTCAACAAGCTGCGGCAAACTGCTATTGTTAAGATGTTCATTTGTTGACATTTAAACCAACTTGTTGTATTATTATTCACATTGCAGAAGATTCTACAGAGGTGTTCCCCTGTGAAACCAAAGTGTAATTATCTATAGGTCGTTGTTCCATGTTTTATACACATTGTTTGTTTAAATATTGTGAGGAATCCGAAGTACCCGGAGAAATACCCCGACCTTCGGTAGGAAAACTAGCAATTCTTGTCAATTAAGATTGGAGTCGAGTGCGCCCCATCCGCACTGAGCCTCGAACCCTCAATATTTTATACATAGAAGGTCCAAATTTAAAGGGTGACAGAAAACAAATCATTATATGATAGTCTAAGTTAAGTATTAGACGGATGTGGGGTTATTAATATTCCAGAGGTAAGCTTAGCCTCTGCTATATATATAGTATATAACATTTTCAGACATTTTAAATTATTCTTTATAATTTAATTTTCACGATAATTCTAGACCATATTTAACTGGAACATTGAATTTTTACGGCGTAAGAATATGTGATGTCACTACTGCATGTTATTTAGTATAACACATATTGCTTCATTTGAATACAATCAGAATTAGCTTCAATTATATAGACATAAATTCCGGATGACTTATAATTCAGATTTATTCTGTACGTATCTTATTAATAACTGATATGTTTTATTAACACCTCTATTATTATGTAAGTAACTGCAGAGTACACATGACAGTATCACAAATTTTAAATGTATTTTTACGAATATATAACAGATGCAGTACAGCTGCTATTTACAAAACACGGACATAGGCGTTACATTTTCAAGATTGATTTTTCTTTATGCCACATATGGACTTGCTGAGCAGCTGTTGCTAAAGCCTTGTGAGTTCTTTCAAGTACACTGCTATTAATACATGTTCCTTTTAAAGGTAATAATAGGTTTTTAAAGCTTGATGACAACCATCTGATGCTTATAGTGATCATGCTTTGTAGGCCCCGTGGTTTCAGAGTAGGCGATTTCAATTAACTGTACACGTTTACAGACAATACACGCAATAGATGTCAATAGATCAAATTTAATTCGCACAATTTGTTAATGGTGAGGATAAAATGTCAAAATTGACACTGGTTGTAAATTAAACAGTACTTAAGAAGATGGTTTTCATTTAATTGTTTATATTTAACTATATGTTGATGGTGGCTTGTCACCAGTTTAAAAAATACCGACTCATATTTTAGAAATTCTGTGCTAACCTTTCAAACGGGCATAGTTCGAAGTTGTATATGTTGTGTTAGGTTAAATTCAGCAATGATACCTATCACGGGTATTGTTAAATGGTGGTTTGGGACGGTCAACATGTGTCTTTTTATAAGGGTGAGTGTGGCACTGCAGGGTGAGTGTGGCACTGCATTTGCAAGATAAAAAGAGGATTGTAGCCGCTCCGAGTAAAATGTTCCGTTCCCGACCCAAAGTTTTCATACCATTTGGTCAACCAATTTTTTCAATTATGTCTTGTTCAGTAATACAACAAAAATACTGCTCGCTTGTATTTTTGAAAACAATTCAATCAATTACTTTGAAAGTATAAAACACGTTGCCAAAATACTTTTTCAAAATTTCCTATTTCAATAAGACCTAGAGCATTATACATCTTATGTTTATAATTTAGGAGTAATACATGTCCGTCCATTCATTCTACTTAAGATTTGGTTTAAAAATCAATAATAAAATACACAATCAAAAAATGAAATAACAATGTGTGCAACATCATGATAATATATGCAAAACAGTTACAACAAAAATATCAGTTAAATTATTGTATTCATATCTACGGAAAGATATACTGATTGATTGTTTTATGTTTCTTTACGTCCAGTGAGAGTATTTCAGCTATATTCAAGACAATAACAAGTTTACAGATAAAAGAAAAGGTTAAATTACCGCCCCTTACCACAATCATACTTTTCCAGTGGCGATAAATTTCTTTGGTCTATATTTCCGGAATTGATTTATTGTTTGTTAACTTTTTCGTGTCCTGAATAACGCAGAAATACTGCTTACTGGACGTTTGGCATTACAGCGAAACAAGTAACTCACAATATGAAAAAAGAATAAAAACGAACATCATTTATATGCATTGAAACAGAGGTTGTTTTTGTCCGAACTATCCAAAAAATAATTCAAGAATTATTGACCCATTCTTAGTAGTTAATTCGGTTAATATACAATTATTTCACCCTTACAAGTGTGGCAATGTGCGTTTTAAGTATAATGCAACAAACCGTTCTTGCCCATTCCGAGTTAAATAAGGGTCCCTACCAATATATTATATGAGCCAAATTTTCTCTCCATAACCGGTGCATACACTACATGTACCATATGATCCTGTGCGCCATGAACAATTTGTAAAATATTTCAGCATTAATTATAAATCAATGGACTTGTATAGATTTAATTAATAGTTGATTAAATAAAGGTAACAACAAAACACTTAACACCAAGTTAACTGAAAAAAAATCCACATTCAAAGTAAAAGAAACCGACAAACATAAAAGTCAACGACCAAAAATAAATCACCAGTCATCCAAACAGAAGAGACATTTTAAAACATCAAAAGAATACTATTTCGGCGTAATTATATTACTGCAAAAAAATAAATGTTCTCCATTAAGTACACATACAATAAAACAATTATTCATTTTAAAATGCATTAATTCCGCGTTGACCTAAATGGGTTATCTTGTATTATTTATAAAAATATGAAACTTACTATCATCATAAAAAATGATATTGCGAATAAATTTCACCATATTTCTATCTATTTTCAACAGATGCATGCAACATTATTTTGAAGAATGCAATCTGTTTTTTTTTTTAAAGGAATTAAGGGATTAAAACATTTAAGTGCAGAAATATTAGTCAATAGTGGCCAACAAATTTCCCACGGAACCAATGCGAATTGTAGCGACCATACAATTTCTAAAATTTTGGCATCTGCTTAGACTGTTGCATTTTGCAAAATATTCTGAATATATTACGTACTGAAAAGCAAACTAAACGTATTAGACAACTTAATTTACCTGTCCTCAATCAGTTTCAAGGCAAAGTAGTAAACATAGCGTAAATAAACTTGTTACTGGTTCGAAATTAAAGCTGATATCCATATACTTCAACCTCAAAAAGGTGAAGATATGAAGCTGCAATGTCGTTATGTTGAATTAGTTTTACGTATCTCCCTACCATCCACACTGGGCAGATGATGACAACGTGTTGTCTAGTTACTCCTGGACCTTTGAAATGACCACACAATTGCAACAACTCTAATGTGGTGCCAATAGTTACGTCTAAATTTTGAAGCCTTTCTGGACAAACTTTAAACAAAATGGATTAAATTAAAGTCTGTTTACCAGCTATATAAATTCTATATATAAGACATTAATGGTTAAAATATAATAAATTATGTAACTGTACCTATAAATATTAAACAACCGAAAGTACACTCACATATAAAACAAATAACTTTAGAGTTACGTTAAAAAGGCCTACTAGCAGTCCGTCAAAGACTGAATTTTACCGTCAAGTTCAAAATAAGACGGGATGTTCTGTAGTGATTTTGTTTGGGTTTTTATTGTGTATAAAATCAAAACAGTTATTTTATGTGATAAGAATTGTATTATACTATTGTATATACAACATTTTAACTAACATTTACACAAATTAACTACACGTATAAACCAATTAATATGTATCTATAGACTTCTGTGTATACTTATAAGTAAGCTGTATTTAGTTTTCATAAACATGCAAGATTCAAATCAAGAATTAATACTATTTGGCAATGAATTGTCAGTAATTTGGCCAAAGGTAGTGGCTTTAATTGGGTACCATACGCTTCCTTATTAAAACACAAGTAATAAATTGTGATATAGATCTAAATTTTGTGAAAATGTTGCTTAACCCCATTTAAACAAACAAACAAAAATCACACATAATGCTTACCGTCACGGTTGAATAGTTCAATTCTTTGTATGTCAAAAAAAGATCCTAAATCGATGTACCAGTAATTATATCCACTAGATCCTGTATGAAACAATGTATCATATCTACCATCGTTTCCATACGACACCAGGTAATTTTCAAATTGCGAATTCATATACGCTGGTTTTCCTATGGCAATATTTTTGAGTCCATCTAGATCTATGAAATAAGGCATAATATCAGGTGTTTATATGATTTATATTTTCGTATGATCGCCCTTATTTTTATATTTCTCACGCGACTCGGGAAAGGTCGCATACAATGCGCAAAGATGCGATATATTTAAAAACGCTGCCCTGCTACAAAATTAGTGAAAGAAAGTTCCCGATGAATATCCGCGTGACAACAATTTTTTAACGTTATATATGAACAACGTCATTATTACATCTTGCATAGTACTTCGTGTTTTAACGATGCCCTGTTTCCCCGCTACAAAATAAGCAACGCAAGTTAAAGTTTTCAATTAATCATAAGAGAAATAGGTTTCGCAAATCGTGAGAATTGTATACCGCTTGATATCACCTCTCGTTATTTAACTTCAACAAACTAATAAACTCGTCATATGATCGTTTATTATTTTGTTGACGTTAAATAACTGCAAGTGATATTCTCACTCATTGTAAGACCTATAATTATTTATTTAGTATTTAAGTAAAAATAACAAACTTAATAATATACTGTTTTATTCACAACAGCCAGCTTTTTTGGGAGGGGATTTTTCTGACTATATTTAAGAATACCTGCAACATGAAGGATTATATAACAATCGCTGCTATATTATTTGGTAAATATTTTAGAGCAATCCTTTTTTATAGTGAGCATGAAACATTAATTGTTCTAGGGTTGTAATCCAGCTGTCAGTATTCACCATAAGTTCATAACAAATCTCTAGCTTACATCTTATACAACATACTGTCACAACATAGTACATGTTATAAAAAAGATATTATACAATTATAATAGCTGTGCAATATCATGTTTTCTTAATATTACCGTGTAACATCACTTTTCTATCAGCCGTTTTCAAAGAACCTTTCAAAATACAGCATGTCATGTCACAGGGATAACACTACTCAAATTTATTTTTAAAAATATCAATTATCAATATTAAAAATTATCAGGACTATTGGACTGATCTGTGAACACCGTAAACAACTTCATTGTAATGAGCTCCTTTAACGTTAGCCTAATAACGTTTTTATAATAAAAAAATAATAAATAAGAATAACCAGAATTAGACAAGATGTAAACCACCGTGGCCATTGTTGTACATACGATATATAAGCAATAATACCGCTTGTGTATATGAAAACACTACACGTCGGAGGATCAGCTAGAAGTCAGGTGTAAGGCATTGGACTTTATATAATGCAATACTAAATTGACTTCAATTATCTAAACTAATTAGTACTCAAGTCTAATATGTTTCCTATAGCATCATTACAGCAAATAAAACAGTCTTAATGCAGTTATGTGAAACATGACTTACTTGATTTGAATGATCTACACATCGGAGCACCATAGTCTGGCACAACACAGTAATGGTGCAATGCACACGGGTTTGGCCAGCATGCATTAGGCTCCTAGAACAAGGAACACAAACATATTCATGATACAATTTATGGTATTATTATTGCAAATGTCTTTTTCATGCATTTATGTGTATTGTATGTTTTAAAAATAAATAAGTAATAAAGTGTTTCATGACTTAGGGGGTATATAGGTTAATTGAATGATTTCTGAACGTTCAGTACATGATTTTTAACTATATTCAAGACGAATTAACATACAGTAAGTCAACGGATATAAGGGTGGGACTTCCGAAACAAAATTTTGACTACGACATGAAAGTACGGAGTAATGGATAAAGACGAAGAATTTGGGTATTAGGGCATAAGCTAATTTAGGTTTTAGGGCATAAGCTAATAAACCATAAAGAGCTTGCAAATTGTTTTAAAGTTATTTAGGACTTTAAACATAAGCCAAACGTAAAGAACAACCATTAAAGAGGAAGAATGGGTTAGGTATTTTGAGAATTATAAATTACACGCCCATAAAAATATAAGCAAACATTAACAATTAAAATTAAATGTAGCTTTCAAAAATAAACACTGACATTGTAATTCAGATTTATAATCAATGAATATTTATAGTATTAATAATGTAATAGATTAATTTTTGGACCATATGAACTCTTTTCACATAAAATATCAATCGAAAAATCTCGATTGACTTATGTACCAATCTTGTGTTTTCCAATTATGTTATAGTTATGAAATTTAGAAATCATAGAATGAGTTTCTTACACAGATGACTGGCCACGGTTTTTTGCGAGGTTACAGGCTTTTGCAATTAACAGAAAGAGCGTTAAGAAGCACAAATGTCCAGGCAACATAATGAGATATTGTTTGCTGACAATTATTAGAGGAAAAGCTGCGAAGATCAGTTCAAGTATAACACTAAAATGATGGGACTATAAAAGAAGCAGTCTCGAAGTTAGATGAGCAGGATGAAGACAGCGATTGCGAAAGAAAAGATTTATGAAGTTACAGGATACAGTCAAAACCTTATGACATTGGCTGCGTCGTCCAAGTTTGGCTTGAAGACGGTACAATAATATACAGCGAATTACCTTGCTAATAATTCTGATGATGTCAAGAAGATTTCACAAGCAAATGGAAGTGGTAAGAGGGAGATTAGGAAACAACGGTAAAGGGGGGCATAAACTATATGATAGACCTTGTTCACCAGTCAAGGAGGGGAATGCAAAGCAGAAGTTTAAAACAAAACCTGGGGATTTTTTAAGTAAGGCAGTTAAAGTTCATGAAATCGGCAAACGCGAAATTTTCAGTTAAATGGTTACCTAGAGAAGAAAATACGATTGTGATTGCGGACACAAATTTAAGCAGATATTCAGATTGGGATTCTGGTGCATTTTTATGGTAAATAAGGAATGGGTAAAACACACAATTGATAGGTTCGTGACGGACTAAAACACAAAATGCACGAGATTTAATTATCATGTTTAGTGCACTAGTGTATAAGCACTGTGTGCTTTCTCACATAAATGGTCACGCGATAACAGTTGGGTAGTTCCAACCCCTACACTTACTTATAAAGCAATACACAAATATTGCGAACACAGATCTTGTTGCATAATTCTCCCATTATGGACCACCGCTTTATACTGGGCTTTGAAGTATAACCATGACGGCAGCTTGCAACATTTGAAAACAAAATGTAACATTTCACAATGTTATAATACCAGGAAGAAGAAATAATGGAGTGTTTACTTCAAATATATTTTTTCTTTTATAACACTTAAGGTCCGTTTTGATTAATTATATTTGTTTTTTTACAGGAACGGAAACTTTTTATACGACGAGGTATGATTGACAGCGAATTTAAAGAAAATAATAGATTGATACGTTTGGTTGACAGTTTTACATCCGATCTTTTGACCTTTAGTTGTGACAATCCTTCGAGATCTATACTTAAGGTTTTGATAAATGGAGAAGCTTTACTAACCATCTTAATCGTACTATAAGGCCGGCTTTACCAGTTCATGTTACTTTGAACTTTTTTAATTTGCTAGATAATATTGCTACATACAGTTTAGAAAGAGTAAAATGCATGAATGGTCTAACAGACCCTACTGATGATGGTTTTGTAACGAATTTATTAGAACCTGCTAAACGAACTTCAAAATATCACATTGTAAATTAATGGTAAAGATCCAGTGACATAAGGTGTTTAATTGTTTATTGGTCTAGCGATCTTACAGCTTAAGTAAGGGATTAAAGTATGATAAGTGCTGGAAGAGGCACAGTAGATGAAAAACTGAGTCTAGTAAAGATTTGCTAAGTGGTAGACTGTGTTGAAAATAGACGTCAAGTTTCAAAGAACCTTGGCAGTAAGTTGTGTTTTACTTCATATCTTCGTTTTTCTACATACAGCATCTACGATCTAGTCGCCCAACTTAGTTTGTGTTGTGTTCCTTTTTGTATAAAAATTGATCAATTCGTAGGACAACTAGTGCAGTGAAGACAGAAATAATATAAAATATACTAATAAGAATTGTAAGCGGACGACGCAATCTTACCGTTTGTGTTACATTTTTTCATTCTCAAATCGTAATTTTTAAAATTATATGTGTGTGTTTTTCAAGGTTTTTTTAAATATTGGTGTGCTATATGTTCCAAAAATATTTTTCTTTGCTGACAACTGCATGTCAGAACAAATCCTGCCCGTAGTAGTCAATAACTTTATAAACAAAAATTTATGCAACACAAATTAAGCATATTTTAAACACTTTAGATTAATAAATCAAAAGATATGTAGATCGACACACATGATTTGATCTTAAATCATATTGGAAATTCAGTTGGGATATGTCTCTTCATAATTAAGCATTATGCTACTACGAAAACGAATACTTACTATTATCCATGATGATAAATCAGAATATCGAAACTCTCTGTTGACTGTTAGTGTGCTCTTTCCCGAGACCCTAAGAAGTTCACATATTAAATGTGGTGATGATTGATAATTTATACCATTACATCCAGAATAGCTGCTACAACTTCGTAGACACAAGGTCGGTCCGTAATCAAAATACGATTTAATTACATATGTCTGCATGTATTTACCGTTTTGAAATGTTCCATTTCTGATCGGTTTTTGGGGGTTGGATCTACTATAAACGGCCCTTGATATCACCAGCAGGAATGTGTAGGCATGTGTTAAACTATATTCTATGGCTATTCGGTCAATAAGCATTTCCTTGAAATTCTGCAATAAATATATATTGCTATTTATATTTTGGAAATGCATGGAAGATATCAAGGTTATAAAATTCATTACGGCAGGCTATACAATTAATTACTTTCGTCTAATAATGACTCATCATGGGCACTCAAACAAAGAATTATAAAAACCCTAATATAAAAAATGTAATATTAATTAACAAAAGTGCATATAATCCGACTAGTCATCTAGATCTAAACGTATAATTAAAATTATGTCATATTACAACAATATATCAATAAAACAAAAAGTATATTTGCATCATGCTACTAGAACAAAGTTTAATACCATTTAAGTTATACGGACCACAATTGAACACGTGATCATATCTGGTGTCTCAGGGGTCGATTTCACAAAAGGTCGTATGTGTAAAATCGAACGTAAGTGTTGAAAGATCAAAGGCAAATCTATTGTGACGTCAGAACTTACAAAAGATTTTACACGTAAGAGTTTTGTGAAAACTGCTACGGATGTCCATATTTTTTAAAGGAGCAGACCTCGATAATGGCGAACATCGGAAATGCTATATAGCTATCAACTATTTTATATTGGCCTTTAATGAATATTCATAATAATTAAATCAAGAAAGGGTAATATTATATTGAACTAAACACAAACAAGAACATGTGGACTGCACGTAATGACTAATAACTGAGAAACCCTTTTAAGGATTGCTTTCGATTGCTGGTTAGATTATTGGATATAGACGACATTGGCTCGAAGCGGTTTATGTTCAGCGTAAACCCACCCATAGTCGTCTATATCCAATAATATGGCAAACAATTGAAAACAATTCTTATATTTTAAATTCAATACTATGAAAGGAAATAACAAAAAACAATATTTTACATGTAGTAAAGTAATATTTGCAATTCACAATTTTTATTGTCGTCACTTGTAGTTTGCGGAAGAATCCATGTGTAGTCAACGTCATCAATACTCATAATTATGACGTCAACAATCAATCACGTGAATTTTACAATAATGGTTTATCTGATACAAAGTGGATCAAATTTGTGAAAACTACTTTCAATGAAATTGGTCCCACTTTCATTTTTTCCGATTCTCAACTACATGTAAGTTCTGTCTGGCTGAAACCAGACGCCAAACAATTATTAAAAGACCAATTTATTCAAAAGTGGTATACTGTACATGGAAATACATCAAGAGGGCAATTTTATCTAATCTTAGAAAACGAGTTTGTGGTGGAACCATACTTATAACATTTGAATTCTACTCAGTCATATATAACAAAACTTAGGTTATCAACTACCGTATAACTGGTAATTTTTGCTGTAATTTAATTTTTGCGTTATTTCGCGGTAGACACTCGACCGCAAAATTTAAAATCGCATAAAAAAATTTGAAGTATTCCTATCCGTAAATATTGGTAAAGTTGTCGATCGATATTTTGTTATCCTTCGGGATTGTTCATTATATTAATTATCTCGGTGGTAAAATAAAAAATTTATTGCCTCGTGGGATATTTCCCCATCGTCATGTCTCTATAAGGCATAACGATGGGGAAAATATCCCACGAGGCAATAAAATATGTAGTAAATGCTATTCTGGAGAGATTGGCAATGAATTTCATTATCTATTTGTTTGTCCATCCCTTGAATAACCTGACATAAGGTTGATGCATATTCCTCGATATAATATCAGCAATTATTGCGAAACATAAATCATCGATTATTAAAACTTTGTTATCAAAAGCTACTTATTAATTAAGCATCTGTTATCAAACAAATATGTCCATTATTTTAATCGTGTTGACTTACTTTCCCCCATGTTTATTTTAATATTTTATTGTATTGTAATGTTGTATCATTATGTGTACTGGGACCATACTGGGAGGGTTCCCAGTGCTCAATTCAAAGAGCAACCCAGCGGGTCCCTGTATGACGGATAGGGGAGACCCTCTCGTTGGGGGGTTGTCAGGTCATAATACGGAAAGCCTGACCGCGTACTATTGTGGGTAACGTGTTTGGAGAGTGCCACGCTCCTTGCACGATAAAGACCCATTTCGTAGATTTCGATAAAGCATAGGCTCATTGTAGCCGCTACAGAAGGTTAAATTCCCCGACTCTACCCAGTACTCTATACTTTTCCAGTAACAGTCAAAAATGTGTTCCCTATGTCCCATCCCACCCCTTTTTCCATTGATTTATTGTTTGTTAACTTGTTCCCGTCCTGAATATAGCGGAAATACTGCTCGCTGGACGTAAAGCAGACATCCAATCAATCAATCTTTATGTGTATGTTTAATTCTGTAATAACTATCTTATGTTGCATAAAAATGTGCCCGAGTTTCTTGAAATCTACACTTACTTCCTTAGTGCCATTACTTTATTGTCCTTACCAAGTTATTTTTCGTGATAAAAGCATATTTACAATTGCAACATGTTTTTTTCTAGCAATAAAAACAAATAAGAACTAAGATTGAAATAAATTCGGCAATATTAGATAGTTAAAATACTAATTATTTGATTGATAAAAGTATCTAAACCTACCTTAATTATTGAATATTAATTACGGCGAGATGCTTTGCCGTCGACTTGCTATGTTCTTTATAATTCTTAATACAACAACAAGAGGACGACCTAGTCGTTAATGTATATCATTATAATTAGATAAAATCGACAATAATTCTCTATCAATAATTCAGGCATCTTAATACGAGTTAAAGTATTCATATGAAATCAAATAGTTATCGGAAATAATTTCATTTGTGTAGATAAATAAGGAATCTCATAAATAATTTTAAGAGATCGTGTTAGTCGCAAAGACGGCTGTGCTTGTTGATAATTATCCTTATAATAAGTTGAAGCTAATTGGGATTATCTATAAATAATTCATGCATTTAATGTTAGTTACGGCATTGATCTTATCGTATATATTGATTTACACCTTTGAATATATTAATATTTAGCAATTTCTCATTGATATCGTGGCGTTCAGTTTCATAAGGGGTGAGGAAGACGGAGTACCCGGAGAAATCTCCGACTTTCTATGAGAAGGGCAAGATCTTTTCTGTTAATGTTTTTTTTTCTGGCATTTTTACAAGTGTGTTAACTATTTTTTGTTCAACTAAAGCAACTGTTGACTGTTTCTCAATCATTAGCTGTTATCCGTTTTCTTAAAAATTATTAACTGTTATAATGCAAACCCTGTTTGCTATTAATAGTATTGCCATTCGATGAAACTCTGCTGTTATCTGTTTTTTTATTTTTTCCCGAAAGTTATGATGTAATCATAGGTCTCGTGTTTTTATACTGAGGGTTCCAAGTGCTCGACCACAGTTTCCTGTGGAATCTCCAAATGGCGAATTAGAGAAATCCTTTTGTAGATTTCAAAATAACGTAGGCTGATCATGAGTTTCCCACGATTGCTGTAGACTATATTGAAGTAAGTATAATTTTACGACCAAAAATTACACCTGATATTACCTACTGCAAGCGTTAGTGATTATTGAATTTTTTTGTTGTTTGAACGGTGTTTTAACGCCACTTTCAGCAATTATTCAGCTATATCATGGAGTCCAGTCTTTATTGGGGTAGGAAGAGAGAGAACCCCCGACCTGCGGTGGGAAAACTGGCAATCCTTGTCAATTAAAATTGGTGTCGAGTATAGTGATTATTGATGCACTGTATTTGGGTTGGGGGGAGGCGGCAGGATCTTGGCTGGTGGTGTGTTTTGGGCATTTTTTTACACGTCGTTTTTTTTTAAAATAAAGCAACTGATAACTGTTTTTCAACTTTTAGCTGTTATCTGTTTTCTTAAAAATTGACATTGTTGTTAACTGTTATCGTGAAAATAAAAAAACATGTTTGCTGTTAATAGTCAGAGCACTGTTAATTGATTTAGCGATTTTTCTGTTATTCCATCTTAATTTTTCAATTCTGCTGTAGTTATGTTTTTCGATTTTTGAATTCACTGTTTTGAATTCCGTTTTCTCATGTAAATTGCTGTTATCTGTTATCGTTGTTTTAAATTTACTGTTATCTGTTTTGGGAAAAATAAAATATTGTTAACCTGTTAATGGACCCTCTCTTGCCCCCTCCCCTTTTCGTATTTTACAGTAGATTTCTCCCCTGGAAATTTGTACATAATCAGATACTTGCTTATTGTGGATAAATGGAAGGCACTGTAAAATACGAATAATTGCTTTGTTTTTTTTTGTTTAAATGGTGTTTAACTTCACTTTCACCAATCTTTCAGCTATATCATAGCGTCCAGTTTTATTGGGGGAGGAAGCCCCGACCTCCGGTAGGAAAACTGGAAATGATTGTCAATTAAGACTGGAGTCGAGTACATCCTGCCCGCAGTGAGACTCGAACTAGCAATCTCAGTGTTGACGAACCACGTGATCAATAGTAGACGAACTACCTTAACCTCTCGACCACCGAAGCCCCTCGAACAATTGTAAAATAATAACAAGAAAGCAAAACGTTCGAAATGTAAAATTCAAATATTATTAAGTAAATAATCAAAGATTACTTACTAGCTAGAGTTTTAAGGTATGAAGTTTATTAAATGTCTTAGCCTCGGGATTGAGAAAAAAGTTATAAATAATAATAAAGTGGTGAATAAACCGTTGTGTGATTGTACTAAGGATAATTGTAGAGGTTCATCAAAATTGACCCACACCTTTGAAGAACAGACGTCTTTATTCCACAAACCTCGTTGTTGGGGTATACTAGCATACTTGTACATATTTCAATATTATTAGTTAGCATTAATTTATTCATAAAATGAGATGTTTTATGCCCTTAATGCAAGTCTCTACAGGCTGGGTGTGCTCGACTCCCAATCCAATTGACAAGGATTGCCAATTTTACCGCAGGTCCAGGGTTTTCATCGGATACTCGTTTCCTCCCCAATAAAAACTGGACGCTAAAATATAGCTAAAACAATTGCTAGAGTGCGATAATCCCACGCAGTTAATCAATCAACCTTATTACCAGTGTATTGGTTTAGTTATACACATCAAGTACAGCGTGTTTTGGGATAAAAGCTTACGAGATTATTTAAAGGTATGTCTAAATTTAAAAAAAAGTTAGGATTTTGTGTTGATTTGCAATAATATTTAAATGATTTATTTCAATAAAATTCACTTACCCTTGTTTTTTTTGTTTTTTTTTTTTTTTTTGGGGGGGGGGGGGGGGTTTCAGGTCATAATACAGAAAGCCTGGCCGTGGATAGTGAAACGTGTTTGGAGATTTCTACAAAGCGTAGGCTCATTGTAGAAGTTACCAAAGGATAAATTCTCTACCGAAATACTTCATCCGTTTCCATGTTGTTTTCTATGGCCCATCCCATGCTTTTTTCCGTTGATTTATTGTTTGATAACTTGTTCTCGTCCTGAATATATATATATATATATAATACTGCTCACTGGATGCAAATCAACTATCTTATCAATCAATGTAACCTTTAACCACGATGACACACCTAGACTACTCAGCTAACATATTATACAAATACAGCCTTTCTCTTAGTCAATACAAGTTTATATCGACTGAAAGATGTATATCGACCAAGGACGTAGTCCGAGGTCGATATACAACTCAAAGTCGATATATATAACTTGTACTGACTAAGAGAAAGGCTTTTTTTTTATATTATTTATTGATAATTTTGCTGTATTTTAAGATAAGATAAAAATATAAATATCATATCTCATCCTATTTTAAGGATGCAAACCTTTTGTGTACAACACTGTCAATTGTTTGGTAGACGATTGATAGCCGGATGTAAAATATGATTGGCTGATTTCGAAACGTCACACTCGTTTTGGAATTTTTTGTTCTATTTTCAGTAACCGTGCAATCCGCAAAAGTCAATCAGCAATAAATCAGTCAATCCGTCAAAATACAAAATATCACGTGGTAGACTTTGGACAAATTAAAATACAGCAAAATTATCAATTAATAATATTATATACTATAAACATGCCGATCATCTTTGAGACTTCATGTCTTATTTTCGTGCTTACTTTAAGTTCTATGGTCTGGCTTAAGGCTTATTTCCCTTTTCTAAACACAATTTAAAATACAAGTCATTTTCTAAGTGAGATTTTCAAAATAAACATATGATCAAGGAAAATGGTCCATCTTGGGTTAGCCTGGGCTCCTTACTAAATATTCGCAATACCGTAAGCGGACTTCAGGTTCGAATATAGGGGATTAGCGCATGGACATCATATATCCAGAATCGTACGTGACAGGCCTATGTTCTCTCTAAATTTCATGACCTCTTTAAAACCTTCCAAGAGAAAACCAGCTTCCGGGTTCAACCCCACTCTAAAAATTGCACTTTCTTTTCAGTATTGTTTGTTTGTTTGAATATTGTTTAACGCCATGTTCAGCTATATCAGCCTTGTCCATGTTTTATTGGGAGAGGAAGCCGGAGTACCCGGAGAGAACCCTCGAGTACACCCTGCCTGCAGTGAGAATAGAACCCACAATCTCAGAGTTGGCAGACCACGTGATCAACAGTAGACGAACTACCTTAACCACTCGGCCCCCTTTCTTTTCAGAAAATCTTGGTTTAAAGGTCATGTAGTGAATGTGACATAAAACATACTAAACACCATTAGAACAGAGCAAGTTAGGATTCAAAATGTTTCCAATATATTCACCTTTCAGAAAAACGTTAATTCATTAAAATCCATTTAGTTGTTTTTAATACACACCAAGATAAACAGGACTATTTTGTTTTATGTACTATTTTCTTATATGTTCTAAATTTGATTGGTCCCCTTTAATGTCATGACACCTATACATTTATATTTGAAAGTGAAGCTTGCGTAAATAACCAGGGGACCAGGTTACATCTTGGGTGGAATTTTCCCATCCATTTGTCCAAAATAAACGGAGGCATTTAAGTGTTGTTCATTTGCAAGGCCTTTTTTCATAAAAAAGACTTAATACATAAGAATTTTTAGAACAACACTCGTACCCTCGCTTTTTTTTTTGTGGCGAGGTAAACCCGACAAATCACAAAACTAACTTCGGATTTTAACAGCAGTAAAAGAATTTTGTACAGATAATGAATTAGTCACTAGACAGGGGGGTTCATATACATGTAAGAGGGGGCTGCTGTACTACGCTACTATTTTTTGGTATGCTTCAATAGTAAAATTGGAGTCAATTTATTGCATTATTTACAGAAATTTAACCTGATGGCAAACTTCTTGCATGGCATCATGTGAAATCAAAACTACTTTAAAAAAGGTTATTAGTAAAAAATGTAATTGGTTTCAAACTTATAGCAAAATTTCCATTTTTTATTTGTTGAATTACTGGTTCACATTTTCTTATGGGGGCCTCGGTTAAGGTAGTTCGTCTACTATTGATCATGTGGTCTGTCAACACTGAGATTGCGGGTTCGATTCTCACTGCCATCAGGGTGTACTCAACTCCAATCTTAATTGACAAGGCTTGCCAGTTTTCCTACTGCAGGTCGGGGGTTTTCTCCCCGTACTCCGGCTTCCTGCCCTAATAATAACTAGATGCCATGATATCGTTGAAAATGTGCTGAAAATGGCGTTAAACATCATTCAAACGAACAAACAAACGGGTTTTCGAAAGTCCAAGAATAAAACTAGATCTAGCTGGCACAGCAGAAAACTATAAAACCCTCCAATGCTGAAATTAAAAGGTATGTAACATATGACAAATTCTTTTTAAATTTTTATTTATAAAGCTAATAGTTCATCATATTCAACAGGTTCATTCCCCCATACATCTGGCAAGTTTGGTTTGTCTCTACCATCTTTATGAACCAGATACACTGTGGCTCTGAATTTTATTGGTCGTGTCTTGTTCACCTACAATACATACAATAAACATTAAACATAATATGTCAACACTAAAAAATGTCATGTACCAACTAGATATCAGTGAGATGGTATCCATCTTGAGGTCAAGGTCAAAGGTCATCAACCATGGCATGGGACACATTGCCTTGATATTATCTACCCACATTCAAAATATGAAAAGCCTACCTCACAAGATAAAAAAATTACAGCCCAGACATGAATTTGTCTTTCAGAAAGCATTGTTACCTTAAGGCCAAAGTTCAAGGTCAAAGGTAAACAACCACAGTATGTGACACATCACCTTGATATTATCTACTCACATTCCAAATATGAAAAGCCTACCTCAAAAGATAAAGTTAAAGCCCAGACATGAATTTGTCATTCAGTTCAAGGTCAAAGGCCACGGTAAGCGACACATTGCCTTGACATTGCCTACCCACATTCCAAATACATGTACCAAAAGTCTACCTTAGCTCAGACATGAATTTGTAATTCAGAAAGCAATAATGTGACCTTAAAGGTAAAAGGTCAACAACCTCAGTATGCAACACATCGCCTTGATATTATCTACTCACATTCCAAAAATCAAGGATCACTATAGGGTAAAAAAGTTGGGAGGCCCTAAAAAACCCACTTACACAGTAAAACATATCCTAGTAAAAAAAAACTCAAATAGTAAACATGTCATAGGCCGAAATAAAAATTTAAACAGTAAAACATGTCATGGGCCAAAAAAAATTAACAGTAAAACATGTCATAGGCCAAAATAAAAATGTAAACAGTAAAACATGTCATAGGCCAAAATAAAAATTTAAACAGTAAAACATGTCATAGGCCAAAATAAAAATTTAAACAGTAAAACATGTCATAGGCAAAAAAAAAATTTAAACAGTAAAACATGTCATAGGCCAAAATAAAAATTTAAACAGTAAAATATATCATAGGCCAAAATGAAAATTTAAAACAGTAAAACATGTCATATGCCAAAATAAAAATTTCAACAGTAAAACATGTCATGGGCCAAAATAAAAATTTAAACAGTAAAACATGTCTCAGGGAATTTTTTAGGATTTTGAGGGCTTTAGTCACTTAAGCGGATGAGCCATACAAGCATCTGCTCAGAAGTATGCATTCATTGTACTGGTGAAATATCATAGTATGAAAACAAGTGTGGACACAGAAAAATGTCTCGCCTGCATTCCGCATCAGTAACGAAAATAAATTTTGTCATAAGCATTACGTAAATAGCATTAAATATCAGCAGCGGCCTGTATACGAAATATTGTCACCATACCATGCATAGTTACAGGGGAACAGCCGTAACCCAAAAACTTTAACGTAGTCGCTGGACCGTGAAATTGAGGTCAAGGTCAGGTGGAAACTAATAGACAGTCATGTACTATTCATCAGCAATCTATATACCAAATATTGTCATCCTACCATGCATAGTTACAGAGAAACTGCTGTAACCCAAAAACTTTAATGTAGTCGCTGGGCCGTGAAATTGAGGTCAAGGTCAATTGACACCTACCAGACAGTCATGTACTAGTCATTAGCAACCTATATATCAAATATTGTCATCCTACCATGCGTGGGAACAGAGTAACTGCCATAACCCAAAAACTTTAATGTAGTCACTGGACCGTGAAATTGAGGTCAAGGTCAGCTGACACCTACCATCAGTCATGTACTAGTCATCAGCAACCTATACACCAAATATTGTCATCCTACCATGCATAGTTACAGAGGAACTGTCGTAACCCAAAAACTTTAACGTAGTCGCTGGACCATGAAATTGAGGTCAAGGTCAGGTGACACCTACCAGACAGTCATGTACTAGTCATCAGCAACCTATACACCAAATATTGTCATCCTACCATGCGTTGAGTTACAGAAGAACTGTCATAACCCAAAAACTTTAACGTAGTCGCTGGACCGTGAAATTGAGGTCAAGGTCAGGTGACAGGTGACTGACTGGCAAGTACTCATCATAAGCTACCTCTGGGCCAAATTTGATGGACCTAGGGCTTGGGCTTACAAATATATGAAGCAAGATGTCAAGTGTTTACGCCGCCGCCGGATTCCCATACATATGTCTCGCCTCCAGCGACTTTCGTCGCTCGCAGGCGAGACAAAAACTATATTCTTTCAATTGCATTGTATAAATTTAAAAAAAAAATTATTTTAACAAAATGTTTATAAATTTTCAAAGAATTTTAATTTTAAAACATTTAAAAAGCGTTTGTATATCAATCGGTTACAATTTTTCATTAAGGGCAGTTGTACTCTTCGTTTTCTATGTGGTAGCCATCGGTAGTTAGACGTATCTCGGATGTACACAAATGCCGCGTAATACATTTGAAACCAGCAAAACATACAAAAAATGAGTTAAATACGCAAAATCTTTGCAATTTTTTTTTGCATTACATATTTAATCAAAAGGTGAAGTCTGTACGCATCAGTATGATCTTTGTTTCGAATATATTGACCAGGAGCACCACTTAATCATGTTATAATCGGATTACCTGTAAAAACATCGATTCGGCGTTTGACACCTGCTGTTTAAAACTATCAAGGTGAAATAATTAAATTTCCTGTTAATTGGCTTTGGGGTCATAAATATATCGTTTTACACTTGGTAGAATGAATTTGTAACGAAAATTTTTAGTACTTGTTGGAAATCAGGTGACGAAATTGATTTAGAAATCTATCTTCAATTTTCAAATGATTTTGTCGAAGACGAAAGTGGCGAGCGGTAAAAAATTCCCTGCATATGCCAAAAAAAAATTTAACACTAAAACATGTCTTAGGCCAAAATAAAAAATTAAACAGTACAATATATCATAGTCTTAAAAAAAAGTTAAACAGTAAAATATGTCATAGGACCAAAAAACAATAGTAAAACATGACATAGGCCAAAATAAATAGTTAAACAGTAAAACATGTCAAGAGTTATGCTCCCTTACATGCACAATCCTGCATGGCTACACAAATATGTAGATTATTCCATACATGTTAAATAATGTTCATTTCAAGGACAAAATGTGCACGATATCTGTTTGTAGGACGTGGAAAATGACAGCATTGTGTAAAATTAGTTCATCTAGAGATAACTGATACCCCTGCTCAAATTGTGCAGAACTTTCAATTTCTAACGCTTTTTGCCAACCGGTTACCCCGACCGATGATGGAATTCCTCCAGCATCAATAGGTTGATTAAAATTAAACTTTTTGAATTATCAGCAGTAAACACAATTTATACGAAGGAACAGACATGAGGATCACTATATAGTTACGACTCTGTCAAGGAGGTGGGGGTGGGGGGGGGGGGGGTAAAAATTAGTATACCACAATACAGAAAAAATGAAACAATTTCATAAATAATTTTCTTTATATGTAACAAAAATACTTTTATCAACAAGTAACAATACTTACAGATATACTAAGAGTTATCTCCCCTGGACCTGTTATTGGTTCTTCAGGAAGTCCAATGCATTCCTCATCAACACATTCTACTTTCTGTTGAAAAGAAATGGTGGGTTAAACCAAATTTATAATCAACCTTACTACTGTATGAATATTCACTTTTGTATTATGTCTACCACTGCAGTTGTACTTACTCAGAGCTTACATGCTGAACAGATGACACATGCGTTTGAAAAAAATTTGCTGGAAAATGGTTGAGGAATTAAGTCCAGTTTTTCCCCCCTGAACAGGTTTAATATAATCAGCTATGAGTATAAAAAATGTGCAAAATGGAAATTTATTTTTGTTATCCTTTGACGGAGAAAATATTTTTTGTAGTTGATATTCAAGAACATAAATACAAAAGAGATTTGTTTTGAACCATTAGGCCATATAAAATTAGATTTACGGTTCTCAGGCCCGCGCGCATCCGTTTTCACCCCACAGCATTGCCGATTTTATCGGGTTTTCAATAAAATAAAAATCCGGAAATGCGGTGCCGTTTCCGTTAAAAAAAATTATCCGGTCCGATCCGCTTCTTAATTTCCCGCCACTACATTCGGAAAGATCGTACATCTTTGCTTACTCTAATGATAACTTCCGAAAGAACACATAGTGCATACTAGCGTTTGAAAGTAAAGGAGGGTTACGGAATCGTGTTCACCACTATTGAGATCGGTTAGCCGAGAAAAATAAACAAAAAAAACCGTTTGTCTTAAATGGCGGCGTTGCAAAACAAGTGCTTTATTAAACGGAGAATCGTTTACAGTTTTGTGACAAAAAAGGAAGAGTTGATAGCACAAAAACGGTACCATCTATAAAATTTGCTGAAAGATATTCTCGTGGACATGTCATGGGAAAACATTCCTTAAATAAGATCAGGTGCACAACTTTAATATGTGTGCAATCTTTTGGTGCAGTTTCAGGGATCTGGGTAGCGAACTGGAGAAGTTGATTACACAAAATTGGTACCCTCATTGAAAATTACGACGTTCCCAATCCTGGAAAAATGGGGAAAACACATTCTATATTAGCAGGTGCACAACCAATACGTGTTCAATCTTTCTGTGATGTTTCAGGGATCTGGGTTTAAAGCTGTACGATTTGATGTTCCCAAATATAGAAACATCTCATAAAACGATACCATAATAGCAGGTCGCAACTATAATATGTGCAATCTGCTTCTGGAAAGTGTTAGGGATATAGGTTAAAAGGAAGTGTTGATTACACAAAATATGTACCCTTTCAGTGATACTTTGTAGGATTTTTTATGGTGAGTCCTGGACTCATTTTTGAAAATGGCAAATCCCAAACAATTTTCACGAGTGTAACATATTGCAGTTAAGCTAAGTGGTTGCATACAACCGATTTCTTCACTGACAGACCCATAATCATTCATGTCATTTTATAAAATATACAATATGGCGACATATGCTTTATGCTGTTCTAGTGGTCAAGATTTTTATCAGTCTTCTGGAGTATGATTGAACTGCAATCATTACTTGAAACATGCTGATGTTTCCCCATTAAAGAGAGACTCGTGTCTTGTCTGGCTCATCTTGGAAATGAATGTCAAAATAATGCAGATGCTGACATTCAAAACGACTTTTCCACCCAACAAATTATCATTGTTTTCTTTATAAAATAATCAGTTTTTTTTTCTAATTTTATACCCAAGCATAATCTTGTAAATTAAATTACAGGGAATTTTTTAGCGCTCGCCACTTTCGTCATTGACGAAATCATTTGAAAATTGACGATAGATTTCTAAATCAATTTCGTCACCCGATTTCCAACAAGTACTAAAATTTTTCGTTACAAATTCATTCTACATGTCTACCAATTGTAAAACGACATATTTATGACCCCGAAGCCAATTAACAGGAAATTTAATTATGTCACCTCGATAGTTTTAAACAGCAGGTGTCAATCGCCGAATCGATGTTTTTACAGGTAATCCGATTAACATGATAAAGTGGTGCTCCTGGTCAATATACGCAAACAAAAGTGTCGAAGATCGTACTGATGCGCACAGACTTCCACCTTTGATAAAATATGTAATGCAAATAAAAATTGCAAAGATTTTGCATATTTCACTCATTTTCGTATGTTTTGCTGGTTTCAAATGGATTACGCGCCATTTGTATACTTCCGAGATTTGTCTAAATACCGTTGGCTACCACTTAGAAAACGAAGAGTACAACGGCCCTTAATGAAAAATTGTTACCGATTGATATACAAACACTTTTTAAATAAGTTTTAAAATTAAAATTCTTTGAAAATTTATAAACATTTTGTTATAATCATTTTTTAAAACAATTTATACACTGCAATTGAAAGAATACAGTTTTTTTACTATGATATTTCACCAGTACAATGAATGCATGCTTCTAAGCAGATGCTTATACGGCTCATCCGCTAAAGTGACTAAAGCCCTCAAAATCCTAAAAAATTCCCTGAATTAGAATGAACTATTTGTAATTTAGAACATTATACAATCAATTTCAACAGAAAGGTTGAACCTGACCACAGACACAGTAAAGTCTTTCAGATCCTAAATCTAGTGTATATCAATCAGATAATCGAATTGAAATGTATTAAAATTAAAGGTTAATTTACTCTAATTTATGTTCATACTAAATGTATTTATTGTCTAATAAATATCCTAATTAAAACATATTTGCTGCCCAAATAATTGTTACCTGTAGAAAATCTGACGAAACAGGTTAATTTCGAACACCATATGTATATGTTATCATGCATTGGAGACGAAATTGACACGACTGAAATTCGTATCCGATAACTGTACTAGTATGCATTAGTTGCTGCAAAGATGTGTTCAATACGCATCTAGATGCATTGCGACGATCCCTGCCCCCCTCCCCTCAATTTCACTTTACTATAACCCAGGTTGCATAAACAATTTAACAATTTAAAAGGGGTTCTTTTATGTAATAAGGCCACACTTAAAAATATTTCAGTTTGGACTTACCCTACCCATTGTTTTCAGGTTGGGTCGGTAGGTAGGTAAACTTTTTTTTTTTTTGCATCATACCGGTATATGAAAATGTGTCGATGTTTTCCTGAATCTGTCCATGATTTTGCAGAATTTACAAACCGGAAATATGTCGATAATTGTAAAGATGGAACAATGACGGAAACGACAACGGGAAAATTCCGGAAAAAAACTTTCGTGTTTTTTGGGCTAATAAAAAACTTCCGGGTCGGCGGGTTTTTTCCCGGTCGCTCGCGTTAGTGCAAACAAACATATTTTTAATTATGGCCTAACCTTTAAATACATTTCATATACAAATATGAATGTTTAATATAGAAATTCTTTGCTGTATCGATTGAGATCTTTACCAGTTAAATTTTGTGCAAGATAACGAATAAAAAAATGCCTCCCTCGTCTGATTTTAGACCAATAAAATGATAAAAAAAAAGCCTCCATCCCTCATCTATTTTTGACAAATTTGGCCTGAGAACCTTAAAATTAATTTTGTGTGGCCTTATTAATCAGCATCTAGCATTAAAATATTATTATTTACCACTTTTCTTAGAGCTACTCTAACATGTGACTTATTCAGTACCCATTCATGGTCTGCACTCATCGGAACTGGTAAATGTAACCCAGACAGTTCTCTCAATGTCTAAAATACAAAAAATCTACGATAAAGCTGCAGTTCTGTAGGTTTTGCCCTTTTTACCATTCTACATTGGACAGCCAAACATAAATGAATGTCAGCAATGTATGTATTAATCCTGCATGTCTTATAATAAACCAAATTAAAAGGCATGCACACTCCAAATAGAGTGGGGGGGGGAGTGGGTGGCTGCAGCAGTGAAAAGTGTTTAAGGTTGTTTGTCCTCTACTATTGATTGGATGGTATGTCAACACTGAGGTTGTGGGTTCCAGTCTCACTGTGGGCAGGGTGTACTCTGTACAATGATTGCCAGTTTTCATAAGGAAGACCAGGGGTTTTCTCCGGGTACTCTGGCTTCCTCCTCCAATAAAAACTTGACACCATGCTGAAAAATTGCTGAAAGTGGTATTAAACACCATTCAAACAAAAGAAAACAAAATATCATTGTATTTATTGTGTGAACCAGAAACCCTATCTCAAACATCCCCAGTTACAGGTTGTTATGGTCACATTTATATATAATGACAAACCATACTTTCCACTGATAAAAATATGTTCTCTGGCAATAGGTTTCAAGAAAAGCACTTAAATACACTTTTTACAAATTATTTAAACTAGCCTACGAAATTCTAATGCAATTTTAAAATATTATTTGGTTATTTCTTATAAATTTGACTTTTGTAAACCCTGTCACATGACATGCTGTATATGGAGAGGTTCTTTGAAAACTGCTGATAGAAAAGTGATGTTGCCCAGTTAAATTAAGAGCTATTTTGAAATTTCCATGAATAATTTGAAATTCCCCTTACATTTATTTTAAACAGTCAATCAGAATTCAGTTTTATCTATTGCCGGTTTAAAAGTTGTTGGCATTTGAAGTTTATAATTTATAAGTGTACTTAACCTTTACGTACATTTAGAAAAATTGCGAAAAGTGTGATTTGTTGTCACTTTTGTTTCCTGAATTAATAAATATTTTCAATTTGCAGTTTTCATATTTTCAGCTGATACTAAAATGAAATGTGAAATGTACATGTAACTGAGACCAACACTTATTTGTTGGTTGGCATGTTCTCATGTTATGTTCATGCTTTTTCATATCGACCTAATTTAAAGCCTATTATTCTATTAAAAAAAACAGTGAATAAAGGTATGGCATCCACAATCCAAATGAAATCATTTTGATGTTAAGCGGCTGATAGAAAGGCTACACTAATTTGAATAGCAAGATATGACTTTTTTCTATCTCTGTTTTGTGAGTTTGGAAAGTATGTACATTTTGAACAATTCTAAACATTTTAATATGTTGTTTGTTTATGGAATTAATTGTCTCATTTGAATTGAAAGTTTCAGCAGGTATTGAAATGAAATGTGAAATTTTCATACCATCAAAACAGTTAATTAATAGAAAGAAACATTTAACTAAATTCCTTCACAATATTGGTATATACAGATGTTCATAAAAAATATTAACTAATATTATAACAATTGCAGACTTTAAATATGGTCGATATGAAAAAAATTGACATTAGAAGACATATCAACTTCCAACTTTGTTCTCATGTGGATATTTTTTCATATCAACCTGAATTTAAAGGCTATAACTGTATATTATTATATAGCCAAGCCAATACTGTACTTACTCGTCTTGTAAATGGTGTGAAGTTTTTGTACTTATCCAGTTTTCCAGAGTCCTGATAAAATAAAAGAGAAAAACTAAAAACTATAAAAACTGAGGAATGCTCGCAAATTGATACACCACATCCCCCCCCCCTGCTTCCCTTATGTCATAAGTCCATGTTTTTCTATGGGAAACCCCAAATACCATTCTAATCAAATTAAATATCAGGTGCACAATGGCACTTTGTGACAAAGATTCTGTGTAGGTTTCATTATATTCCATTTAGTAGTGTAGGAGGAGTTGAGAATGTAACAGAGAAAGTGTAACAGACAGATGGATTGACGGACGCACACCCCATCACTACATACCTCCCAAGCATGGGGTATAATAAATTCATATTATTATATGACTAATATTAATCTTGATTTTGAATGGCCCAGGATATCATGAAAAGTATTGTGCAGACAGTGTGTTAACCTCAAATTAGATAAAAATAGACTGATATAAAAGTTGACTTTTGTGTAGCTTAAAATAGAATATTTATCACTTTTCAGTAGTTAAAAATAGAATTTAACATTACGAAATAAGCAATAATTTGATTAGTTGAATTAAAAACATCAGCCAATCAAAATCATTCTTTTTAACATTCTATTTGTAGACATTGTTTCAAAATGTCTTACGAGCTTTACAAAGAGAATAAAAAGAAGCATTCTAGCTAATTTCTAGGTTGAAAATGTAATGTGTTTAATCGAGAAGTAATCAAGTCACAAACAAATACATGTATCTTATTCAACCAAATATTCACTGTTTTGTAGTATTTTCCTTTGATCTTTATGTGCAGTATTATCCCATCTCTCTCTTCTATCAAAACATCGTTAATTAACACTGTGATGTCACAATGTAACAAAACAGGCATAAACAGATTATTATTGACAAATAATGAAACTTAATGCATTTTCTCCTCATCTAATCTCAGGGCTGTCGCCTTTCAATTAGATAAGGACAAGAAAATGCCTCGCTTTTTAAAAAAAACGTTATTAATAATCTATACTTATCAGCAGAATATAGCTAATTTATTAATAAACACTAAATTGTTTTTTTTAATATTAAAAAGAAATAAAAAAATATACAATGAAAAATCCTTTATTGTCTAATGACTACTGTATAAAAAAAAATTAAAAAAAATTTAACCTTTATGCTTTTTCTGACTTCGGCTATGTTTTCTGGCGTGGGGTATAAGGCAAGGCCTGATGGATATAACTCATGTCTAAATAATTTTCTCTTTACTGTAACCACCTCTCCAGGAAATCCAATCTCTGTGAAAAAAAAAAAGAAGCATTAAATTTACATACGTTGATTTGTTTGTTTGTTTGTTTGTTTGTTTGAATATTGTTAACACCACTTTCAGCTATTTCAGCTATATCAAGGTGTCCAGTTTGTATCGGGGGAGTACCCGTAGAAAACCCTTGACCTTCAGTAGGAAAACTGGCAATCCTTGTCAATTAAGATTGGAGTTGAGTACACCTGCACTGCAGTGAACCTGCAACCTCAATGTTTAAAGAAAATGAGATTAATAGTAGATGAACTACCTTAACCGTTCACCCAGAGGCATGAAACAATGGTTGTAACATTCTAACCTTCATTCTGATTGGCCAATGTGAATAATTTCATGGCATCAATTCTACAGTTGTTACTTTTTGTCAGGTTTTACTAATACATGTATACTGAGTAAACTCCATTTGTGACCTTCAGTTGATGGCAAATCTTCAGATACCTCAGATATCTCCTAATTAGCTTGTTTCCACATGCTTTTCAAATGAATACTTATTGTTATTTATAAAATAGTAGACATGACTTGTTTGTCAATGTACTGTCAGCGAGGCCATATCCACATTGATTTTCCAACTGCATAACACTACACAACAGGACAAGTCTAAATAGTTTAGTGTTTGTGCCGAATTGTACTGACTTTTACTCAACCAGCCTGACTTGCTCTCAACTTTCTCTAAAGTGGTCTCGACTTGACTGAAAAGTCTGAATAGTATCACTTTGTACTCGGAGAAGTCTTGTCTAGTCTTGTTTTGGTCTGAATCCGAGTCTCAACCAGCCAGAAAAATTCGGAATGAGACTGGACCTGAACTCAACCCAATCTCGACTAATCTCATTTTATCTGAATCAGTGTCAGTCTCGAACAGTTTGAAAGGACTACATGTATATGATTCTCTACAGGATTTCGACCCAGTTTCCAATTGTCTCATAATTCTAACTAAATGTGTCTCGGCCTGAACTTTTTTGATGTAAGACCAAGACTTGACATTTGTTTAATGAAAGCACAAAAAAGTGACTTTTAACAGCACAACACTAGCAGGAAAGGATAGTCTTCATTAAAATTTAAGGTCATGAACTTAAAAATGTGAAGTTTATTCTCAATACATTTTTAGAGAAATAAATAGTTAAATATCTTAATAATTCTGTTTAATTTTTGCCTTGACTTGTCTTAGAGGGTGCACCATTACCACCATGTACTAAATGATTTTAAAAAACATTTTTATTGTTTACTGTTCTACAATGTACATGTTACAATTTATCTCCCTTTATTTGACTGGTTCCCTGTTGTACATACCATCTACATAATCTGTCAGTAGACACTGTATATCAGATCTAGGAATCAAATTTTCATTAACTAACAACTTCAGAACTTCATACTTCTCATCAATTTTGGGATTGCCGCCTTCTTTATATGGTAGCACGGGATAGTGGTGTTCCATTACACATGTTGTCTACAAAATATAAAATGGCACCTGTACACGTAATTTGTTCTATTGTGTATGTTGGCAAAAAGATAACAAAAAAGGCACCTGTACACATAATTCTGTAAATAACATTCAATTTTCAAACATGGCACATGCAATTTTTTCTTCTATGGGTCGACAAAATAATATTGGTATATACACTATATACTAGTACACAAAATTCTGTTTTATAACACATGGTGTACAAAATAACAATGGCATATATGTGTGTTTTTATGTGTAGACAGAATACGTATCTGTATGGTTACGTTGACATCAAAATAACTGAATATACAAAATTTTACAAATGTTTTAAAATTTAGTTTAATCTGGTACGCACAATTTTATGTATGTGTATTATTAAAATTTAAAAATTTGACAAAACAGGAGCTATTTATTCTAAACAGCCACCAGTAATGGATTTAATTTAAAAGACTTGTACTAGTTTTAGTTCACAAAAAACTTATTCTTTGATCGTAGAAACGTACATCACATTAGTTTACATTTTACTAATTGTAGCTGATTGTACAATGTGTTTCAGGAAATGGCATCCTTGTACATGTACATTTAGCATGAATACGATTTTATAGCTTTTATAGGTATCTCTAGATCTGTCTATTTTTGATATCATCCTGAGCTATGAGATAGTGTACATGTATCAAAACATTTCTTTCTAGAAATGTACATGTGTATATATACGGGTAAACACTAACATTTGTTGTTGTTTTTTATTTCAGGTCAATGATTATTAAAATATAAGCCTGCAGTCACTATAAAAGATTATAATGCAAATTTTATTTGGAATGGGAAGACAGATCATATAAAACGTAATACTCTAATTGTGGCCCTTTCTACTGTGGAACTGGTGAGTGTGCATGGTATGACTGTGGCCTGTTGTGTTAGTGGTGGGAGAACTTGCACGTCAGTCTGCAGCTCTGCGTGTAACTTTGGAATGGGTGCGGAGGTGGTGGTACAACCTGCAAGTCTTTTTGTGGCGTTTTTTTCTAATTATATAACCGTAGGTGATTAACTTAGTCATTTTCAGTGGACTGCGGAGGAGTAGGTTTTTGTAGTGGGGTGGACTGTGGCTGTGCTTCTGCTTGGGAAGTTACATTATAGTATTGTAAGGACATGCTTACAATAATGGTTTTTAAATACCTACAGCTGTATAGAAAATTCTTAAAATTAAGCACTCGTCTTAAGTAAGCCATGGTTCCATTAAAGCAGAAGTGAAGGTACACACATTTAAGTCTGACCTTTGAATATTCTGTATCACAGAATACTCTTCTTTCCATCTGATCCCCAGTTTTCAGATAAATGACTTTCTAGACACAACTTGGACAAAAACACTGAGAAATCATATTTTCAATCTTCCCTAACAGATCATTACAAGCATATTTAATTTTACCGTAATATCTATTTAACATTACAATTATTATTTCCAGCTTTTCAACAAAAAATTACCATTGATTCCTGAAAAAATTACTTTTTCGAAAGTCCATGTGAAAATAAATCTACAATCAGTCAGCCATTTGACAATACTTAGTATACAAGTATTTACAAACCCGTATCTGCTGTAAACTGCCATATGTTTTTGGTTTGGAAATCTGTCGTACCATTGACCTACAGGCATCACATCCTACCCTCATAAAGGACTGCATTCTGTTATTCAAGACAACACCTGTAAATATAGCATACTGTATAAGACGTTTTTCACATTTATTCCAACATAACACGAGATTCTTGAACATGAGACTGTAACACACCGTTATGGTGGTCAACTAAAATTTAAATGCAGACTATTGTTATATATAATTGTACAAGCCAGAGCAAGATACCACAGAACCAGAGCCCTATGGTGGCATATATGTGCCACCACATCTTTATCACTTAATTATGTCAACATATTTTCAGAAATATGTCAACATGCTACATACTGTAATTAGTAAGTCAACATAATACTGAATTAAGTCATTATTATCAGATTAGAAAAAAGAGGGAAAATGCACTGTTTGAACAGAATGTGCCATCTACTTTTCCACTTATTTATCGTGCAAGTAGACATAATTATGAATTAAGTGGATCATATTTGGTGTCCCGGATGTCAAGTGCTTTTCACAGAGCAGACCTTGGTAATGTTCAGAAAACAGCAGAAATACGATCTGAGTATTCAGTAACTATCTTTTTTTTTGCTCAAAACTGAAACATTGACTCAATTAAAACAAGACATTTTATTTGTATCATTAAATAGCAAATAAAAAAAAAATTAAATGGTGACTTCAATTATGGGTCTGATACCTGAACAGGATTAATCAATATTTAAAAATGCAATGTGTTCTCATTGAAACTTGTATGTAAAAAAGATTAATTCTTATTTATTAATATTTTTACATTTTATTACATTTAAAAGAATGCTGGGGTCCTGATTCCTGATTTAGTTCATTGCACAATTTATTTTTGTTGACTTGAACTACTACACATTGTTTGTGCACTGTGACTGTCATCAAAGAAACTGTGGCCAATCATTTCAATGAGTAATCCAAAGAATGATTCCACATGTACATCTACACGTAAAACCAGTCTTTCTCGATTGATATATTTTCTTCAAGTTGATAAAAACATGTATTGACTTCACCAAAAGGCTATAATTGTATTGTATTTTAATTAATAAAAATAAATCATGGTTATATTAATTTAAAATAACTGATAAATTCATAATTGTATTTAACCAGGGATACTGTACTTGTAGAATTTTTTATGGCTAGTCTTGGACTTTTGAAAATGATGAGTCCTAAAAAATTTGCTCAAGTCAGACTATTATTAAGTGGTTACATACAACCATTTTATTCGATGAGTGACTTTATAATAAAAAGATACAATATGACCTATGTGCTATGTCTTGCTATTATTTGTAACTTTTATGAGTTTGCCATAACTTATGTTGTGTGATTGAACTGCAGTAATTACTTGAAACATGCAAGAGTGACTTGTGTCTTGTCCGGCTCAACTTGGAACTTATGTCCCAGTAAATGCATATGTGGACATAAATAAAACTGAGTTCCAAATGACTCATTATTCTCCCCACCCAAACTAAAACATTATTTTGTTGAGAAAATGATCCAATTATTTGCTGCATTTTTTTCATTCTACCTTATATTTTACCTTTTTATTATGAAAAAAATCCAGTAGAAAAATTTTTTAGATATAACCTGTCAATATGTTATACTTTGCCTCTTTTGTTTAGTTGTTCAAAATAGTCCTAGACTGTTGCTATGGGAATTTGACATAATAAGTCAGCCATTTTTGTTTCTACATATACATGTACAGGGCCCTTTCCATTGTTTATAAAAGTTTGTCTGCTTTCGTGATGTTCAATGGTATTCAGACAAACCGGAAGACTTTTCCCGCCTTAACTGCAGACAACATGATCTGAAGGATTTGGAATAGACAACAATTGATTGTTCTTATGTACACTTCCGTCCTAATTTCGCTTTGTTTTACTAGTCTATGGAATATCACCCTATTAAAATGCACAAACTGCCATCTTTCAAAAGGCTAAATATCTTGAGGAAATAATTGATGATCTCAAAAAGTACCTCTTGATATACAGACTTGCCTACCCATTTCAGGCACAAATAGTAAGGCACTACCCAAAAAATCGTAATTTGAGGTGAAAAATAGTAAAGCTTATATTGAGTGTTAAAATGTTGTAATATATATTGTAGAAACTGCATATTTTTGTTGTCTTTAATTTTAAACAAATACTAACTAAATGGACACATCAAATTCAATGTGTTGACTTCTGGTTTTAAGCTGTATATTTTAAACTTGTCCCTAGAGCTTCAATTAAAACACAAAATTTAAAAGAACACAATATCAACAGGAAAGTTAACATATATGTACACTAATACAGTTTGTCATAACAGGAAGCGGAAACGGAAATGACAAAAATCCAGATTTTTAAAAAATTGTAAGGAATATAGTAAAAATCATAATGGCGTAATATGGTCTTAAAAATCGGGAGCCTTACACCAAAATCGTAAGGGTAGGCAAGTCTGGATATACAAAAGGAGCATAAGCTGGACCATACGCGGAAAGTAGTTTTCATTTGTCATTTAAAAAAATGTCACTAAAATACGTTCACTTGTAGTATACATGTACATGTAGATGCATTACGAGGATCTCTGTTTCATATGATCCAAATTAGGACAACATAAATGCTTTAACATCATCACTGAAAGTGTACCCTTTTATGTACTGCTGTGGAATCTTAAAAGAATGAGCAGTGGCAGTGAAATAAAAAGGTAATGGATGAAAAAAAAAAGATCGAGACTAACACAGGCCAGGGGCGGGGGAGGCATGACAGGGGTGGGGAAAGCTTCATAGCAATATAAACTTAAGAACCGGATAAACACACACAAAGTCACCTTTCTTTAAAATCATAAAGTCTGACCGACAAAAATAAAGAAATACTATCATAACTACATTGTATACTATACGATACCGTCCGGTAAATCTGCCCACCTAAGCATAAAGTTTGCGATTTGCAGTAACACAAAAATTATTTTTTTGATATTTTTAAATAAATATTTAAAACAGATACTGAACTGTATGCCTGTTAGCTTATTTTAACGAAAATAGTTGTTAAACACCATGCAAATTAAAAGGAAACATGTGACTTACCTGCATTTACATCGTGTGTGACCTTGTCCGGTAAATCCGCTCATGCATATTAATGAGATGATCCTAAAACATCGAAACGTGCTTCCTGCGGGGTTTTATTTGTCGTTTGGAATATTTCTTTCAACAGGGGGTAATCTTTTCTTCAATACTAGTTGCATAATCATAATTTTATATTTACTTAATACCTTGTGTAGTGTGGCAAGGATAAATGCAGCCTTAATCGGTTGCGTTAGGGAAGTACTTCTTTAGCTCAATCGGTTAGAGCGCTGACTTCAGAGACAGAGGTTGAAGGTTCGTATCCCGCCGGTACCATTGATGATTTTCACAACATTGGCGCTAAGAGCAACAACTACTGTATTGGAGAATGGTGTCTAAAAGTGAATAATTGGCTTGGTGTCCAATTTCGGTGCATGAGATGCACATTTAATATGGCCATGGGCACTGGAGTAGTGCAAGGAAGATATGGCCCAAGAGGTTCCGAGTGTCAGGTGTGGCTCGGCAGTGAATTACGATACAGTAGTGGACCTGTGTGCTGCTCGGAATGGTGCCGGCGGTCCAAAAAAAAAAAAAAAAAAAAAAAAAAAGAAAAAGGGGGAGAGTGTAGTGTGGCAAGGATAAATGCAGCCTTAATCGGTTGCGTTAGGGAAGTACTTCTTTAGCTCAATCGGTTAGAGCGCTGACTTACAGAGACAGAGGTTGAAGGTTCGAATCCCGCCGGTACCATTGACGATTTTCACAACACTTGCAATGAAATTCGAAGATTTTCAGTCTTTTGGCGGACTGTTGACAACACGTTGCAGACGAAGTTTACAGTTCATACGGAAATTAACGTTACTGAATGTGGGCGGATTTACCGGACGGGCGGTGTATTAAGTCATCAAACTGAATTTTCGTGAACATGAAAATCATTTTCCATTTAAAGGTGTCTTTTTAAAATATTCTCCTTTAATTAATTATCAACCCAATGCATGCATTACCAGCCTTTTTGCAGTTTTGTTTACAAGACTTTTCGACTTTTCTTGAGCGTGTGATTACCTATAAGGAACCAGTTTACAGCTTTGCCAGGGAACCAGACGTTTATTTAAAGGAGTTAAATTAATTACCCCCAGCCCCGATATACGATACAAGCATAATACACACGTTACTTATCGATAATCCTATTTATGGTATGCTTCATAAATAATTTTAGAAGGGTATCAGGTCACTTCAGTACTGATATAATTAGTCACTTCGGTACTCGGTACTGGACACTTCGGTACTGATCACCGCGGTACCTGTTCTTGGAAGTACTTGTTTATGTGTTTTATCACTAAAACAAGAAAATTAGTTGTGTATACAGACGAATTAATAACTAAATATGTTTTGATACAAATTTTTAACAGTTTCACTATTTATAATCAACTATTAATGGCATTTTTTTTCAATTATCTTAGGTTTAATTAATGGTGATGTTTGTAAGATCATCACAGTTAATTAACAAAACTAATTTATTTTAACCATAAATCTCTTTTGTAACGACTACAAAGAAAAAAATAGTAATTTCAAGCTAAAATATTTGAGAAATATTGCAAAAATAATATCGTTTGGTGGACTCTGGTACCATACGTTGAAAAAGACAGCTTATAGACCTTGACGGACTCTGTTATAGAACAAGAACAAGAACAATTTATTAATGCAGAAAACCCATATTGGGTATACAATTGCTACAGTTGACTAGAAACACAAAGAGAAAATAAAACACATATTTTAATACAATACATTTTACAACTACCACTACATTTTACAACTACCACTGACAGAAGGAGACTGTTTAAGGAGAGATAACTCTTGCATAACCGGTATAAAAAAGAAAACATTAACAAGTACAAAGATGAAAGAACAAAATAAATTCTAATTAAGTAACATTATTTCTGATACTTAAGCATGTGGAAATATGCTTTGTTAGTTTTTTAATAACATATACAGTCAGAAACCTAAAAGACGACCATACATTATGGAGATATGCCAAAAGATCAAAGACCAACAACTGCCCTGCCACTGTTATCCAAGATGGTGACAAATATAAACTTGGACTGAAGTCTCATATTCACCCTGCGGAGCCTGGTGTTCAAATTGCAGTGAAGATAAGGCAGTGGTGTATATCATATCATATCATATCATCATTTATTATATATAATTTATTATATCATTTAAATTACAAAAATATGTCGCTACTATAAACAATAAGGAAACATCAAACACTGAAATAACATATATGAAACTATTTCACACAGAATATCATCAAACATGACAATATAAAAATCAAGGTTGTTCGTCTACTATTGATCACGTGGTCTGTCAACACTGAGATTGCGGGTTCAATTCTTACTGCATGCAGGGTGTACTCGACTCCAATCTTAATTGACAAGGATTGCCCGTTTTCCTACCGCTGGTCGGGGGTTCTCTCCGGGTACTCCGGCTTCCTCCCCCAATAAAAACTGGAAGCCATGAAATAGCTGAAAAATTGCGGAAAGTGGCGTTAAAACACCATTCAAACGAAGACAATATACAAATATAAATATAAGGTTTCAAATATACAAAAGAGAGTATAATACAAAATGTATTATATATCAATTAAATGTACAAAAACTATTACAAATAAGTATTCAATATTTTGTATCTATAATAGAATATATAAGTATATTTAACTATTTATTTCTTTTTAAATTAAATCCATGGCACAGGACTCTGTTTTGTTTCTAAAGAATGCTAGTCACTTCGGTACCTGGTCACGTCGGTACAAGGACACCTCGGTACTGACCTGGACACGTCGGTACTCGGTACCGGACAGTCTTCTGTGTCCATCGTCCAGGCTGTGTTACGTAAACATGCCGATGTGGTCGCACCACCTGCTAGTCTGCCTACAGAAGACAGTTTGACTCGTGCCTGCAATAGGAAACGAAACGGTTTACGTCCAGCTATACACTACACACATGTTTATATATGACAATTTATTTCAAACACATTTATCATCTTACACATGACGATATACAAACTTAGACAATATTATACAAAATTTAAACAATATAATACAAAATTAAATTAATACAATTGACAAATATAAGAATATCTTCTCAGTACCGAAGTGACCAACACCTAGTACCGAACTGTCCACAGGCACTTGGGGTCAGGATAATTTTTTTTTTATGGAATAAAAAGCCAATTAATGAGTTTACAGTGTGTATTCACTCGTTTGGTAACTAGTCTGACATGTCTCGCTGTGAAATATTGACCTCAGAAAAAAATAATTTTTTCTTTATTATATGAGAACTTCTTATATAATAAAGAAAAAATTATTTTTTTCTGAGGTCAATATTTCACAGCGAGACATGTCAGACTAGTTACCAAACGAGTGAATACACACTGTAAACTCATTTATTGGCTTTTTATTCCATAAAAAAAAATTATCCTGACCCCAAGTGCCTGTGGAACTGTCCGGTACCGAGTACCGAAGTGTCCAGGTCAGTACCGAGGTGTCCTTGTACCGACGTGACCAGGTACCGAAGTGACTAGCAATCTAAAACAGTTGGATTTATTTTTGTATCTTCAAATAAATATTGCTTAATTTTCAGTAAATGTTGTCAACAGAATGGCAGGATCGACTTCAGCTCCGAGAACAACCTATCTTTCCTAGAACAATAAGAAACTGGAACAGTCTGCCACTGGACATTGTCATGAATGATTCACTTGGGTCATTCAAGTCAGCTGTCTCAGCAATACAATACTGGTCACAAGCCTTGTACATATTTTTATATTATACACAAACATCCTCAAACAATCCTTCAAAGACATAAATGGCCGGATTTTGTTAAACAGGAAGTAGGTGAGCGACAGACCGGAAATCGAATCCCACGGTATGGGAGGCCATGCTGATGCTGCATACCAAATTTCAAGAGAATTTGATTTGTAATTGCTAAGAAAACTATAACAAAAATGTTCCGTTTTTGACCCTTGAAACAGTCTAAGTCGGCATGGAAAACAGGAAGTGGATAACTGACTGACCTGTAAAGGGGAGGCAAGGTACAACTCATCATGCTTAAGCTGTGCACAAAATTTCAAATCAATCCCTTTAGTAGAAGCCGAGAAAGCTGTTACGCCGCCCGCCCAACATTCACCATACTATAACCTGGAACTCTGTGAAATCCGGCCAAAAATCAAGCATTGTTTAAATCTAATTTACATGTAAATTTCCCTGTCATGCGCTGTGCAAGCATTGGTAGAATCTTAAATTTGTTGAAGGCGGCCAATTGAAGGGTAGTACGTAGAAGTAGAATATATTTATTTCACACATGTCTATTTATATTTGGGGCCTCGGTGGCCGAGTGGTCAAGGTAGTTCGTTTACTATTGATCACGTGGTCTGTCAACACTGAGATTGCGGGTTCGATTCTCACTGCAGGCAGGGTGTACTCGACTCCAATCTTAATTGACAAGGATTGCCAGTTTTCCTACCGCAGGTCGGGGGTTCTCTCCGGGTACTCCGGCTTCCTCCCCCCCCAATAAAAACTGGACGCCATGAAATAGCTGAAAAATTGCTGAAAGTGGCGTTAAAACACCATTCAAATAATTCAAAATCTATTTATATTTACATTTTTAAATAGCTGTTTTACAAATATCGTTTCAAGTTATCATCATAATGCTGACGTAGAGGATCGTTTAAGGATTGTACAAACAAATTTAGATATTCTAGTATTATATATATTGACGATTTCGAAATCCCAAACTGTCGCGTACGAGATGTCTCGAGAAGGAGGCGAGGGGTGGGGTGGGGTAAGTAATATTTCTGTTATGTAATTGTATATTAAATATGCCGCGTTTACTCAGTATTCGTTAATTACTTGTCTATTACCTGATGTTGAACTTTGATGAAAGTAGAAAATAAACTGCCAATAGAACACCGACAAACCAACCATGAAAATGTAAAATTTAGATTATGCTTTTTATAGAAGAATTAGATTTTAAACGAGGTGTATGTCATAAGCAGAAATGTTCTAAACCAGTTTAAAGTGCAATAAAAAGAGAGGGAAAAGAAATTTCAATAACTACCTCTATAATAAGGACAGTTTCAGCTTCTTGGCATGCAGCTGCATTATGGAATGTTTACCGTAGTATGCTACAAAAATTGGAAATAAATGACAGTGCCGAATTTGTGAGCAGTTGTAATCAATAATCTTAGGTATTTTTTAACAGAGCTAGGTGTTCTTTTACTGTTATATGTTGGCTATTTAGTTTTGTACTGTAACCCGTGTGCTATTAAACGCGCTTTTCGGTGTCATCGAAGAGCAGCTCGACATGCAGTGTCTCTTCCACGCTAAACCATGCAAGAGCGACGAGCACAGGATAATAACATTATAAATAAAGTGCAGAATTGTGCTCCAGTTGATCGCAATTTAATCACAGATCCTGGTAGGAAAAGTCTCAAACAAAGACAACAACATCAGTTGCCTAAAACAGTAACTTATCAGAGGTTCTTCGTCCCTGACAATCCGTATATGGAACTCATTGCCATATGAGGTAGTGAACGCTACAACTATTGACTACTTTAAGACAGACCAGGCTCCAGTTCATCACCATTAGATCAGATTAGTTTACTTTTTTTCACCCTGTAAATAATTCTTTTTCTCACCTGTACATAGTTATCCTTACATCACAAGCGCTTGTACGAGTATCAAGTTTATTTAGCTTGTACATGACACGGAAGAAGAACTGAAGAGTCTCGATGTGGCTGATAATCTAAGTAGTTAGCCTTCTACGGTTTTCTCACCTGTCTGTTAAAATTCGAGTCTGTTAACGTCCGATCAATTCTAAAGTCAATTGACAAGGACTGCAAGTTTATTGTTAAACGCCTGATGCTTCACTCAGTGCACCTGCTTCCTCCCTAAAACTGGACTTCAAAATATAGCTCATAAAGCGCATCAAATGGCATGAGACTGTCTATATAACGTATGTTGTGTAGCAGGTTTAGTTTGTTTGTTGGTTTGAATAATGTTTAACGCCACTTTTAGCAATTTTTCAACTATATCATGGCGTCCAGTTTTTATTTGGGGAGGAAGCCGGAGTACCGGAGAAAATCCCCGACTTGCGGTAGGAAAACTGGCAATCCTTGTCAGTTAAGATTGGAGTCGAGTACGCCCTGCCTACAGTGAGAAACGAACCCGCAATCTCAGTGTTGAAAAACCACGTGATCAATAGTAGACGAACTACCTTAACCACTCGGCCACCGCTAACCATTAAAACCTTTATGACTTCTTTGAATTTACATTACGACAAATAGTCGAAGACTTACCATATCTGAATTTGATTTCCAAAATTAAATTAAAACTGTACAAGAAAAGGTACATTGACTGAGATATTGTCTGCAGTAAAGGGACAGGAAACATACCGTGAAACTTTTTTATTTTCGAAGTAATATCAATCATGCGTAGATTTTTTAAAGTTCTAAAGAACGTTTGGATAATTTTAAATCAAGATCGATAACTTAAATTTAATCTATTAAAACCTTTGATTTTTCAACACTTCATGCCACCATGCCAATAGACAATCAAGATAAACTAAAATGAGAGATGGTCAAATCGCCCCACGGAAAAATCGACACCGTCAAAAACGCCCACACTGGTTGAAAATCGCTCTCAATTTAAAACAGCCCCTGTAAAGCGCCTCTACCTAAAGCAAATCGCCCCCACCGAAAAATTACCCCCTGTAATATCGCCCCCAGCAAAAGCAAAAAACGGCCCCTCTCCAACTTCACCGAAATCGCCCTCTTATAAAAGTCACTATAAAGTATTGTTAAATTTTACAGCTATTTTCTACTTTGTAGGAGTTTATTGTTTCATATTTAATTACATATCAATGTTGTCGCTGATTAAAATTTATAAATGTTTTATTAATGATGATAGTGATATGTGTTTATTTTTCGTTTATTATTAACAATTATCACTATTACCCTAATGATTTTAATTAATATCAGTAATGATGACATTTATACGTGTTCTTTCTTGAACAGTCATTATACACAACAGCTAGTAACTGTATAGAGTGTTGGCAGCCCGTCGAATGAGACACGAGGTCGTCCAATTCGAGTATAGTTAAAAACGAACGAGCCGATGCAAGAACACAGATTTTTATTTTTATATTAACTGGGATCATAACATACAATCAAACAAAGAATAAAAAGAAATAAGTTTATATTATATACCGATTTTTGTAAGTGGGGCGTTTGCATAAGGTGGTGTCAAATGCAATTTTGTTAAGTGGGGCTATATTCATTAAAGAGGGGGGGGGGGGCGTTTTTACCGGGGACAAATTTACAGTGCAAAAATTGGGGGCGATTTTTTCCGTGGAGCGATTTTACTTGCCTGCACTAAAACCATGTCTGAAAAGAATAATACATAAAGCCCTCGCTTCCAAATATACCAACAAATATCTAGTGTTAGGTAACAACAATACGTATTTTCTACTAAGGAACACAAAGGCAAATTATGCTGCAATGAGGAACGAGTTTATAGAATGCTAGATTTTCCGCCAACAACATACATGTATTTGTTACTTTAGAAGGATGTGTTTTCAGCAGGTAAACGGAATTCCAACGGATACAATCTGTACCCACTCCTTGCCTATTTGTTCATTTATTCTTATAAAACTGACTTTCTTGAAAGTCTTATTTAAACAAGAACATAACAGTATAGACATGTCCTTTAATTTCACTCATAGATTTATTGAGGATGTCTTTTAAACAACACTTCAATTTGCTGAGTAGTTTCCGTGAATATATCCTTCAGAACAGGAAATTAAATAATCCACACAAAAAAAAACAGCTTCACCAACGTTATTTGTAGACTTACACCAGAAGAATTTAGACAAATTATAAATTTTGAAAATTATAAATTGTCCTCACTTAAGCAGCAATATTTCAGCTGCTGCATACAGTGTCTACGATCGCCAGTCACTGCAAATCCATTATTGGAAAACTGTCATTAAATAAATTAATCAGATCGTGTTGCAGAGCAATAGTTATGGGCGAACTGAACAATTTTATTTGCCTTACCGACATTATGAATACTTTTAAGTTAGAAAATCGTTTCTACGAACCTACTCCATCAGCGGCACTGTTATTCCCGATGAAATAACATGTTTATTGACAATCTCCTAGGTTATTTCTGTACATTACTGAAGTTTTAGTGATTATAATGCCACAAGAGGTTATCAACAAATGATTGGATGTCTGTTGTACGTCCAGAGACCAGTATTTCAGATATAGTCAGAACAAGAGAACAAGTAAACACAAATTAAATTTGTTGTAATGCCACTGGAAAAGTATGGAGTTTAGGATGGGATTGGAAAATTGAACATTTTGTAACGTCTATAAAGAGCTAACTCTTATCGACATCTACAGAAAGGGCCTTTAGCGTGCTAGGAGCGTTGCACTCTACAAAGACGTTAGCCGATGTGGTCCGAGGTCAGGCTTTCAATATTATGACTTGACAACCCCCAACAAGAGGGCATCTCCTATCCACCATCCGAGAACACACTGGGAATCTCTGTGAACCCTTAGAGTATAGTCCCAGTCAATATATTAAAAAAACTAATTTGACCAACATTCGTTATCATTTTAGTAAAACATATAATATAGACCGAATTGCTAGACAATTTACACGAGTTTAGTTAGAAAAATAAAGGTATTAAAATTAGAAGAAATTTAATAATCTTCCAAACACGTTAAAAACTCCCATAGACGGTCAAGCTTTCCTTATTGTGACCTGACAACCTGGGAACACGCTGGACAGCTCTGTGGGTCGAGTATACGGGAACCATCCAAGAACTGTCCCTTGAGGGGGAAAGATAAACTAGATGTTTTACAGGTTGGTAAACCAGTTGAACTAGATTAAAAAGCAGTCAGTCTGATCCATCTAAATATCGCACTATTTCATTATTGAGTTGAGTATTTGCGCGTGTTGTTTTGTAAATTGTTTACAACTACTTGTTTTAAAATCTTGTAAAAATATTCATCTGGACTTCATTATTGGACATTCTACAGTATATCAATTAATCGAAATGTTCAATAACATTTGTTTATATTTGGAGAGCAGGAAAAATTTTAAAAAACTACCAAACCGAAAGCACATGGCGTCTCGGGTAAACTGTCGTCTTGGCTTGAAAATTACATTGATAGTAGAACGCAGCAAGTGAGTTATTTTTTAAAACTGTAAATCTAATTCCCGTTGTGCATAAGGTGGAGTTTCAGAAGGGCCAGTATTAGACCCCTTATTATTTTTAATAAATATATCAGTTTTTTTGCTAATATACGTAATTAGACTTCTTATGTATGTGTAATGCTGAAATATATATTATTGGAAAGTACCGTTGTAAGTTGTCATAACTTGTGTCCGATTCATTAGACACAATTTTGTCAATAAAATATGTTTAATATATTGTTTAAGTTTGAACTTAAAACGAACAAATCAATTACTTAAGGTTTGTACAAAACCAGCTCATCTGATAAAAACTACAGACAAACTTGTATTTTAATTTAATAAAATCTGAAATACAAATGCAGTATAATATCTGCAAACAGATTTTTTAAACCAACATTTTAAACATTTAACAAATACTTAAATCAATCACTTAAAACAGTATCAAAATAATTATTGGTTTTCGTTTTCTTTCTTATAATTGAACATAACATTTTCGTACCAAAACTCCATTTTGGGTGATACATCTTTTGTCGATATTGATGTGGTTTTCAGTTTGTATACTCGTCGATGAAGCGATTGTTTCGTCACCATACCAATAACCATGGCAACAACCAGAACAACTACACACACGGTTACAGCCACAATAATGGCATACGCGTTGTCCTCATTCTAATATATAGAATAAAATAACAATGTTATTAATTTCAGTCTATTTTTGAATTAGACCAGCTGAGACTAATTCGACTATGTCGAATTGCGTTCATGTGTGAACGAACCAATTACAATTTCTTCTAGACAAGCTTTTTATAAATGCCCCTCCTAAATTATCGGTAAATCCATGTAATTTATTGTTAATGTTAGTAACTATTAGTTTCCAGTTTGTGTTCAATGGTTGCGGTTATTTGTTCACTCTCTGGCACAGAGAACATAACTGGTTCCCAGATATAACCTCCTGCCACACGTCATCCCCCATTTACTGCGGGACTACATTTGTCATCTGCCCGTGACGTTTGTAAACAAAGAACAATGCTTGTAAAATAATATACAATAATATACGAGAGCTTATTTATTTTTATATTGTCTGTTTATATACTTTTGATATAGTTTTATATTGAAATAACTGCGTTTGTACGCGAAGCTTATCCGCCATGAGAGCTATCTCTCACAATGTCAAACAATGGTATGGCAGAGGTGATTGTGGTTGACGTAGGATACCCAGAATCCTTTGCCTGGAGATTGTTATTTGTTATCCATTTAAGTGTTATTTGTTTCTATTGTGGCTGTGTTTGTGTTGCTTTGTTTGTTGTTTCTAACTTACAATTTCAATCGAGTGTACTGAAAATGGAGTGAAAAACCGCGATAGTTGAATAAATGCCACAGTAACAAAATAATATTATATAATATAATGTTGTAAAATTTGATCAATGCTGTGATGTTATGATATAGGGCATTAATTGTAGTTACCGTTTGTTTTGATGGGGTCGAGACATCTTCCACAGATTCTACAGTTTGTCCGTTAGAGAAGTCCAAAATACACTGAGAGATATATCCATCTATATCAACAGCACTTATTCCTACGGATGGCGTGCAGCAAGTTCCACTAAAAAAATGATTGATTGAAAGAATGGTTGCTTAGCGTCTTGCAATTGTAGAACTTGCATTTCATCAAATGTAGATAGAATAATAACAGCGATAAAAAGTTACATCAAACAATTTCATGGAGATTAAAAATGGAAATAAATGCGGCAAAACTACAAATAAGATTAAACAGTACAAACCATATCGCTTTTTTCAGTGAAACAAATATAATAATTTGTTATATACCGGGTATTGTTACGATACTTGGAGGCACTCAGTGGAGACGTATTGTACTCGATATTGATAATACTCTCGTCTTTGGTTCGGGCATTATCAATTACTTAGGCAATTCTATTCAGCCTTCTGCCGTCATGATATCATGGCGATGCACTCTACATATGCAAATGCCAACTATTGTATAATAAGTATATCGCATTCCTCATTAAGGGAAAACCTCTATATATCGCTATTATATAACAATACAACTGTTCACCGCTAACTAATTTTTAATTGAATTGCTGAACTATAGCATAAACTAATCTATGATAAAGATGAACTATTAGTAATTGAATTTTGTTAATTGAATCGAACTATTATTGCAATAATTCTGTTTCGATTTTGTTTGCTTGAACATACATGTGCATGTCAATTTGATTCTAACGATTTTTGTTTATTTTCCGCTGATGAATATTGGTTTGTAGATACCTTATATGTACTCCTAACGGTCCGCTGGTAACGTTGGATATATGATCGTGTATCATCACAATCGATTGGCCTCCTGTAGATGATATAGTGTTAAGTTGTGTCCCGTAAAAAGTTATTTGCGCACGAGATTGCCAATGGTATTCGGAACAGTTAGCTGTGTTTAGCGATGGTGGACCACATTTTCCATCAAATGAAAGAACATGACAGGTTGGTCTCTCAATATCTGTTACCTAGAAATAGACATTTCTTGGAAAGAATTGGGTACTGGGAATATTTTCCACCGCTCGACCCACGGAGCTGCTCACCTCGTCCGCAGGTAGCGGATAGGAGATGGCTATCTATATACCACGAAACGCCTTAAGAGTAAAGTTTCAGGACTTTGTCATGCTCTTTGCACATATTAGTTTCATTCTGTAGTAGGCTTATTGTAGCTGCTACAAAAGCTTTAAAGTTTCGTATTACCCATAATCTAATTTTTTAATATAGGCAAATTTTGCAAGGTTATTAGGAAATTATGACCACAGAATTTACTTGGACTGTGTTGCGTTCCTAGCACAATAAACACCCATATTTGGCGCACGAGAGCTGCTACAAAAAGAAATATTTATATATACCTATTAACACTTAATATTTTAACGGCGGCCGTAAAAACATTTGGTCTATTTCAATTCTGCCAATGTATTTGATGTTTACTCAATATAAACTGTTAGTAATTTGTTTTGCGATAATGATTTTCGCAACGTTAGTATTGCATCTAGTGCTGTGCACGAGATGCAGGAACAACGCAGAGAAAACAATGCAAGTACAACAAATTATTATAGTATTTGTACCATTGATTTAAAAATTAAACTAAAATTTAAACTAAAACTAAATTTTAATTGATAACTATAATTATTACAAAAATTATTATAAAAATTATAAAATAATTATATATATAATTGGGTCATAACAACAAAGTTTTGGGTATATAAATTTTGCCTTATATTATTACGCGTAGGAACTCATCAACCGTGCGTGCGCAGGCGCGGCATGTCATTCTTTCAAAAATTGGCGGTACGAGGGGTCAGTCGAAGTTTAATCAGAGCATTTATTGTACAACATAGTAAGAATGCTGAGATAAATTTTATTTGTCTCCCATATTCATTTATTTCTGCTAATAACATATTAAATTATGGGTCATCAAGTAATCTTGAAAAATCAATGTTTCAAAGAGGGGATGCAAACTACGTATTGAACAAAGACAGAAAAGAGAAATTATTCAAGGGTATAATTTATTTATAAAAATACTTCGACATTAAATAGAAATGTCTAAATAAATAAATTTATTGTTATAAACACTTGAATAAAGTAGATGCTTTGAAAATTTACTATGAATGGAATGTTAGCCTCGAAACAGAAATGTAGATTATTGCGATGTTGGTAAGGGTAATTAGAAAATTTCAATGTGTACCTAAATGTGCAGTGCGGTGATAATGTCAATAAATGAATTATCGTCGTAGTAAGATCAAAGGAAAAACTTATAAATCAGCGATAATATGATTTCGTCTTAACATAGTTAAATACTATTTGACGGACTTGAAACGTGAAATAATTGTCTTGACACTAGAATTGGGACATAGTTAATAATTTTAGTTTAGCTTTTACTAATATTTAGCGAAATTGTGCAATATTAAGATTTGTATTTCTGAAAAATGTAACGAAGCTGACAATATAATCTATGTCAATTTTGTTTTGACCTGTCCTCCACATTAGGCAGCTCATAAATGTACACTGTAATTTGAATTGTATTTATCTGTAAGACTAATTGCAAATTTATGATAGCGCGAAAGAAAAAGCAAATCTGTCACAAGATGTTTGCAAGGTAAATGTTTTGCCGCCTTGTTCACACTTCTATACGTGTGGACAAATATAAAATTCATTAAGCTACTTACCAGAATTGTTCTTGTAATAAGTTGTTTGATGTTTGAAGTTGACTCTAAAGCCAGCGAGACTGTATATTTTCTGTGTAAACGAGAATTCGACAAAAGGATTACATTTAAATATATTTCTGTATCTTTCTGTATGTGTACCCGTTGCGTCTGATTAATATAAAAGCAATTAAGATTGATAAAAAGTACAACAGGTGTCAATAGTGACATAGGAACGCTGACAATTTTAAACTCTTAGTTTTTTTTAAATTTTAGAATTCTTCTTTTTATTGTGTTAAAAATACTATTTTGAATGCAAGTCACACTTAAACAAATATACGACAAAAGAGTGATACTGGGATTTCCAGATACATCTGGAAACTACAAATTACACTCCAACAGCACAGTGCAGAACATAAATCTAGATTATCACATGTACTAGTTCCAATTTCCATTTGACACAGAATAAAGCTATCGTTCTTTCACTGCACTGATTCCCTACATACACAACTACAAATAAAGGTTAATTGTTGATTCTTCTAGACGCATACAAAATCTTTGTTCAATATCTTTGTTTATCGTGAAAGAAGGTCGTCAAAATATATTGTAAGAATAGTGTGAAGCAGATTGTTATTTTAAATGTTCAGACTATTGTTCACTATATTTCAGACTTAAAGACCAACCGAAATCAGTAAGTATAGCATAAGTAGACACGAATATTAGATTATAGAATGACACAATAATATGTTGTGAAAAACTAGCCCGATGAAAACAAGAACACTTTAGTGGATATAAGTCCACTACTGGCATTTGTATATAATTATTTGTCGACTTCAACGGGAAAACTTATTGACATTTTAGGAGGAATTTAAACGTTGACCAATCAGGCTCCATTTCTACTTATCTTGTATTTGTACTCTTATAAAACAGTATTTCAACACCTAAAGTAGACAAGATAAACAAAGGTTTTGCAAAATACTTCAATTGTACATTGGTAAATGTTTTTTTTAACTATTTACCTTGTGCATGTTACATGTACGTCACGCAGAATACTGACCTTACTTTAGATAGGCCTCTAAATTCGAGGTCTTAATTTTTTGTTTCAAGAATTCTGCTGGTAAAACAGTTACTGAAGCAAACTTGTTACGATTGATTTATTGAATGTTTGCTTAAAGTCCAACAAGCAGTATTTGTCCTATATGAAGGACGAGAACAAGTTAACAAACAATAAATCACGAAAACGGGGTTGGATGGGCAATAAGAAAAACAGTATTGGAAAAGTATGATGTATTGGGTATTGACGGTGAATACAGTACTTTGCAGCGGTTACAATCAGCCTACTCTTTTCGTCATATACAAACGAGGTCTTTATCGTGTAAGAAGCGTGGCACCCTCCAAAAAACGTCACCCACTACCGTCCGCGCCCAGACTTTCCGTTTTAGACCTGACAACTCCAACGACAGGGTCTCCCCTATACACCACCCGAAGACGCACTGGGCTGCTATGTGGGCCGAGTATACTATATCTTATTTCCTTAACAAATTTCCTGATCAAAAAATAAATACCATTCACATGTAACGGTAGAGCATGAAATAACGAGATTGTCACCACCGGGGATTCAACCCGGGATTTCAGTATTGCCCGCCAGCCCTCTAACCAAGTGACCTAAAGAAGTACTGTGTTAGCTCAGTCGATTTTGACTGGCTATATATCTACCAGCATATACAACGCAGATAGGCCTCCTGTTACACAAACATGTAATAGTATAATTGTCTGTTTGAATGATGTTTAACAACACTCTCAGCAATTTTTCAGCTATATCATGGCATCCAGTTTTTATTGGAAGAGACAGTCGGAGAAATCCCCCGAATTTCGGTAAGAAAACGCAATCCTTGTCAATTAAGATTGGAGTCGATAACACCCTGACTTAGCGAGACTCGAACCCGCAACCGCAGTGTTGACAGACCACATGATCAATAGTAGACGAACTACCTTAACCACTCGGCCGCCGAGGCCTCTTTGCACGTTTGGATATATCTGTCAAATCTAATTTTTTTGGGGTTATAATATAACATTTTGTTCGCTAGACAACATAGATCATGTAATTGAGCTCAGAAATGTATTGATGTTTTGTGCTTAGCATACTGTGAGCAATATTTGAACAATATTGAGCCAAAAAACAATTTTAACGCTACACTTTATTAATTCTGCCAAAAAGAGGCCTTATATTCGTTATAATCAAATGTTCATTGAGTTTTTGATTTACAAGATAGAGCGTTTACTTACATTACCCCTGTTCTTTTTGGTTGGAGGATAAAAGAGCCATTTACTCGTTCTCCTGCGTTAATTGTGTGGTAATGTGAAGATGATGAAACTGTGAATGAACTGTCATTTGATATATTGACCCAGTAAGAATCGTGTACTGTCCCAGCATTAAAGACTTCATAATATATGTCTAGTTCTTTTCGTATAGGTAGATCGTCTATAAAATACAAAAGTATTTACCACTACAAAATGCAAATCTAACTCCAAAGTACTATTTTATACGTGTGTTGTTTTAATTTTCCTTAGCGTTGTTTTTTTTTCTTGTATACTTTGAAAACTGGTAATTTAAATTGTTTGACCTGCATATTTTAAATATTGGTAATTTACTTTTGTCTCAGTTTTACCTACATGTAGATACCCAAAATATCATATCCTATTTTGAAAGTATTTCATAAGAAAAATAATAGGACTTTCCTAGAGCTAGAGATGAATTAAACTTTAATAATACGAAGAAGATACTAAAGGAATCATTCTAGGACAATTGTACAGCATTAGATTTTAAAACAGAATCGAAATATAATAAGACGCATTACCTGTTGAAGCTGTAATATGCATCTCGACGCTTACTGGTATATAAGTTGTTCCAAACTTTCTATATAACACATTACCAGATGCATCGGTTCCGTTTAACATAAACTGAAAAGACTGAAAAATCAAACGTTTAATAAATATAACATTTAATAATTAAACACACATAATTGTTATTTGTATTTAAACACGTGTGATATTAAATATAACAAACATATAAAAGAATGTCACGAAAACTAAAGCAAATGTTAAAACAAAACAAAACGAAACTGGATGTGTGGTTATGCACTTGAAAAAATTCGTCGCCTGAATATAAGTTTATCATTGTCACGTTAACAATAGTCCTTACGACGAAATGTATTTATACAGTTGCCAATGTGATTGCATTCGCTATCTGCGACACTGATATTGCATAACGCACAGCCATGGCATAAAACATTAAAATGTCATTTGGTAAAGGGTGTAAACAATAAAGGAATAAAGCAAAGTACACTGACTGACATACCGGTGCATAGCAGTTAGTCTCGTTTTGAAGTCTGAAGTTATGTTGACTTCCTTATCAATTATAAAATTAGAATACACATATTTTTAACTTTCTATAATATCATCTTACGTAATTTGGGATGGCAAGATCAACTGAACAAGAAATATCAACATCCGACACAGTCTGCTGTGGCTGGTAGTCGACCATGATTTGACCTATTGTATTAGTAATATGTAGGCTTCTACACGTGCCGTTAGGAAAATTAAACACCGTTAACACAAAAGTATAATTGTTACCTGTAAAAAAAGTTTTTTGAGTGTGTAAATTGCTTATCTGGAAGATAGTAAACCTTTTGTTGATTACAGATATTTCTATAAATATAACATCCATTACAATCTGTGATAGGGTAGGATACAAATTTATATGGTTTGGAAAAACAGTTTTAGCACGTACTTATTTGTTCATCTATAGTATTTTTAGACATGCAGTGTTTCCTAATGCAGCAATATAATAAGCACTCTTGTGGTTCGACAGACAATTTTGGCTTTAATGCCCTTAAAACAGATAAAAGAGAATATTAAACAAGGGCATAGGGAACGACACAAAAATATCAAGCATTTTGGTTTGACACTAGACAATAAATATCGTATTGAGGTTTAAGTGGTAATTTATTTGTTTATTGTTTTACACCTGGAGACAATACAGTAAGGTTTGATTTTAATTCAACTATAGTTAAACTACTTTTAATAGAGACTACAGTTCATTTTTGATCCGTCTTTGCTGAATAATAATTGTTTTAAATATAAAATACATATAGATAACAATTTCTGACTTTTTGCGCGAGTAAATATTATTACTAAGAAATTAATTGGATGATTTAGCTCATTCCGATTAAAGTGCAAAGTACAAAGAGACACCAGGGAACAAAACACACGTGCTCACTATAAAAAAAAATGCAAATTCATTATCAATAACTTTAATAACTGTTTTTCTGATACTATTCTTACCAATGACAGGAAACCCTTGTACAGCTACCAATGATTCGCTCTGAGTTTTCTGTAACATTTCTCCTTCCACTTTGATTGAGCTTTGTGCAGTAATGTTTACTGCCCATTGCGTTTTAATGTTGCGACGCAAGGTATGAACACCGGGTAACAGACTCTAAAATGTAAAGCGTTAAAATGTTATTTATTTATAATTATTTGACATGCATGTACCGTCAGAAAAATTGCTGTAGGTTTTGGTTGTTGGTTCCCCAGTTAGCAGGTTTCCTGGACTTCAATACGTGGATTGTCTTTTCTACAGTTTTCTTACTGTTTTGTATTTTGTTATTGCCTTCATTTACAATTTAATGATAAAAATATGACAAAATAGCGGAAATCCTCCAGATCTAGAGTTGACGCTTTCAAATATGGAAAGGCTGCCTACTGTCCAATGTTTTGAGTTTGCCGACTGCACATACTAGTCTTATGTAAATACTGAAAAAGGATTGGCGCTTTCCAACTTGTTGATCAATGAGTTGGTCTTTGAAATTAGAGGTATTGAGATGGACTAGATATTTTGACTGCCATTAAAACATTAAAGAGTGGGTAAGGATAATGACAATTTGCGTGGTAGCTATGATCATCCCACTGCTCCTTATATCTATCAACATTTAAACAACGTTCTCTTGAATGTGGAAGTAGAGTAGCGGTCGTTACATCAATCACCATGATCCGCAACTAGGCTTTCTAAATTATAACTCAATTTGCCTTGGATATAGAAATTGCATTGTAATTGTTAAGAGTACTGGAAAGTTTGCTAAAAACATGATTTTGTAGTGGATACAGTGCTATGTATCGATATTGTAAAATTTGGTCATTAGCTGAGTTGTAAGGCCATCGTTTTCAGGGCTTAATTTATGTCAGTTCGTTGCTTTGCCATCTTTTCCATGTTACTTTTTGTGTACATATACATTGCTTCAATGTTTGTTAAACATAGAAGAATACTGTATTGATAATACCTATACTATTCCTCTTGTGAAGTTATAAATCATATTCCAATCAAATAAATTCCGAATGTATTGTCCTTGTCATCACTTACAACGATATTGTTTATTCAATTCTGGTTCATGACGTGTTTGTGATGTCTTGTGGTTCATAACGTGTTTGGGATGTCATGCTGTTCATGACGTGTTTGTGATGTGATGTTATCACTAAATTACGAGGCAAAATTTTCAGTCTAGAAATCGCCTGGGAATGCTCTGAATGTATTATATTATATCAGGATAAACAAATTATTGCGTTGGAAAAATGTAAAGTATATATGTATTTTTTTGCAAAACTGACCAGTAACAAATGCTTTCAACGCTGGTACAAATTAATTTTATGTTATCTGACACTGTACAAATATTCCCAAACTTTACCTGTAAAGACATTATGATCTCTTTATTACTAGTATATATTCTGGATGCAGAACCAGATTTAAATGTCTCTAAAGTTCCTAAAAATATATCAGCAATTTGTATACAATGGCTGAAATAACAAATCCAGTTATAAATTGCGTGATTAAAGAAACTATGATTCGACAACATAATTTTATCAATAAATAGAAATGCACACACTATTTAAAGAACGTATACGTCCTCTATTGAAAACAACAACGGACAGAGATTTAAAAACCACTTTATCGTACAATCTTTAACATGAATAATGATAATTTGTACAAATAAAATATTTTTGAATAAGAAAGAGAGATCTGATAATAACAGTAAATTTGTTTGTACCATTTGGGTAATAGAAGTCAGCTTGTGTCTCATTGCTTGCACCTTTAATGCTTATTTTTAGGACCTTCAATGACTCGTCAACAAAAATATATTGGTCATTCTCCAAAGAGATCGACCAATTGTACGAGTCTATTATAACTTCTGACGTCGGGAATACATTCTGCAAAAAATTAAAACATTTATCCGTTTAAGAAAAGACAGTCAAATTCGTGTACACCGTACATTGCATAAAACCGGTGTCGCGTGTAAAGCAGAAATGTCTTTCCCTTTCGGAGTAAATGAGGCTACCCTTAGTTTTTAATGGTGTTATTCTAGCCTCTATATGTTTTCTGTATTTTTTCTCGAAAAGAAGTTTAAGCTTTTTTATGTCCTTTTATATTGATATTGGACGTTTTATCATCTCTGGTTATCTTCTGCTGCTCTTTGAGTCTTTGCTTTTAAAACAATAAGTATTTACATAACGTATGCCTTTCATTGATATCCTAGATTTCTATTGGTTAAACCGTTGCAGATGACGCATAATCATTCTTTGCATTTCTTAAAAAAACCGGTAGCCATTAAGAGCATGCGCTTCCTTGAATACGTCTACAGAAAACAAACAACTCGTAGTAATTTAAATAAAAAAATATACTGTGCACAATTTAAATCAGCACCCGGCATTTTTTTATGAAATGCAATATAAATATAAAATTTGAATGCATTAGTTTGAAGTTGACGTATGAAATCGGTGACCGAAGCACATTTTCGTAATGAAGCGCTACCGTTTCGGACAACGCTTTACTAAGTAATTGAAAATGTATTGTGCTCAACGCTTTCATAAGTCAATGAAACTTAAAAAGAATGCATTCAACCCTTAAACGGAAATGCAAACAAGCGTATAAATGAGTGTGATGAGATTCATAACTGCATATGGAAGTATGAAATGATACACTTGGAAAAGTTTTTTACACATAAAGGAACCCTTTACCTGAATCACTTCATCCAACACATTGTCAATGTTTTCTGGGACCGTATCATAAACCGTTCCACCAGTAGCTGTAGCTATAGCCTGATAAAAAGCTCGACCTGAAAATTATTAGTGTTTTAACTACAGGTCTGGCAACATTTTCAGCCTGTCCTGGCATCACCATTAATCAATATATCTTTTAGATTACAATTCAGGGCCTCTGTACCAAATGATTAAGATATTAACTAAACTACTATTGATCACGTGCCTGTGTCACTGAGGTTAAAGTTTCGAGTCTTACTGCTGGCAGGTTGTACTGGACTTTAATCGTATTGACAATTGTTGCCAGTTTTAGTAAAGAAGATCTAGGGTTTTCTCCGGATACTTCAGCTTCATCCTCCGAAAAAACATGAAAGCCACGATATAACTTAAACTCCATAAAAACAACTGATCACAGTTTATAAAAAATATATAATTACCCTAGATTAATTCTTTCAGACAAATGAAAGAATCAATGTTAATTATATATTTTAGTGGGTGCCTAAATTAATGTAAATGAATAGGCTATATCTAATCTAGGGTAAATGTTAAGAAAACGATGTGCCACAATATTTTATTCTAAGCAAAATTGTTTTGGGTGTTTTGTTAAAGTTTATATGTAATTCTAAGTAGTTACATATTTGCATTACAAGTACAAACTAGATACTACGTTTTCCAAGTCAAACTAAGAGAGGTATTCATCACGTCCCAGATAGCGGATAGGGATGCTTCCCGTTTTGTTTATGTTATAAAGCGGAACATAGCCGGTATCATGTTAAGAAAGTGTCAGTCTTAATGTAGAAATCGTTACTAAGAACCAGTGGGTGCCATAATTGGTGAGTGTCACGCTTGTAGTCCTTTATTAGATCTAGATATTGAAAAAAGACTGAGTTGAGCGCTACAAAAAACTATATTCGCTGCCCAAAACACCTTTCTTGCAGCATTCAAATTTTCCTAAATTGGTTTACACGCAGTTGTTTTTTTTACAGTTTTTCCATCTGAATATAGGTCAGATACTGATCGAACACAGTTCAACAATTCCTACCCAGTGCAATCTAATGCGATATTTTCCGAAAATGTTTATAATCTCGATATGATGCACCAAGTGTTTATGTCTACCGAAAACAACAGACGGAGCGCTGTATACATTAGGTTGATTAATTGGATATTTGCATATTATATCTATATTCACGAAGAGACCTTAGCAAACAATAAATCAACGGGGAAACGGATGATCCGAAGGGAACAAACTTTTGTCACTGCCTCTAGTAAAGTATGGCGGCTACAATTAACCTACTGTTTTTCCAAATCTGCAAACAAGAGGTCTTTATCGTGCAAGACACATTGTATTCTATAAAAAAGTAACTCGGCAATTGTCCCGATGAGTACGAAAAAAGCAACAACAAAAAACCCTCACGTATTTATTTACTTGTCCTTTGACGTTGACTTTCTATTTAATGGTTTATTCTTATGCGGGATCTAAACAATACATACCTTGCAATTCTCTACGCTTCCTCTTTTTTGAACACTGTCCAGTCAGCAGAGATGTAATCTTTATATTTTTTGCTTTAGCAGCAACTGTTATCTCTCCCCATCTATTAGAATCTTTAGCGTCAGCGTCAGTAAAAACCAGAACAGTAGAATCTGCTCTCGATAATTCTATTGCTTCAAACACAATTAGAAAAGTTTTAAAGATTAACCTCTACCATATATGCGACTTTTCAGGTAGAGGTTACTATACTAAACGTTACTGTGTCTATACAGCAGTGTTTTGACTGACAATGTGAAAACTGCATACCGAGTTTAGTCGAGTTTATGGTCCTTTTGCAGATTTCAGATATCATTTTTTGAAACCTCTGTATATGCGACTTTTCAGGTGAAGGATCCTTGGTCATATTGAGACGATCGAAGATTTTGTAAGTATTCAACAACATTCAAAGATTTAGTAAAATAACAGAATGGCGGCCAAATTTCGTCTATGAATTATAATAAATGTATTTAACTTTGGTCCCCTCCACGTAAATTACTGACTTTTCCAGTAAGCAAGAGGAAACTAGTTAGGTGTTGAAGTATTACTGACTTTTCTAGTAAACAAGAGGAAACTAGTTAGGTGTTGAAGTGTTTAATTACTCTGAATAAAATATTCTTTCGTTTTCGTGAATTTGACACAATGGTTACAATAATACAGAACTGATACACTAATAAACCTTTTAAGATGCCAGCAGCTGCTAATTCTGGACAATCATCGCCTCCTGTAGCTTTAACATTGGATACGTTTCGTATCATTTCGAATCCATCATGGAACAGGTATCCTTTGTTTAATTCAGCTATAGGAAAAAATATATAAGTTTATCGGCCTTTAAAATACATAAATATAGTGGTACATGTTCCTTAGATTCCAATATTCGAACGTTAATTTCTAAAAAAACTGACATATCCTTTAGTTATGGAATCGTTAGTTAAAAGGAAGTAAGATATGTGAATTTATCAGACTGTTATATTCCACGGTAGATAGAAATATATTATATATGTTTTTATAAAATATAAATCTTATGCAATTTTTTTTTGCTTCAGTACAAGTCCGGTCTATGTAGCTACTACTAACTGATTATCAATCTTCCAATAATAGTATGACTGCGGATCACAGTGCATAACGTGTTTGTTAAGTGCCACGCTCCCTCGTAGCTGTCGGTAAGAACAAACTCTTTATAACCGCTACAAAACTCTAAATTAGACACACCCACGCATAGCTTATACTTTTCCAGTGATATCCAAAATTGTGTCCATTTGTTTCATATTTCCTCAATTGATTTATTTTTGTAAGCTTGTTTTCGTCCTGAATATAGCTGAAATACTGCTCGCCGGACGTAAAGCAGACAAAGAATCAATCAATCAAGATGTATAATATAGCAATCATACGTCATATTTAAACGATTTGTTTCTTGATTAGTTTGTTTTACTGACATACATGGTTAAATAATTTTAAATATCAATTTTTCTAATCGGAGAAGATCCCTTGTCGATTGTATTATGTATATATTTACCTGGATCGTTGAACAGTGAAAGAACATAATCACCGGCCTCATTTTGTGATCCAATTGTACTAGTCACTATCTGTATTATTTGCTCCTTTACCGCCTCAATTGCATGACCCATCGACCCTGAATAATCAACTGCGAACGACAGGGAAATTTGTTTTCTTTGTTTTATTTGAAAAATTGAATCAAATATGTCGTTTCCCAGGAGTTGCAGTACTCCGGTATCTGTTAAAAGGAAAACAAATTGTGTAATATACTTTAAAATGTAGAATTGTTTATACTTATTTAAAACTAATGTGTCTGATCAACAATTTTATTAATTTTTCATTGCAGTTTATAATTTCCTGTGGCCTATAGTTAAGGTAGTTCATCTACTATTAATCACGTGGTCTTTCAACATTGACATTGCGGGTTCGGGTCTCACTACGGGTAAGGTGCGCTCACTCTGATCTTAATTGACAAGGATTGCCAGATTTCATACCAAAGGTCGGGTATTTGTTCTAGGTACTCCGGTTTCCTTTACCAATAAAAACTGGACACCATGGTATACCTGTAAATTGCTGGAAATGGCGTTAAACACCATAAACACATCATTGCAGTTTAGCATCTCCTGTCAACAGATGTTATAACATTTGATTTGAGCACACATCTACTATGTAAATACATTTAATCGTGGTAGGTGACATTGCTCGCTGACGTTAAGCAAACAATCAATTAAGCGACCAATTGAGGTTTACACGTGTTGACTGATTAATCTTATGTTTGCTTAATGTCCAGGGAACATTATTTTTGCTATTTTCAGGAAGGAAACATGTTAGCAAACAAGAATGAACACAATTTTAAAAATGACGGGGTAGTAGGTAAGATCTAATTTGCCTACTCTTTTTCACCAAAATCTATATAATTGGTCGTCACTGTGCAATGTGCGAGACGTTCTTTATACACGTTTTACAATATAGTCCGATTCAAGGATTTCGGTATTATAAACTGCCAAACAGGCAACGTGATAGCCTCCAAAATCCAGACACTGGGAACGCGCCAATTATGCACCTAGGTTAAGTAAAATATCACGATTTACGTACAAGTCGTACAATCCAACACGACGAAAGTTTGATAACTTATATCCCTTCTTTACGAACCAGTTAAGCCCTATAAGAATAGGTTTTTATAGTAGACATGGCGAAAAGAGATTATTTATTTGGGCAATCCGTCTGCTGGTCGAGTTGGGTATTAGGATGCCTACAATAAGGTAATTTTGGCGCGTGTTTGATATAGAGATTTCATAACTTCGCATGACTTATTTTTTGTACGTAATAAGTTGATAACCATATACTTGACATGGCTGTTAAGGTTATTGTAAAATTTAAATAACAAAACAAATACGATTTTGTTTTGATTTGAAACAGTGTTATTCTATAAAATATTCAGCAACCAAATGATAATTATAAAAAACACTAATTCCTGACGCCAATAAGGCGATCTGTGTAATGTGCTCTCTTTGACAATTGTCTTTTTCACAATATTTTGATAACCTGGGACTAATACTCTATATTTGCTAGTTGATAAATTGTTTGCTAACTTGTTACCGTCTTGAATATATCTGCAATGCGAGGGGTTAAACAAGTATCAAATTTATTAATCAATATATTACATTTTAATCACAGTGAATATAAGGTTGCAATGTCATGAGACACGATTAATCAATCAAACTGTTGGTCACATGCCTGCCAACACAGCGCTGGTTCAAATCCCACTGCGGAAAGGTGTGTTGGAGTTCAATTTTAATTTACAGGAATGAGCAGTTTTTATCTGACAAAGGTCGTTGATTGTCATTGGGTACTTTGGCTTCTTTACTCAAGAGAAACACTAGGCCATGATAATGCTGAATGTTTAACCACAAAAATACATCTTGTGAATGACCAACCCTCTGCAATTAAGAAATGCTTCGTGGCTGCAACAGCTGCAAAGTACGCATCGTCGTGCAGATGGAAGTGAGGGGACAAGTGTTCCAACGTAGTGTCTTTGTTGATTCCACATTTCGCCACCTTCTCTCTGCTCTCGTCTTCTGGACCTCCGTGACTACATTTACCAGCAACTGAACCTTTTGATCCTGAAAAGATATCTCGAACTGTTTCGATATTTATGTTTAAAGACTCACTTTACACATAAGTTCGCAAAAACTTAGATTCCTGTTGCGCGTTGACCTTGTGAAAGTTCTAAAAAGTGTTTATGGTTTTTCCGTATGGCAAAATAAGAAAGATGTTCCGATTAATGTTTTAAAATTCAGCGAGAAGTATAGTATAACCAGATAGGAGAAATTATCTTGAATCAACTTCTTGAGCGTTATCACGACTATTTGTGTCAAAAACAGTAGGCCCAAATTATCCGTTCATACCAACTCCGAATGCTTTTCTTATGGCGGTCAAAATTAACTGTAATGTGGTATATATGTTGGACGCAGATCGAAGTACGTTCTCAAATCGAAGTCGCTTTCTGAGATCTATGGCATGTTACGTCACAAACGTTGATGAACTCTCAAATAAACAACTTATAATATTTCATAAATAATTTTGCAATAAACCTTTCAAGATCGAAAAGTTGTATAGGAAAAATCCTTTATACATTAACCAAAAAAAATTATCTTAGTCACAAAATGATATTTTCGTTCGTATTGAAAAACATTTTTTTAAGGTTTATGACTGTTTGATTTTTAGACACTGACAGTCACGTAATAAGATTGCGCAAAACATTAACACCAGATTCTACAATAATCGTTTTGTTCATTTAGATACTCATTTCACAAGTTGGATTAAAACTTCCTAGACGTTTTAATTTTATGTAAAATTTAGACGACACTTTGTTGTGTATAAATAATTTCATGGTTACATGTAGTTGAACTTGTCCGCTATACCCAATTTAATTTTTTTTTCCTTGTTAGAATTTGAGCAACCAAAATGTGCCATGAATTGAAGTGTTTATGACGTGCGTGCCTTTAGATTTGAGTACCTTCAAAATAGATCGTGTATTTTTCCGATTGTATGACGTCATCTGCCATCGATCAAAGAATATATCGTCGATTTGAGGACGTACTTCGATCTGAGTCCAACATATATACACAATTAATATATATCATTTGGATTGTTTGAGAACATACTTTTGTTCTTGTTTTTAGTGTAGTTATCATGTTGACGATGACCGTTCAGCAACAAATCAATCAATCTTATAAAGACCTAAAAGATCGAACTTAAGACCTATATGATGTAGCTAAACACCTTCAAGATTGAACTAAAAACCCACAATATCGAAACATTTTACACTGCAAAATAAGCTGTTGATTTACATTAACTTAAACTGAATACATAAAGTAAACTGAGTACAAATAAATTTAGTAAAGTATCGTAGTTTATATTTGAAAACTAAGACATAAGCGAAATCTTAAGTTTATATTTCCGGTATTCATTATGTATATGGTTTGTGATCGAGTGTCTTTCGTGTGAATAAACTCTTAGCCATGATAAAACAAGCGTAAATTTTGTTAAGAGATCTTTTTTTTTAAATTAAGTTTCTTAATTAATTATTTATTAAAAATAGATGCTATTTTTGTAGATAGCCATCGGTTACTACAACATTGCTTGAACAATTTTAAAAGTTTTTGAATTATGATTTAGTTACTTTTGTGACCCCATATTATTTCATATTTGGAAAGTATACGTCTTTGAAACGATTTAATTTATTGATTTATCAATATATCTTCAAAGCTGACGTGGGAAAAACACTTACTTGATGGTTTAGGACTTCCTCGCCCATGATGATATCCACTAGTCAGTTTGTTATTTATTATGATGTTATCTTTACAGTTCTTACTGTTTAAATTAAAAGAAAAATGTATGCATTTTTTTAAAGACAAACGAGTCACAGCTATTTAGCCACAGATCTGCAGCGGAATTGCATTGTTTACATTACTAAATCGTTTACTATACCAGACACATTTCATTCATAAACATTTGATTTTAATTATTGGCTGGTTACTACACCTTAAATATACAGCTTTAGTTAGCAAAATTATTTGTTCCTATTAAACTCTTCATTTTTTATTAAGATTTCGTGTCCATATGAGGCCTTCCCCCAATTTTGAATTTCGAAAACTTTTTTTTACTCGTTCTCGTCTGAATAAAGCCGAACAAACTGCATACTGAACGATAAGAAACCAGTCAAGTCTACCGTTTTATGTTTTTTTTTATTAGTCCCATAACGGCTTCCCCGAAGGGGCTATAGGTTTGCACACCGTCCGTTAGTCAGTCCGTCACACATGTTTTTTGGACTAAACGCTTGCAGATATTGAACTGATATTTAGTATGCGAGTCAACCATGATCAGTTACAGATTAATTTCGAATATTGTTATGGTCGATTATGTTTTGAAAATTTCTAAAAAATAACAGTTTTCCGCATTTTTTTCTGAACGCTTGCAGATATTGAGCTGATATTTTGTGCCTGAGTCAACCATCATCATTTACAGACCAAGTTCGAATATCGTTCCGGTCCAATGATTTTTGACGAAATTGTGGCGCTCGGACTTTCTTAAACATAAGTTTTCTGGATTTTTTCTAAACGCTTGCAGATATTGAGCTGATATTTGGCATGTGAGAAAACCATGATGAGGTCCAGAATAAAGTTCTAATATCGTTCCGGTCCAATGATTTTGTATGAAATTATTGCTGTGGACTATGAAAATTATTTGCGCCGGAGGGGACTTAGTATTGCTTGAGCAATACTATCCACACTTGTTACATTTATCTTAGCAGTTATATGTTGTCGGCTGGATTTTAATGTCACTTCTATGATAATATTAAACACACATTAGAAAACATGCAATAATATTTTAACAGTTATAATATCAAACACATTTTCACGTTTTAAAAATACACGTATAGAACTTACTCAATATATTTCATATCTGCGCAGGTATCTTCATGAGGAGCAGCTATTGACATAAGTTGTTTTCCTTTGATTCCTACAGTAAGTATACATTAATTGTCCCAAAAGACATTTATTTACTTAATCGAAATTTTTGGAACCATATTGGAAGAGTTCCCAGTGCTAGACTCACACAGCAGCCAAGCGCGTGCCCATGCGGAAGATAAGGGAGACTCTCTCATTGGTTAGTTGTCACGTCATACTACGGAAAGCCTGGCCGCAGACTGTACAATGTGATATGTTTGCCGAGTACCACACTCCTTTTACGATCACTACCACTTTCGAAGAGAAGGCTTATTGTAGCCGCTTCAAAAGGCTAAATCCTCTGGCCCTACCCAATACTCCGTATGTCCCACATTTTATTCTCCTTGATTTATTGTTTGTGTACATGTTTTAATCCTGAATATAGCTGCAATACTGTTCGCTGATTATTAAGTAAATATCTTAGCAATTAATGATTTAGTTGAAATGTAATAAGCGTAACTTAAAAACTGCATCGTCCAAAACTTTTTTCCAAAGGTCTAAACGCAATATTTAAATTGTGTCTGTCAATCAGTTGTAAGGGATCATAAATTGGTCCATACAAATGAATAGGTCATTAAACAAAGTTTATATGCGATAGTAAAGATAGTGTATAATGTATAGTTACGTTTGAATACCTATCGTAGCTGTGGACAACATAACGCTTATCCATAATGATAAAGTGATGCTTAAAGTCCAACGAGCAATATTAATGACATATCCAGAAAGAGGATTTAGCATTATCATAAGACAATGACATTGTTCAATTGTTCTTTAAAGGACGTAACTTTCAAAAGTATTAAAGAATTCGGAAATAGAAATGTGCAAATCCTACTGACCTGAGGACGATCCAGTTGATAAAATTTACATAGCGACCGTCACAGTTATTTTCATGCTTCGGTAGTCCCTTGATGGAACAACAGGAAATATTAACTTGTAAAAACATGCATATTTACCAAAGTCTGTATAAAGATTTCGCCCTTTCATCTCAACCCAGTTTGTGTTGCTGTAGAACGACTGAATAGTATACAAACATTCTCCTAACTGTCGTCTTAACTCCACGATATCGCTTTGACGTTCAAGTAACTTCGCTCTACAGGCTATCAAATGGTTGTGACCTGAAACATAGTTGGTCTTGTAGTACACGCTAGCTATTGGTTTCATAGATATTATGAGCTCTGACAGAAAACATGAACCTAGTTTCATACATTGCTTTTAAAAGTATTTGACCTTGGTCAACTTGCGTGACCACAAATCAAATATTGATCAAATAAATTAACTTAAGAATATCTTAATTATTTACGTTGATCACCAGTTAAAAATTTGGTTCATTTTGAATTTCATACTTAGCTCAATCTGGTCAGCATTACAATGGACATAGGCAACATTTCGTTTTTGTTCTTGGATTTCTGCAACAGAATTGCGCACAAAAGCAAGTGTCTTCAAAAATTCTATTTTGCCGTTGTGATCTGAAATTTGAGAAGGAAAATATTTGTGCATTTTGCAAACGTTTCAAGCATGATGTTTTCTAGTTTCAAATAAATAATTTCTTTAACATTTAACTAAAATTTACCACAATGAACTAATAATAACTATTGATGGTGACAAGAAAATTATCTCTAATTAAACTGCCATTTGTTCTGAGAAAAAAGTCAGAAAATATATGTGATGCTATGGACTTTTGTGTCTGTTACTAAGCACAAAATGTCACTTACAGTCAAACAAATTAGTTTTTTGAGTAAAGAAAATGGTCCCGAGTTAACAACTATATGGTTGTTAAGATGTTTTGTGCCCGTTCCTAGGGACAAAATGCTACTTTCGGTCATGAAATGAAATATTTCAGTAAAGTACATCATCCTGATCCTAAAAAATATATTGTTGCAAACGAATTTTTATGACTTTTGACTCAAATTGAAGTTTTTTTCTACTGATCACTTTGCAAATATATGTCTATCATATTATCGCGGACCGTTTTCTACTTTTAACCAAAAAACCGATACACCGAAACGCGTCAAGGGCTGTAACTAAAAAAACGGTTCATCGCACAGCTTCGCGCCAAATATACCAAATGAATGTCTCGAAAAGAGGAGTATTTTTCACATTTATTGTCTGCTTCTATCTTTTTTGGTTTATGAGATATAGTGCAAACAAGAGTAATTGTGACCTTTTTGGCCATGACATTTTTAAATGTAATTTATACTCACTCAAAAAAGAAAAGCATCATCGGATAAATTGTTTCAAATAATTGTTTGCGGACAAACAGGGTCGACTTTCACTTGCAAATCATGGGTATTTTTTAACTCAGACAATCGGTATAAAACCCCGCTATTTCTTTTCTTGACTGCATTAGTAAAATAAAATTATGATGAGGTGACGCTATGCCAAGGTTAGATGCTGCTACCCGGAGTATCGCTATCGATCGAATCGAGGCCGGGGCAGCACAGAATGTTGTTGCCACAACGTACAATGTTTATCGTAGCACAACTTCACGCCTTTGGAGACGCTACCAGCAGCTTGATACTAAGACAGACCGACTACGTTCAGGGCGTCCGCGTGTTACAACTCGGGTGCAGGATCGTTACATTAAATTATTCCATCTACGGAACAGGACTATTGCTGCAACAGAAACAGCTGTAAACGTCCCTGGGTTGCGCCGTTAATCACCACAGACAGTACGCAAGACAGTACGCTATCGGTTAGATGGTGCACTACCGTTCGTGTAAGGAATTTACAGAACTAGACAAGAATGTGGTTCAGCGAAGAGTCTCATTTTCAGCTTGAAAAGCGAGATGGGCGCATACGAGTGTACAAGCGCCGAAATGAACGTTTTGCGCAAAAGTGTTGTAGAAAGAAACAATTTTGGCGGAGGCAGTGTTGTGATGTGGGCCGCTATCTTTTGCGCCAGGAACACACAGCTGATACGTATCCAAGGCAATCTTAACGATGTTAGGTATAGAGATGAAATTATACGGCCGCATTTATTGCCCGTATTTTACATTCAAAGAGAAATTTTTCAACACGAAAATGCCCGACCACATAAAGCACGTGTAACAGTAGATTGTTTTTAGAGGAACAGAATGTCAATGTGATCCGTTTCCCATCATGATCTCCGAATCTTAACCCAATTGAACATCTGTGGGATGAACTGGACAACCACCGCCGCAAAATCTGCCAAAAATAGAGCAGGCACTACAGTATGAGTCAAGGCAAATGAGCAAAGGATACCGCTTGTTCGTACTCAACGTTGAATTGAATCCATGCCGAGAAGAGAAAGGGATGTGTTACCAGCAAATGGTGGGCACAACAGATACTGACATTTTTGTGTGATTTATTGACAATATGCGACAAAATGTTATAGTCCATGGTAAAAAACAACAAGAGTGCCAATGTTTACATTTCTGTATCAATTATTTATTTGATAAATTGTTAAGATAATATATATAGTACAATTTAAACTTTTTTTGTATGTTGCGTTTCTTTTTTGAGTGTGTATATGTCAATAGGATCAATGATGGTGGTCCCAAGTCTATAGACTTACGATTGTCGAGAAAAAATTTACGCGTTGCGACACTTTTCTGGTCAAAAACGCGTAAACAGGTAGTCGATTGAAAACAAATTGTTCGCATGTTAAATTATAGCTATAGGTCAGCCGACAGTCTGTACTCTTCATTCAGATTTTGAGAATCTGTTACGGTTTCTGAGTTTATCTGCTAACAAGGGTTTTCATGTTCGGACAGGTAACTCTGATGCTAAAAATAGATAGACTTAAAAGCGTGAGCCATGTCATCTCCTGATATGACTGATTAATTGTAACAAATATCAAAAATGATATTTTGAGACACTTTTTGGCAATCATAAGAAATACAAGAAGGTTTTTCCAATGAAGTGGGAAAGACCTTAATAATCTTCAATAATGTCATAAAAACTATTTTATCTTTCTCATGGAAGGTTAACCGATGCAAAAATATAAAGAACTTTAGCTTCTGGCGTAGTAAATTCTATTAACCTTGATATCGTTTCTAACCTTGAATTCCCATACGATTTTCTTTACAATAAACTTAAGATTTTGTTTGACTTGACAATAAAACTCAATTTGTATGGGCATATATATATATATATATATATATATATATATATATCACTTATATTACGTGTTAGAAGTGTTTAATGACAACAAGTCGATCTATAATTTTATATTATTTATATTAAAATAGATTTGAAATAAAATGTCAATATTATTGACTGCGCCAAAATGTTATTTATTGTATCATAAACAATTCTGCTGCAACAGTTTTAAGTCTGATTAGAAGGTAAGAGTTTCTTAAAATATAATGTTAAAATTTGAACAATTCTACTATGCGTAGGCAGTGAAGTTGAGTACTGGCTGATATTTTTCAGGACCACCCCTCCTGTGGAAAGTCCGTCCTTAAATTTTAAGAAAGGATAAAACTGTATCGATAGTTGACGACAATCGATCAATATTTCATCTATGTTCGGGATGAACAAAGTAAAATTTAAAACCACGAGAAATAGAAGAAATAAGAAGCGGAGGGTATTCTACATTGTATCTCTTTTCTCTGGGTTGTAAGAAATGCAGTTCGAGGCGTTCCTTTAATAACTTTGAATTGGGCTGTTTAGCTTTGCTACAACATACCTGCGTTATTTATCATTCAAGTTATTGTAAGGTAAAACATTTTCCGCCAGTTTTGGAAGCACGTAAGTATCAACTTTAAATGTGGTGAACCCTAAAGACTTAAATGATGGACCGGCTCAAAGATTATTTTTACGATTTCATTTTTGGATATCTACTTGTTGTTCGGTAAACGTCTGGTGACCGATCGGTCATATATGTTCGGTACACAATTACAACAAAAAATATCTATGTACACTAAAAATAAGACGTGGATCTGACCTTCTTATAATTGGAAAATTTATACCACCTCTAGATCATTATAAACTGGATAACAGCTTTTATAAGGGCTATTATTCTGTTAACCGCTATATATAGAAAATTGTTACGGCTTTCATCCCTTCTACAGACGGGTTTCGAGTTGCATGACTTTGGATTTACAAATCTAAATGAGGGAGCAGCTTTACCCAGAGAAAATACCGACCTTCGGTACGAAAACTAGTCATCCTTGTAAATTAAGATTAGAGTCGAGCGCATGTTGCCCGAAGTGAGACTTCAGCCCGCAATCTCGATGTTGACAGACTACGTGATCAGTAGTAGACGGACTACCTTGACCACGCGGCTCTGAGACCCCCAACAGGAGTGAGAAAAAAACTATTCGGAAATTGTGATAGACTAAAAGGCTAAATATCTTGACTGTCACTGGCAAGAAATGGTCGAACAATGTGATCCCTGAATAAAGTCCCTGTAAGCATCGAGAGTGTTTTGCACTTGACACGCGATTCCTTTGAAAACATGTGGCAACTTATGCTTTAAACTAGTTTGGCCTATGGGTAATAACATAAATGTTTGCTCCATTAGCGTATTCGTATGCACTATTCAAACATTCACAAAAGCCACTGACCTATTAAGAAGAGTTGCTTATTTTGACAAGTTGGTATACATTAAAATTAATTGATCCGTGTATTAAAATATATATAAAGAACAACTTACCTTTTCCAAAAAATTCTTCAAAAGCTGTTGCAGCATTAGTTGCATTCGTAACCTTTGTTTCAAAAATATATGTTGAAACCGCCTGCAAGATTCCAGTATTTGATATATCAAAATGCGTTTTTGTTTGGTAGTTTGGTGGGTAACGAGGATAAAATCCACAAACTAGGTCTATAGCTAAAAACACTAGCACAAGTTGACACATCATAGACCTTCTGAACATCTTTTCTATTTCCATCTAACATTTGTCTGACGTAAAAATAATGAACTACAGTTTGCTATGCACGATTAGCTTGTTATAGCGTCATTGTAGACGTCAATCATTTTAATTGCATTCTGGGTGCACTGATGAGTAGTAAAGATAGCACATAGTAATAAAATCACAAATCATGATAATCATTTTATTTATCAACCGGTTGTAATATACAGTGATGTTTACGATATTTATTTATGAATTACAATTCACTAGGGTTTCACAAATGTATCATAAGACTTTTGTAAATTACAAATTTTAGGTTTCACAGGGCTAAATTTTCAATGTTGTTCATAGTATCAAAAAGGTCGATTTTTGGGAAGTATAAAGTAACAAGAGCCAAAAGTCAAGGGACAGTTACAAATCCGGATATAGACTAAAGCAAAACAAAAACCCAAAACACAAAAACGGAAAGAGAGTATTCCGAACCCACTATCAAAAACAATGGGTTAACTCAGGTGCCCCAGACGAGTAAGCAGTGCCGTCGAGTTACTCATTGTCATGTCTAGAGGAAAGTTGAATCCAGGAATAGGACACACTACTTATGACTCAGCAAAAATGTCAGATCGTATTTGAGACACTGATGGCCCATTACGATCAATTAAGTCATGGTGACGAGCATAGAACTTCTGGAGATATAACATCAATCTACTTGCAACAAACCTTTTAAAGTAGTTTAGCAAGGACGGAAATCCATTTTGGACTTGTGTAGCTGTTTTTAAAACTAGAAAAGGTGTTTACAACACTCTCAAACACTTTTCCCACTATGTACCGCGATCAGTCGGCTACCTGACACTTCTTTACCAACACGTAAGGGCTTCACTGTCTGCAAATGGCAATCTTACTAAGCAACTCTGTGCCCTGGAACCATTCATAGTACCCAGTTATGTTGTTAGTAACACCAACAGTTTTAATTCTAGGCGTTAATTATTATCTTAGCTAGAAAGCAAAATATGAGCGAAACATTCTCGTTTTCGTCAAATTGGCGATAACTTACACGTAAGTTATTCATTATCGCATGTTGAAAATCATACTTGTTAACATTATCAAAGTAACATCGTAACGCTGTCACATCAGAGGGAATTTGTCCAAAAAAATTATCCGACTAACGTTCAAGTTTACATGTAATTGGCGAATAATTTATTTTTAAATAAATCTTTTTCATAGAAAGACACAGTACAAAAACCCATAAGTTAATGTTATAATAACTATGCAAACTATAGAGCGTTGACAAGCATTTTATCGACCTGACTAAAATCTTAATCATTGAATGAACATTAAAAAAATCACACGCCTTTGTAGCACTATTCGTTTTGATTGGGCTTTTCCTTTCATTTGAACTTCCCAGATTGTGTTTCATCATTCTTTGTGCGTTTACGTCGACTCAGTACTTTATATATGGTAACACCTATTATGATGCCGACGAGCAGAACAATTATACAAACCGATACAACAATGGTAGGGAAGCAATTGTTTTGTATCTATAACAAAATGTTGAAAAAAATTGTAAGCTTGAAAAAGGACAAATTCACAGACAATAACGAACTTGAAAATTGGTTGGATCAACAGATTTGCCATTTTGACAACAGATAGAACAGTTATTAGGTAGGTAGGTAGAGAAAATTCTTACTTGTGTAGCAAATACGGTGTACAAATATTGTTGTTTAATGCCAATATTGCATATTGTTCCGATATGTCAGGAAAACAATGCATTGTTTTAATAATTGTATCAAGTTTCTTGCACTTCTGCAGCTAATTTTTAACAGCTAGAAAAAGATGTTTGCTGTGCAATGATTGCAACACTTTTGCCAGTATGGTCCGTGATCAGGCGGCTACTTGGCTACTTACCCTTCCTTACAAACACGTGAGGGTTCCACTGCAAATTTCAATCTTGCAAATCAACTACTGCCCTGTAACCATTCACAGTACCCAGTTATGTTGTTAGTAACACCAACAGTTTTAAATGGAGGCGTTAGTTATTTCTTAGTTTGAAAGCAAAATATGAGCGAAACGTTCACCTTTTTATTAGCGTGTGGATAACATAAGTTCTTAACTATCGCAAGTTGAAAATCTTACTTTTAACATAATCGGAGTAACGCTGTCACATCAGAAGGAAAATCCACATGTCAAAAAAGATTATCCGTCTAGGGTACCAGTTCATATGTAATTTGCAGTTTTTATTTATAAATGGATATTTCTCATAGAAAAGATATAATAAAAACACATATTAAGTGAATGTTGTAATAACAAACATTTTCGTTAGTATTGTTCAATACAATCGATGCAAACTATGGATTGATGACACGGTTCCTATATAAGTTACTAAAATCTTAATCATTGAATGAAAAGAAACTAATCCCATGCCTTTCTGGCACTATTCGTTTTCATTGCTCTTTTCCTTTCCTTTGAACTTGATAAGTCTATTCTCAAATACAAATTTCTTGTCAGTAGGCTTGGTGTTTCCACATCGTGTTTGATCATTCTTTGCGCTTTCACTTTGACTCATTACTCTATTCATAATCACACCTATTATAATTCCGGCAAACCACACAATTATACAAACCGATACCACAAGGATTGTAGCGTAGGTATTGTTTGGTATCTGAAAAATGTATAAGAGATCTGATATATTTGATGTTAATGAAAGCATTATCGCTGAAGATATTTCATAAAGTCTGATTATTGTGTTTACTCAACACTTAGAAATATTCTAGCTGGCAAAAAGGACTTGCTCACAAACTATAAGCAAACTTGAAATAAGGTTGGATTAGCGAATTTGACATTTTAACAACAGCTAGGATAATTATTATTTAGGTAGAGAGAGATTATTCGGACTTTTATAGCAATTACGGTGTACGAATAATGTTATTTAATGCAAGTTTTGCATATTGTTCAGATATATTATGAAAACCATATATGGTTTTAATTATTGTCTCATGTCTTCTGTATTATTAGAACAAGATATACCGTTTTTCTAAAGTGATAGTGTACAAACGACACAGATAAAATGTAATCCAAGATACCAAAGTTAATACCTTACAACCTACCTTCTAAAAATGTGCCTGTTACCCTTAAAAGCGGAAAAAACCAATTTTAATGTTTTAGTTTTGTTGCAGATAGAAAATTGTATGTTAACCTGTCCCCATCCTAATATAAATGAAATACTGCTCGCTAGACGTAAAGCAAACATCCAATCAATGGTATATAAAAATAATAATTATATGTGAAGTAAATAGATTTATGGCTACAATATAGTTATGCTTCATTTATCATTTACCGGATGTTCTGGTGGTAACGAAACAACAACAACTTCTGGCTCGACTGGCTGCACTGACTGTCCATTTGACAAATCAAAATGACACTGTGAAATGTATCCGTCAACGTCAACAATATTTGTAGTTACCGATGGCGTGCAACAATCTCCACTGACAAAAAAGTAAGTGTGAAACTACACAAAAGATGCACTAAAATCAAAATATCTAATCATGTTAATTCAACCAAACCTTTTTAAAATCCATTAAGTGTAATGGAACATAACTAATCTATCAATAAGCCTAGACCTTACGTAGCATTAGACTACACTTTGGCTTAAAATATTTCATTATATAGAAAATTAAAAGTTTATAAATCAGTAATGCCAACAAAAAGCAAAACAAATTTGATGTTTCTCTTTTGTTTTGTTTTAACTGCAGGTCCATCAATCTGATAAAGCACACATGTGCATGACCAACATTTTCAATAAAGTAATACAAAACGTATTTGTTCCATATATAATCTAGCATATTCAACAAGAATAAATATATTATATGCTCCAAAAACACGAAAAATACGAAACATTACAAGAAGCTTAAAAGAATACATGTTATTGTTGTTTATTTAGGCTACTTTCATATATCATGGCGTCAAGTTGGTTTTTGTTATAGCAGGAATCTGCAGTATCCTTGACAACTACTGACCTTCGGCTCAAAAACAAAAAATCCTCGTCAATATAGGTTAGAGTCAAGTAGACCCTTGAGGTGTGAACCAGCAACCTCAGTGTTGACAGGAACGTGATTATTTATGGATTGTTTTCAATGTTTGGATAAAGACGGCTTTGGGCCGGTTTACGCTTATAAAGCGAAAACCTATCCCAAGTCGTCTGTATCAAATAATTTAACCAATAATTTACATCAATCTTTAAATGTTAAATTCATTTTACAGAAATAAATACAATATTTAACAAGTTATTAAATAACATTTTCCGTTTACATTTTAGCGTTGTCACTTATTTTTGCGGAAGAATACATGTATAGTCAAGGTCAACAATCAGACTCGTGTTGTGTGCGTGGCTAAAATACTTTGTTACATTATACGAAATGAACACTGTTTCTCAGCTATTCGGTATTTTAAAGAAATTAAAATATAAGTAGATGACTAATTATCTAATCGTTCGGCCACAATGCTCAATATCACAGATGATATATTACAATATCGGTCATTTTGAAATATATGAGAACTTCGGAAGTTATTTTAAATTTGTTTCTTATTACACTCTACTAAGAATGTGATTATATTATTATCACCTTATATTGATAGTCAACGGTCCATTTACAATATCAGAAATATTATCGTGTGTCACCAAAATAGCTTGTCCTCCTGTCGAAGAGATACTATCCAATTTCGTTCCAGAAAATCTTATTTCTGCCACATAGTTCCAGTTATATTTAGAACAGTTAGCCGTGTTTAAAGATAGTGGACCACATTCTCCGTGCAGAAATAGAACATCACATGTCGGTCGTTCAATGTTAGTAACCTACACGAAAAAGAATTTACTACTATGATTGGTAAATAGAGAATATTTTATAAGATCGTGCATAACATTTAGTTAGATAGTTAGAATGTGTCATAGGCTAGATGAAGCTTTTATTTCGATCGACATAATCTGTTTTTCCCAACAATACACGATATTATCGTCAGATCTGCGGGTTCGTGATGCGATTTTTGCGGTCTATATCCATTCTGAATCCTTTTTTTAAAAACGGCTTATTATCTTATTTCCTTTAAAAGTGCTTAAAAAGGGAGTTTAATCTATCATATAATTCCAACGCTTTACCGTTAATTTTCATTTGTAACTGAAAACGATTTTTACAACGTAAAACGTCAAATACAATCTATTTAGTCTGTCAGTATATATCCTTTATCGTATATTTATGAATTACACGAAAATCAAATGCGCTGTTTACTGCCTCGAAGAATGAACTAAAAGATTCCTAAAAGCGCAAAAATCAGTATTGAAATGACAAAACTAGACATGTGCTGACTCTCAAATATAAGACCGAATATTTACAGTAGCATTAGCACGTGAGTAAACGAAGTAAGTAAAGTTAACGATCATTTTCGCTTAGAATGTTTTTCTTGCTCTAATACAAACCGTAAAACTTCGTGGTTTTTTATGAGTAACTCGACGGGTGTCTAATTTAGGACACGCATTGTTTACTCGTCCGGAGCACCTGAGTGCACCCATGGTTTATATTGGGTACGTGTTTTTGATTTTTGTAATGCGCGGTGTATTTTTGTCTAAATCCGGATTTGTATGTCCCTTGACTTTTGGCTCTTGTTGTTTGGTCTTTTTTCTTTGCCATTTTTCTTATTCTACTTACATTAGGCATTATAAAAAATTAAAATATTGCACTAGATTAAAATATATTTCCCCCTTTAAATTGAAAAAATTTACTTAAAAAATATAAGAAGACAGAACTACTGATTATAATTGCTCACCAAAAGTGTTCTTGAAATTCTTTGTTGGATCTCCGATGTTGAGTTTAATGATAGTGTGACTGTATATTTGCTATTAGAAGAAATAACAGCGTTGTCAATGTAACACAAACTAGTAAACTATGTAGTTGTTATCTTCATGCCTTTTTAAAAACACAATCCTTCGATTCTATTTATGATCGGACCAAATGCTGGATTTGTCTACTATTACACATATTACGTCCATACCATGGTGCATTCACTATTTTCTATTCTATATTTGTTGCAGGATTACCAGGAAAAACCAGTTCATTGTATTTGCCGTTAAACGTATGATGAAAAATTTATTGAAACAAAAGTGGGATTACTCAAAGAGCTTAATGGAATGGAACTGCCAGCTTGTAACTTTAATTTGACATAGTAAAAAGGCAAATAAAAAAAACTTGGGCTAAACATGTTGATTTGCAACCTGTAATGATCTATTTTTGTTGAATCTTTAATGTTAAGTATCCTTATTTACAATGTATTTTCCCATTAAGGACAGTATGCAGCCTTTCTAGACTGTATGTAACGATGCCAAAATCGCCGCCTTGCTAAAATTTACTTCATAGGATTCTTAACGTGTTGGTATGCTGCGTACCTTTCATAACACGATTGCTAACATACTTTTAAACGTTAATCGGACGTATCTCAAACGTCTAAATCTTGTAGCGTCATTCGTTTATTACAGTAATCTTTACTCCGCCTAAATGATCAACGTAAACGCTAACACGTATTATGACATTATTTGCAGACAGAACTTATTTAATTCAAATATGAAGTTAGTGATACCAGCACGTATTAACGCCTTAAATAATAAGACAGGCATGTAATATAATTTAAACTTGCATACAATTAGTATCAAATGCCCGGGAATGCAAATTCAAACCACTCATGTAAGTTTTAGCAAAAATCGTTTATATATGTTTTAATGACACGAAGCCTTTGCAATCTTCTTTATGTGACCTCACCTTATACAACAGACGTAACTGAATAATTTGTACATTTCACTCATACGCGGAAGAAATTTCAAACGGTTTTACTCGGGAAAAGCTCAGTATTTATTGTAAAGAGAGGTTCTTTTGAAAGTTCTTCTGTTAAAGCAGTACTTACAACATCCCTATCTTTTCTGGAACTATGACAAAAGAACCGTTAATTTTTTCTCCTGCATCTACTGTGTGATAATGAGAAAATGGTGACGTCGAGACTGAACTGTCATATGTAATCGTTACGTTATAAGAATCCTTGATTGTACCCGCATTTACTACTTCATATGGGACATCTCTTTTCTTCCGAAACGAAGCATCATCTAAAAAAAGATGTATATTTCGATATATCCAGTTAAATACAAATCTATTTTTTACCTTCTAAGCAATTATTTTATATGGATAACATTAAATATTCTTAAAGAGTTCCTTGTTCTGGACCTACATATCTGTTAGGGTATACTCTGATGATGTATTAAGGATGCACTTGTTGGGAGGATGTCAACTAATAATACGCAAACAGGAACTTAGTAGGAAGGGTATTTAGAGACAGCTTAGATAGACCTCTTGTAAATGTAAACTAGGGACTCGTTTTGACCGATATAAGACTGATTTGACCGCCCCTTCCCAATAATCTACATTTTTCAAGTGGCATTTAATAACTATTAATTGTCTACTCGTATATTGTGTTGATGTTCTAACAGACAAAAAATTAAGAAATAAAACATATATATATATACTATCAATAAATCATAAATACTAAAGAATAATTACTGCTAAAGTTCTTACTCAAAATAAAAGTAATTTTGATAATTGTAAAAATAACGACATAACTGATCATTATTAATACAGCGCTTATACATTTTAATCAGTGAAAAGGTTGTCATTGAATATGAAACTATAAATTAATAAGTAGAAGAAAGTTTAACAACTTAACCACGTTTTACCATATATATATATATGTATTTTTATATTTATGTATTAAAAATGTTATGGTTGTAATTTAATTCTGAAAAAAAAACAAAAAGCAAAAATACCCGTTGAATCTGCGATGCGGAGTTCTACCCTGGCTGGTCTGTAAATGGTTGGTATTTTTCTATATAGTAAACTTCCAGTTGCGTCAGTTCCGTTTAATATAACCTGAAAGGACTGTTTAAAGAAAAATAGTCGTATTAATTATACGTAAAATAATATTTCATATTCAATGTCACTCTAATATTAACAAGTATTCTACTGCTTACCAATAACTGTAATATATGACGAAATTAAAAGAACCAGTTTGTACCGTAAGAAATAAAACTGGTAAATTGTACTATTTTCATTCACTTCTATTTTAAACTCATCTTTTGTGCTTAGTAGATGACAAGATGCCAGCATGACTGTTTACCCGAATCAAGCAGATAGTTGATTGTTTTGTGACTAGAATAAAGTTGAAATATTGCGCACGGGATGCTAACCATAACTTAACCATTTAGGTAACTGTATCTTGCAGATTAAAAAATATAATTATACCATGGTATATTTCACGTAGAACGTTATCAAAACTGAGTGTGTAATACTTCAAACCTTTTCATTAGCGTTAAAATAACACAGTGTTCCTTGCATTGGGACCATACTGTGAGAGTTCTCAGAGCTCGACTCACAGCTGCCCAGCGCGTCCCCAGATGACGAAAAGGGAGTTGTCAGGTCATAATACGGAAAGCCTGAACACGGACCACAGTGGATAACATGTTTGGATAATGCCACGCTCCTTGCACGATTACGACCTCTCTTTATGTTTGTTGAAATTTTGTTTAGCGCTTCTTTAACAATTTTTTAGCTACATGGTGACGTCTAGTTTTAATTAAGGACAAAAGACCACCGATCTTCGGTATAAAAACCCCTCTGTAGAATTCGACCAGTAGTTTCTTTGTAGTCGCTATAAAGGGCTATATTTTCAGTCCATACCCATACCCCATACTTTACTTGTGGCATTTGAAATTTTTGTCCTTTGCTCGAATCGAATTGATTATTGTTTGTTGTTCCCGTCCTGAATATAGCTGAAATATTGCTCGGTGAAGGTAACGCAAACATCAATCAATCAATTTTACTTGCATTATATAAACTGCAATCAAAAGCAGTTAATTCAATGCAATATAACCATATTTTATTACAAAACAAAAATATTAAATTGTTACTAAAGCCAACTTACATCATTTGGGATAACGATATCAACCGAACATGAGATATCAACACTGGATATTAACTGCTGTAGATGGTAGTTGCCCACGATTTTTCCAGAGGTAGTAGCAATATGTAATGTGTTACAAGTGCCGTTGTCAAAATTAAATACAGTTATCACGTACGTATAATTTCTACCTGTAATTTAAACAAAGATTGACACTGTGGCGTACACAATTATGTTTATTTCTTACTTGTGACGAAGAGATTATGGGACGCATGTGCTGTGGTTTGTTTGTTTGAATCTTGTTAAACGCCACTTTCAGGAATTTTTCAGCTATATCACGCCGTCAGGGTTTTTATTAGGGAAGGAAGCCGGAGAAAACCCACGACCTTCGGTTGAAAAAACGGCAATCCTTGTTACTTAAGATTGAAGTCAATAGCACTCTGCCCGCAATGAGACTCTTGACAGACCACGTGATCAATAGTTGACGAACTACCTTACCACTCGGCTACCCTGCATGCTCTTTGGTGATACGTGGTCAATACTTCATGGACACAAAGTCCACAGCGTTGTAAAGGTAATTGAGCTCCGTAGATAAGAGCAAATATTAATTTTAAACATGTTCTTACCCACTAAAGGAGATCCTCTTAACAACACTAATGATTCACTTGTTGTTTTCTGTAACATATCTCCTTTCACTGTGATTGAACTTTGAGCTGTGATATTTACTGTCAATTCTTTAGATGTCGTTCGGCGTAATGTATACATCCCATGTAAAAGTCTCTGAAATGGCAGAAACTCATTTAAGGTTATTGGAATAAACTGACACCGTTGACAAGTTTTTGCCAGCTTGTAATACAAAGCCTAATCCACAAAGAAATATAAGCTTTGAACTATATTTTTGTTGATTTAGAAAGAGCTTAAGCTGACTGTACTCGCTACAAAAGGCTAAATTCCCGGAATATATTATCAGTTACCTACGTTATTACCCGGGTGTATGGAAATTGTACCACCTGAAAGTAATTCTGTTCAGCCTGAGGCGAAGCCGAAGGCTGTCCAGAAGTACTTTCAGGTGGTACAATTTCCATACACCCGGGTAATAACGTAGGTAACGGATTTATCCCCGGCTTACAAGTGGGAAAGGCTAAAATACGTACTTTTAACATCAAAATTGTGTTAAATTGCAACGTCATTGACAATGCTCGCAAGAAATTATATGTTTTTTTATACAGAAAATGCCCCTTTTACCATGTCGAGGATGGTACCTTTGGTACCAACCTCAGACAAAGCGAGTTTAATCAGTTTTTACTCTGTTTTACATTGTTTTTTCTTCTTTTGGTATTTGGCGGCTCAAGTCACGTTATCATGACGTCAACAAAGATTGACGTCGAATTCCGACTTCATTCATAAATTATGCGTGTTAAGTGATAGTGTAGTGTGGTGAATTTCTTGCATCTACAGTGGTTTTTAAAACAAACAACACTGATAAGAGAATTGGCAATTTTTTGTGGAATAACATACATGGATTTAACAATATGAACACAAACTTCATAGAAAAAGAACGGTTATTTATGGCATATTTTTGAGAACACATTGCCGCTAAATTAAGTGTCAAAATGGATCATTCACTTATTGTTTATTGTTATGTTAATGGATCCAATGTAGCAGTTTCTGAAATATGGAGCAGCAGGCAAAGTGTCAAAATCACCCAAAATGTCATTAAGACTGACACCTCGTATCTCCCGCTGAAATTCTGTTACTTGCATAGAGGAGGGACCTGCAGGAAGTGAAAGTTTTTCTGTAAACGGTAAGGCATTGTTACTTAAATTGTCCCCTGTCATTGCGGTGTTGGTGGCGCTGGCCATTTCTAGTTTTTTCTTGTCCGATGTCCTTTGATATATAGCGAGACTAGAAACGCTTTTATGCCCAGTCACTGACATAATTTGAGCATCGGCAAATGCACCCTCAGTAAGAATTGTTGCCCCTGTGGCTCGAATTGAGTGATTGGTGTACACTGTTGACAGTTTACAAGATGTGCTCAGTTTATTCATGAATTTTGCCAATGTATCACGACCTACAGCTTTGTTATAATACCAAGTATTCCCGTTTTGATCAAAAGATTCCAAAGGTCTTTGCCAAAGGCGTTCACAGGGCAATAAGGACTTCCTGGCTGCTCAACCATCATAGCGCTGATTTTTTCTTTGTCCGCGGCTCTATGATTTTTTGTCAATTCATCCAAGTTTTTTGTTACATACTTTTTCCCAGTTTCGGAATCAGTTTTTATTGCAAAAGTGTTTTTTGTCATTGTCTGCATGTTTTCAGCGCCTCGGCGAAAAAAATACAATCTTATATCAAACTGAACCTTATTATAAAGACCAACGGGACTGTTTGGATTCATATGAACAGATGTGTACATTTTTTTACGATCGTCTTCCGAAATAATTTGATGGTGATCAGTCGATCCTTTCCCGTGTTCTTTAAGTTCTGTAACTGCAGTTATGTAGCAAGAATTTGCTTCATTAAAACTCGAATCTTTTATAATGTCAAAAGTTTTTAAAAAAGGTGGAGACTTTAAGTATCTGTTTAAAGCATATCTGGTAGTTTCTATGGTATTTACTTTATACATTTCCCCGTCTGCTTTCCTAGCACTCAGATAGAAGTGTTTAAGAACAGTGTTCAGTCGGTCTGTTGAAAAGTTTTCAAAGTCCGAATCTTGATTAGTTTCAATTAAATACTCCCTTAGTAATGTGGCAGCCTTCTTGTTGTTTTTTTCTGTGTTTTTAGGTATAACTTTAGCTCTTTTTCCCATTATATCCTCGTCTGTAAAGGTTGCGAAACGTTTCGTCGCCATTGTGACGTCATTAGTAACGTACAAACAATACCCCCCACGACGTTTAGCAACGAAGACGGGGGCATGGGATTTGTACCGACGGGTAACCAACCAATCAAAAGTCCGCATTTGTTACAAGCCGGGGATAATTAAATATCCGTACTTTTTGCTAGTGGTAGTCAAAATTTTCAGACAAATGTTCTTCTCCTTTTCCATAATGAAAACACGATATGAGTTTTTATGGTGCTAGTACATAAGAGTTCCAATCCTCGCGTCTTCATCAATTTCGTAGTAATTCCATTGTCTATATTATGTCTTTTGTGCATTTATTTCGTTTAACCTACAGTTTAGTTTGTATACAGTTGTACTGGAAAATTTACCAGCATTTATTGGCGTTGGTTGCAAATTAAATTCACTAGGGACTCTTAAACTAAGTCAATGAAGATTAGAGTCGATTACATCAGAATTGCAAATAAAAGCTCTTTCTTTACTTACACCCTGGTGATCAATGGCAGATCAGATATCTGTACCCACTACTACGGTATTCAGAGTAAACCGAGCGGATCTGCTTAACTGCAGACAAGAATGCTATCAATGGGACCGAGATAGTTACTATTTAAATAATACCTTACCTGCATTGATATTATTATTTCCCTATTACTAGTGTAGATCCGGGATGCAAAACTTGATGTAAAAGTTTCTGCCGTTCCTAGAAATGAAAAATCCGATATGACATTCATATAAATAATGAAACCATGTCTTAAAATATGATAAAATATGAAAAATAATTAGATCAATTAAATGTTTGCTAACGTTTAGCGATCATGCTATCCTTCAAACACGTTAACAATCATGTCAGACTTTCCGAATTGTAACCGGAAATCCCTCAACGAGAAGGCCTTCATTTCGAGCACAGGATACCCAGTTGGTATGTTTCCAAGAATACGTAATCAGAAAAAGGTGTAATATGTCAAGTGTTATTATATGATGTTAAATACAACATCAGCAGACAAACCACTAACTTCTATAATTTATGAAATTTAGTTTGAAACTATAGTTATTACTTGCTACATATACTCGGCTCTCAAAAATAATACTGCTAATAAAAACTAAACATGCATATTATACGAGTATTTCGTTCATACCATTTGGATAAACGAAATCAGTTTGTTCCTTTCCATCTGCACCTTTTACACTTATTTTAAGAACCTGCACTGAACCATCGACCATTATAACACGATCGTTGTTATTGTCCGCTGGCCATATGAATGACTCAATAATTACTTCTGATGTTGGAAAAACATCCTTGATAATGTATAAGAAAAAAGTATATAACAAGCTTCTTTTGTAACTATGTGTGCATATATATATCAGCATGATTTGACTATGTCTAACGTTTCAGAAAAAATATATTAGCTATACTCAAATGGAAATGAAATGTCATCAATGTAGGTAATAATAAATACCGAACACCGATGAAATTGTAAAACAGATACCAAGAATATATAGATTTTGCTTTGCCAGACGCGCGTTACGTCTAATCAAGACTCAACAGTGGCGCTCAAACCGATAAAACTACGACTATCTACACATTACGAATGGAAAAACCATATAATTCGAATCATTTTAAAATAAGTAAGATTTTTTAAGACGCAATGTAACCACTAAAAGTGCAAAATTCTTCTTATGTCTATTGTCTTTTCCAGGCATCTAAATTTGCTTCCAATAGGTGAATGCTATATCCATTATTTGTTTTATACTTTACCCCACAACGTGGAAAATCAATGGCGTATTTTGTGCAAGACCGAACGGATTTGATACATATCAACACACTTTATGTATGAACAGTTTCCATGAAGATATGTCCTCACATAACTCAAACGAGCACGGGATTCCTTTCAATATATATTATTCAAATCCCGATCTTAATATATCGTGATGTAGCTACTTTATTAAATACACGATGGATGCAAACAAATATAGATTGTACCTGAATGACTTCGTCTAACACATTACCAATATTTTGCTTTTCAGTATTATACACGGTACCACCTGTAGATGCAGCTAAGCGTTGAAAGAAAGTAGTATCGCGACGAATGCGACCTGTAAATAAATAAACTTTTGTCTGTATTCATCTTCCTTAGATCCCCAAAAAATATATAATACGCTGGCAAACAAAATATCGATCAGTTGTCTAAATCTTAAGGTATCCGACCCATAATTGAAGTTACCATTTAGATTTAGTTTTCGACCAAGAAATATAGCTTTGTTAAATAAATGTATTGCTAATTAATTATTAATATTAAACATTGTTTTACCTTAAAATAATGTACACAGGTTTAAGTGAATAGTTAGTTACTGAAATAGTATTTACAATGTTTGTCGAATATTAACGAGGTCCGCTTTTTAGCTCACCTGGACCGAAGGTCCATGTGAGCTATTGCTATCACTTGGCGTCCGTCGTCAGTCGTCTGTCGTCCGTCGTCTGTCGTCCGTCGTCCGTCGTAAACTTTTTCAAAAATCTTCTCCTCTGAAACCACTGGGCCAATTTTTTTCAAACTTGGCCACAATCATCCTTAGGGTTCCTAGTTTCAAGTTTATACCCAGGGTGTTGATCAACAGACAAATATGGCCGCTGTTACTAAAAATAGAACATGGGGGTCAACACAGGTTTTTGATCATTATCTAAAAAACTATAATAGCTATAGAGAAAACCGTTACTTCAAATTGATCAGCACATTAAGGTCTACAATAGTTGCTATTAGTGCGAAGTTGTGTATTGGCTTCTTGTAGGAGTTATTGCCCTTTTTTGACGATTTTTGACCAAATTTTTGGTATTTACAATATAACCTGAAAAATATACGAGGTAGAGTGAAACTGTAAATGGCAAAAATGATCAGCAATAAAAGCCCTACAATTCACTTGATTGGTCTGAAATTGTCAAATGACTCCTTATATGAGTTATTGCCCTTAAATGGTAATTTTTTATGAAATTTTCCGTTTTTGTCCTGTAACTTTAAAACTATAACAGCTAGAGTAAAACTGTAAATAGCAAAAATGATCAACAATACAAGCCCTACAATTCACTGTATTAGTCTGAAATTGTCGGATGACTCCTTATAGGAGTTATTGCCCTTAAATTGCAATTTTTTATGAAATTTTCCGTTTTTGTCCTGTAACTTGAAAACTATAGCAGCTAGATTGAAACTGTAAATTGCACAAATGATCAGCAATAAAGACCCTACAATTCACTGTATTAGTCGGAAATTGTCAGATGACTCCTTATAGGAGTTATTGCCCTTAAATGGCAATTTTTTATGAAATTTTCCGTTTTTGTCCTGTAACTTAAAAACTATAGCAGCTAGATTGAAACTGTAAATTGCACAAATGATCAGCAATAAAGACCCTACAATTCACTTGATTGGTCTGAAATTGTCAGATGACTCCTTATATGAGTTATTGCCCTTAAATGGTAATTTTTTATGAAATTTTCCGTTTTTGTCCTGTAACTTTAAAACTATAACAGCTAGAGTAAAACTGTAAATAGCAAAAATGATCAACAATATAAGCCCTACAATTCACTGTATTAGTCTGAAATTGTCAGATGACTCCTTATAGGAGTTATTGCCCTTAAATGGCAATTTTTATGAAATTTTCCGTTTTGTCCTGTAACTTGAAAACTATAGCAGCTAGATTGAAACTGTAAATTGCACAAATGATCAGCAATAAAGACCCTACAATTCACTTGATTGGTCTGAAATTGTCGGACAACTCCTTAAATAAGTTATTGCCCATAAATGACAATTTTTTATGAAATTTTCCGTTTTTGTCCTGTAACTTGAAAACTGTAACAGCTAGAGTGAAACTGTTAATAGCAAAAATGATCAGCAATAAAAGCCCTACAAATTACTGTTAAGTCTGAAATTGTCATATGACTCCTTATAGGAGTTATTGCCCTTAAATTGCAATTTTTTATGAAATTTTCCGTTTTTGTCCTGTAACTTAAAAACCATAACAGCTAGAGTGAAATAATAAATTGCAAAAATGATCAGCAAAAAAGCCCTACAATTCATTTAATTGGTCTGAAATTGTCAGATGACTCCTTATAGGGGTTATTGCCCTTAAATGACAATTTTGTTATGAAATTTTCCATTTTTGTCCTGTAACTTGAAAACTATAGTAGCTAGATTAAAACTGTAAATTGCACAAATGATCAGCAATAGAAGCCCTCCAAATGATTGCTTAGTCCAAAAATTGCAAGATGACTCTTTATAGGAGTTATTGCCCTTTCATTATGAATTTGGACATATGAACAGTTTTTTAATTATAAATTAGTCTATAACACACCTATTAGTAGAGTAAAACTGTAAATTTCTAAAGTACCCTAAAGGACAATGCCTAAAAACCATTTAATTTTCAAAAAATTGTCGATGGCACCTTATAGGAGTTATTGTATTTAACAAATATTTTGAAGAAATGTTTAGTTTTTGCACAGTAACTTAAAAGCTATAACAACTAGACTGAAACTGTTAATTTCAAAAATTTTAATATAGTCATTTGGATTCCAGGTGAGCGATTACAGGCTCCTGGGAGCCTCTAGTTTAAAAATCAATGCACATCCGGGACACTTTCTATGATCACGTGATCATATCGGTCCGTATACCTTCAAAAGATAATGAAGACTTACATTTGTAAAGTCAAAAGTACATGTAAAATTTTACGCTTGCATCGTTGTAAGAAAGATCACAGTATTCTGTTATTTGTTGCATGCAGCAAATCAGCTTAGGTTCTTTGTTATCCTCCACTATTAGTTAACATACCTTGCATGCCATGCCTCTTTCGCCGTCTCGAACACTTGCCGGTAAGAAGTGTTATTATTGCAATACTCTTCGCATTAGCAGCTGCAGCAACCTCGTCAAATCTGTTCTCATCTTTAGCGTCAGCATCAGTAAAAACGAAGACTTTTGAATATGCTCTCGACAACTCAATGGCTGAAGATGAGAATAATACGTGTACGAAACAGACGCATATTAGAGACGGAAGTGTCAGCAATATGAGTTGGGGAATGTGGCTAGACTCGCATCATAGTTGAAGAGGATCATCAGTGTTTATGCTTCCTTTCTAATACCAAAGGAGGTCGAAATACTACGAAATATTCCTCACAGTTGCGTAAAAAATAATACAAACAAAAGCTCTTAATATGTAAACATACAACGCATTATTTCGATTCTGATTATGATATTATTGCGCATATAGATGTGTTTTCCTGTGAGGGTGAATGAGTCACTGAACGAGATATTATTATTCAATTAATCGCAGTCTATAAGTTACAATTTGACAGCAATTTTAATTGGAAATAAATATATTTTAAGGCAAATAAAACGTACAATGCCCGCGTATGTAAATTCATTGTAAACTAAATTAAAGCAAGACATGGACGTCATATAATTATATATTTTAAAATATTATTCAATAGGTGTTTCAGGGTATACAAATATTGCGAACATAATTCTTACCCCGATCATGTATTGTTTGTCAGTAATATAGCTGTAATATTGCTCGTTTGACATTAAAGCGACAATCAAAATAATATAATATGGAAAAATTATTTCTTTTGCCATGCAAGTGATGATACTCACCTTTTAAGATACCCGCTGCTGCCAATTCGGGACAGTCACCTCCCCCATTGACGGTAACACTAGAGACTTTCTGTATCATTTCAAATCCTTTCGTGAAAAGGAAGGCTTTATTCAAGTCAGCTTTTAAAGAAAACATTTGTTTTTTTTAGTAAAAATGTTACAAGTTTCTGTTTAATTATATTTCATTTATTTTTAATAGCGTAATTATGACTTCTCGTAGTCCATATGATTACCTCTTACTTATTATACAGACGTTTCTTTCGTTGACAACGCGTACTATATTGTAAGATATTGAGCTAATCTGCATAGAGAAAATGAAATGCTGTTATAAATCTCATCAATGTCTTAAGCAAAAAAATATGTCATTGCTTTTGTTTATAGTATTTAGATATTTTGGAATGTTACAGGCATTACATTACGCAGATTCGAATATTCACAAAGAGCGAATGAAATTAATACACGTCGATGTCGTACACGTTTAGAACAAGAGAAGTCTCAAACTTAGTCTCAATATAGTACAAATCGCAGTGATAATAACCAACAGAAATATAAAAATTCAAATATACAATAAATGCGCATATAAGCCAGTATTACATTTTAAATATGGGGGTTCTCTCCGGGTACTCCGGCTTCCTCCCCCAATAAAAACTGGACGCCATGAAATAGCTGAAAAATTGCTGAAAGTGGCGTTAAAACACCATTAAAACAAACAAACAAACATTTTAAATATTAACCACCTTATACAGTCTGCTTACAATTTTCGTTCATCAAGAGGGACCCATCTACTGATTAAAGTGGAAATTCTGCATTGCAATATTTTGGTGGTAGTCAAATTCCCAAACTTGTTCACGTATCAAACCGTTACCGTGAAATTTTTAATAACCGTGAAAGTCCTATCGATAAAGATTTTTAGGTATACATGAATACGGATGCAAGTTTATTTATCATATATAAGTCCGCTATACCTGGGTCACTGAATAGTGAGAGAACATAATCGGCTGGTTCGTTTTGAGATCCAATCGTGCTGGTAACCAGTTGTATAATACTTTCTTTAACTTGAGCTATTTCTGTAGACATCGATCCCGAATAGTCCACAGCAAATGACAAGGATATATTCTTTCGTTGCTTAATTTGAAATATTTTATCGAACGTACCGTTTCCAAGAAGTTGTAGTATTCCAGTATCTAAGCAAATAAGAAAGACATTAGTTGCATGTGTCATTTTTCACTATTATGAAGCTTTGCATTACCCATGTATTTAGATGTAAGCTAATCACACTGGCTGTATCAACAATATGGACAATGTGTTGCTTGATTTTTAAAATGTCACTTAGGTGCAGCACATTAAATAAGCTTAAAGCGTTGACAATTGACCTCAAATATGGTCAAAATGCTGTTTTTACATATTGTATTACGTTAAACATTACAAACGTTAAATATAGAACAAAGAAATAAATACCTTTGTCGATCAGAAAATGTTTTGTTGCAGCAACCGCTGCGTAATACGCATCATTGTGAAGATGTGAATGGGGAGACAATTCTTCTAATGTTGTGTCTTTGTTTATACCACATTTAGCCACCAGTTTTCTGCTCTCATCATCTGGACCTCCGTGGCTACACTTTCCTGCCGCTGCACCTAAAGGTCCTATTAAACAGTAACTATGAAATTTCAATATATAAGCTAGTGTACGATAGGCTAATTAACGCAAGACGAAAGACATGCTAGCTTCATATCTTGTCATCTTGTAGGGTGAATAAAATAATATTTGGAAATTATTTTTCATTGGACGGCAATTCAGAGAATTTAAAACGTCACAGAATAATAGTCTTAAAATTTAGTGGAATCACAGTACACAATGTTCCATTGAAATTGATTAGTTTTTTTATGTTTTTGTAACGCCCAACGAGCTATCTTTTAGCTATATGCGATTGCAATGAGCCTACTCTTGTGCAAAATCTTCGGTCTTTATCGCGCAAAGATTCTTGCACTCTCCTTACTAAGATCTGCGGTCAGACGTCTCTTGTCATGCTTATTTTGACCTGACTACCACCAACAGGAGGGCATGTTAAAGATCAGATGTGCATGTTTTTCGAGCCCCAGTATTCAAAAAGGTTAATCAACAATAATATGTAGACCTTAAATACTTGACACCAGGATTTGTTCTGTGTTCGACTTGCAAGTGGCAAATTAGCATTTTCTTAGGAAATTACAGCCTATAATCTGCAGAATGGATCGCATACCACAGTAGGAAACTTGTTCAGAGAGTGTAACTCTTAGTTCTTTCAGCCTTATTTTTTCAGTCCCTACCAAGTTTGCGTATTTTTTAGTCAAGCTTTTTTAGCCCTGTGTTCCGTACTATGTAGTTATTTGAATTATTGCTTGAAAAGTAGTTCTCGTTCTGGATATACCAGAAGTATTATGAAGTGGACGTTTTGCAACCATTCGATCAATCAATGTTGTCCTAAAATGCTAGGGTATTTTCTGGATAACAGTTGTCTTCAAACAAATATATCAAACCTTCTTACATGTCTGTCCAATCGCTTATTTCACCTATACATAATATTAAATAACTAGCGTTTTCCATTTGATTAACACTTTATAATAAAACTAACACAAGTACACAATGCAGTAATATAAGTATATATATATATATGTGTTTGTTACAAAAAAAAAACGAATATTAAAGGTATTATCAATTGCATATAAGATTACTTGGAGGTTTTGTGTTCCCTCGACCATGATGGTATCCGCTTGTCAACTTGTCATTCACCAAGAGGTTGTCTTTACAATTCTTTCTGAAAATGTAAAAAAAGATATATGACTTCTATTTTTTCTTAATTAAATGTACGATTTAATACTAATACTTAAACGATGTCTGTTATCATTTTGACGACCTAAACTCAATAGCTGATTATATGACGATAACATCCTAGTAATTGAGCAGTTGGCGCTATTTCGCAAGAATTAGATGAAGATCTTAAACCGAAGTTGCGAATAGACAACGTTTGCACACAATTAACCTAAAAGCATAATTTCTCTAATTTTGCGTTAAATTTAAACCGCTTGTTCAGTGTTGAAAAAAAAAGTTCTCGTTACTAGTGAAAATGCAGTTATCAGTAGTTTGGTTAAGAAAATAACGTCATAATAAGTACTAAAGACGTCATAAACAAAACAATTTCTATTTACCACGTATTCAAAACATGAAAGTAAAATTTCGATTTGACATTTTGTACTTCATTTCGCTAAATATAATCTTACATAAGTTCTCTTGGGTTATCGGAGTTCTCAATTTCGATAGTTCATGATCGGATCTATAATTTAACTAACATGTTTGAAGAAAATCTGATAATCCACTCGTACCAATGTTAGATCTTGTATTTATCTTTAAACAAACAACCGAGAGAAGTTTCTTACACAATTATTTACAGCATTATTGATTTTATTGATAATTTTTATGGAACAAAACAATGTAGGCAACTATTTCTTTGATTTTAACTTTTATTATCTCGCTTCATGTTAATCTGGCGGGTGTCAGTTGTATCTGAAATCAATAGTTTCCTTAACTCACGCAATATTGGTCATGTCTGCACATGTATTTTCATCAATTGAGGCCACGGCCATGAGCTGTTTCCCTTTTACTCCTAAAAGAAACAATAATTTATATAAAATTAATTCGGTAATTATATGTTTGTCGCAGCAAGTCCTTGAATGCTGACAACACAAAATCCCAGAGCTTCACTATATAAACATGTAGTAAAATTGTTAATTGATTGTTTGTTTAGTCCAGCAAGCAATATTTAAGCTATAATCGGCACGTGAAAATTATAATTATTAAATTATTAGTAGGACATCCCTTCCTTAAAACTAAAACGTGTCATAAAACTAGAGTAAAAAAACCTGTGAGCAATGCTCACCATTGATACCCCCCGCTTCACAATTACTTCGAAAATTCAGTTGTTCTTAATTATGAAATTGAAACTTTATCTAGTTAAACGTGAAGGCGAAGTTGCAGATAAAACATGTAACCCTCCCCAATCCCCCAAAGAATGGCATCCCCTATGTCAATGACAAAGTCCATGTTTTTCTAAGGGAAACCTCAAATAATATTCTGATCAAAATGTTTAATATCCAGTGCACAATGGCAATATGTGACCAATATTCTGTGTCAGTTTCAACAAAGTCCATTCAGTGGTGTAGGAGGAGTAGCCAATAAAAGATGGGTATCCCCTTATGTCCATGACAAAGTCCATGCTTTTCTATGGGAAACCCCAAATACCATTCCGATCAAAATGTTAATTATCTCCTGCACAATGGCACTATGTGACATGGATTCTGTGTATGTTTCATCAAATTCCATTCAGTGGTGTAGTAGGAGTTGCACATAACAGATGGGTATCCCCTTATGTCAATGACAGTCCATGTTTTTCTATGGGAAACCCCAAATATCATTCCAATCGAAATGTTTAATATCTAGTGCACAATGGCAATATGTGACAACATTCTGTGTAAGTTTCATCAAATTCAATTTAGTGGTGTTGGAGGAGTCGCACAAAAGAAATGGGTATCCCCTTATGTCAATGACAGTCCATGTTTTTCTATGGGAAACCCCAAATATCATTCCGATCAAAATAATAAACATCTCCTGCACAATGGCATTATATGACAAGGATTCTGTGTAAGTTTCATTAAATTCCATTTAGTGGTGAAGGAGGAGTTGCACATAAGAGATAAGGACCCCATTAGGTCAATGACAAAGTCCATGTTTTTCTATGGGAAACCCCAAATATCATTCCGATCAAAATGTTAAATATCTCCTGCACAATGGCACTATGTGACAAAGATTCTATGTCAGTTTCATCAAATTCCATTCAGTGGTGTAGGAGGAGTTGCAAATAAGAGAAAGTGTAACGGACGGACAGACGGACGGACACCATGAACACTATATACCCCCCGCTTTTCAAGCGGGTGGTATAATAATATGAGAATATATACAGATAAAAAAGGTAATTAAAACAATAAAAGTATTAAACATGTACAGAATAGAAATAATTCCGAAGGTAGGCAACGATAAAGACACCTTTTGGTAATATCGATAATGCAAGAAGCGTGGCATTCTACATACACGTTAAAAACTGTGGTCCGCGGTAAGGCTTTCCGTGGTATGATCTAACCCCCATTGAGAAGGCATCCCCCATGTACACGCTGGGCAGTTATGTGGGCCGAGAACTGCGGACTCTCATAGTATGGTCCCAGAATTTAGAGTGATTTTCAAAAGTTTAAGTTTGTTTGTTTGAATGATGTTTAACGTGGCTTTCAGCAATTTTTCAGCTATACCATGGCGATGACTTTTTATTGGAAGCCGGAGTACCCGGAGAAAACCCCCGACCTGCGGTAGAAAAACTGGCAATCCTTGTCAATAAGATTGGAGTCGAGTACACCCTGCCTGCAATGAGAATCCAACCCGCACCGAGGCCCCGGTTTTCGTGTAATATTCTTTTAAATACTACTTGAAATTAACATATGTTTATATTTGTAATGTAAATCACGGAAAGAGATATTGCTTCAACCAAGAAACATTTCAGACGAGAAACATCTTACGGTATCTTTATAATAAAAGAACTACGATAAGAAATTAATTGTGGTACGAAACATTTAATAAAAAAACTTTGAACTTTAAATTTAAAAAATATTTGGTCGAGGAGCAAGCAGAATACATGTATATTGGCGATATACAACTTGTTGGTTAATAATTAACAGAGAGGTATAAGGTATTCAATAAATTACATGGTGTGGTGAATTGAAGCTGTTAGTTTCTAATACAGGGACGGTAATTTCTGTGTTATCATCTAAAAAAAGATCCACGTTCTTTTCTAATAGTGTTATAATGTCTATCAGGTTAGTAAATTTTGTAAGGCATCAAACATTAGTTGTTGTATATTAAAAGGGCACTCAAATACGTTATAACAATTAGTGCACAAAAGTTCCCTCCCGTATATAAAAATAATCGGTCACAAGCTTGTCCATTGAAATCTACCTACCTATTAAATTTAATTGAAAATGGACAAAGCTGTCGTGTAAGGTTTTGTTGTGAAACATATCCTTTTACAAACTTGCGGCCGTCGCGTCAGTTTTTTTCGGAAAGAATTCCCATGATAGTCAACATTATTAGTGTACTAGTTTTCATAGAAATTCTCGAGATCAGAGAAAAGTACTTGTATTTTCAACTAGACATGACATTTAAGATATGTGCAAAATTTCATGAGGATCACTGGACTCGTTTAAAAAAGTGTCGGACAAACTCTTTCCTAACTTGATGGACTGTCAGATCGGCGTAATGCAGGTGGCGATTAAAATTACTTGCCTCATTACAAAGGAGGAAATGTATCACATTTAGTCTAAGAGATCCTAATAAATAATGGTCCGGAGGACCCTCCAGATTATTGTTTAACTTTTCCTTGAATTTAGAAGGAAGATAGAGTTTTTATCGTTTTCAACATAATGCAGATCGAAAGAATATGTATGACTGAGTACACACACATATATAATATGCTCTGAAATAAAACTTTAATTTGAGGAAAAACCGTGTAAGGATAACTTTCTGTTTTTTTCGTCTAGTATGCTATGAATCTAAACCAAGTGTACTGTATAATATAAATTCGGGGTAACTTTCAGCATGCAAATTATTAATACTGCAGTTAAACATTAGTTACACACTACAAAATTTTGTTACATCTGTTCTCTACTGGACGCAAACAATAGCGCTGTCCAGTTTGTCCCGCATATTGATATGCCTTCCCAAAGGAGGTCGTTAGATTATAATACGGAAAGTCTAATGCCGAATCACAGTGTGTTACATTAATTGATTTGTTGCTCAACATCCAGCATTGAGTATTTCAGTTATATTAATAGCGAAAAAAACTCATTAAGCACTATAGTACAAGAGAAAGACAATGACTGACAATTTTAAATACAATTATTTCCTATTCAAAACGGAGGATTTAGCTTGCAACGGCTACAACAAACCTAATCTACTTCAAAATTGGTCTTTTGCGAGAAGAAGAGTGACATTTCCAAACACATCACTTACTATGGACTGCCGCCAGACTTTATATCCCCAACGCGTAGGCCTCAACTCTCTGCCACATGGGGACGCGATGATCAGCTATGTGGGTCGCGCAAAAACCCTCCAATTATTGTCCTGCTAAATGCGCTTGACATGTCTGTGACTTTAGCCTTATGACGCATCGGGCTACACAGACTTGAAGCTTAACAAGAAACATAATAAACGGCGTGTACGTATATAGTTTGTCACAGTTACCTGACAACAGAAGGCTGTTTTACTTTTTTCTTGAAATGAAGAACAGTAAAGATTTTTTGTATATACTGACGTTGAAATAAGTGTTCATCTGTTAAAAATAATTGTTAAAACTTTTTACTGTTCAATTTCAATCGCATTGTCCACGATGAGTGTTATTATTTATAAGCAACATATAGCCTACCGAAATCCAAGTATGGAGTTCGACCATTTATTTCTACCCAGTTTGTGTTGCTGTAGAACGACTGGATGGTATAAAGACACACCCCTATCTGTTTCCGTAATTCCTCTACATCACCGATACGCTGCAGCAACTGGTTTCGACATGCTATCACGTGATTGTGAGCTACAATAATTTAATTTGAATGCGATTTATGTAATGCATAAATTATTCATTTAAAACAATGTGAATGAGTATGTCAATCAAATTATTTGTACAGTGCGTCTCAAAATAACATAAGTATGACTGTATATTGAATATATTTATATTTTTACAACGGCATCCGTGTATCTCATTCATTTAATATAGGAATAATAAAAATAGCCCATCAACAAATGACGAAATTATCGATAAAAATCTTTATTTTGTTCATATCAAAATTAAAAACTGTGAATGTTTCACATACAAGACTTAACTGTATTTTGTAATAGCTGCCCTAAACATTTTGTGTTTTACACCTTAATAGGTAATGATGGCAGTTCACATATGTTAAAGTTTCATCGCGGTCACACAATAACATAATATAATATTTCCGTTTGCTTTCAACAGGTTTGAAGCATTTTCCCCTTTAGAATTTAATGTAATTATAGCTACTTCGGTGGCAGCCATCTAGATTTCTCATATATCATATAGTACCCTTCACAAAATCATTCATCATATAATATGCCTAAATTCTACTATAATTTATATCATACCTAGCTGAATCTGTTCAGCATGACAATGTACATAAGCAACATCACGTCTCTCTTCTTGTGTATCTGCCACTGTATTTCTAATTGTACTTAGAGTTCTAAACAGATTTGTTTTTCCGTCTGCATCTGTAAAAATAATGATTGAATGATTGATGTTCAACAACAAGGCAATTTCAGAACTGTACTATGAATTTATACTAATTACAATGGCGGGGTATCCGAAAATGTGAATATTATTTTTTATAAACTAATATGCATACATGCAGGTAGGAGACAAAAAGTTGATCAAGGAAATTCAATATCCAAGTTTGGGTTTTCCGAATGAACTAAATGGTATAAAAATAGTTTACCTCAAATTATCACATGGGAAATTGTGCTTTTCTTAAAAGACAAAGTAAAATCGGTCAGATTCAAACAAGGCTTTATAAAGTCTTTCAGGACGTCTGACAGGAGGACGTTACAAACGTTTAATTTGATCTCGGTTTAGTTTCATAACTAAAGAAGATATTACTAAATGCTAGTTTTTATACATGTACAGTGACAAAATTATCTAGAAATGTACAAAGATTTGTCGATGTACAGCGAAAATTGGTATCTGATTTTTTAACAGAAAAATGTTGTAAATTGAATAAAGATCAAATCAAACAAACAAACAATATCATTTTGAATTTATCATAAAATCTCATGTGTAATTAGTTTTGGGATCATACGGTGAAGGCTCCCAGTCCTCGACAAACACAGCTACCTGCTGCGTCCAAAAGTGACGAATACGGTAGACCCATTCCATTAATGTCGGGTATGTGTATTTGTGTGAGGGGGGGGGGGGTTCAAATCATAATACGGAAAGCCTGAGCGCGGACAGTAGTTGGTGACGTGATTGCCTAGTTCTAGGCTCCAGATGTCGAAAAATGTAGGCTCATTGTAGCCTTTATAAAAGGATTCAATGTATAATATAGACGTTTTATACTATTTATATGTCTAAACTGTAAACCTACTAAGGTCACGCTGTTCGACCTTTATAGCTCACAAGTGCTTCACTTGGTGGCAGATATAAAATGCCCTATTTGTTGACCCCTATTTTAGCGGATACAACTTCATAAAAATAGAAAAAAACAAATAACCTGGGAGCTACTGCTCACTTATTATAGCCCCGCTATTTTCATGTCTTTATGTTAGTGGTCAATGAAAGAAATCATGAAGTAGATACGCGACAGACCTGAAATCGATGCTCGCAATAAAGGACCACGTGGTAAGGTCACATATAAAATTTCAAGTGGTTGTGATAAAGTAGTCGCTGGGAAAACTGTCACGAAAGTTAAAGGACGGAAGGGAGGAAGAGATAAACTAGTATACCCACTTCTTCGAAGCGGTAGTATAATGATCTACTGATTGATTTCATTGATGATTATAGTCATGCGAGCATCAACTCAGAATTTGTTTTATTCAGGGCGAGAACAAAACAACAGACGACTAATCAACTTGAAATGGAATGGATCAATAGGTTTAAAATTCTGACGGCATTGGAAAAGTAGGGATTATTGAGCAGAAAAAGATAATCTTTCTATAGCAGCTTCCTTGTGTCTTTTCTTTTCAAATACAACAAAACTAGTCCTTATAGTTTAGACAGCGTAGAATTCTTCAAAACACGTTACCCACTATTATTATTATTAATTACTTAAAAATCACCAAAGAGGACCGATAAAAAAAAATAACAAAAAAGCAAACAACAAAATAACCCCCCCCCACCATAAAAACATTTAAAAACAAACAAATAACAAAAATAAAAAACAAAACGTAAATTAAGGACGCTGCTAGGTTTTTGAACTTAGAACTGCCAAACTAGTAATATTTAACCAACAAGATGTAATGTTGATACCATTTGACAGTTTTCAGTTATAAAGTTGTAAAACAAAACTCTTACCAGTGCCAAAGAATTCTTCTAAAGCTGTTGAAACAGAAGATATATTCGACTTGTGTTCAAAAATGTAAGTAGACACAGCCTGCAATATTCCAGTATTAGTTATATCAAAATGAGTTTTTGTTGTGTAATGTGGAGGCTGTCGTGAATAGAATCCGCAAACCACTTTTAATATTTCAAACAAAACAATAAAGTTTCGTATAAAATTCCTTTGTAACATTTTTCAAGTAAATTTAACAAACAATGAATGCAAATAGGAAATATGTGAAACAGACAAAACAAACAGTAATGATATTTACAATCTATAATTATGCAATACACAATCCAATAAAAGAAAAGTGCACATCCTAGTTGCGAAAGTACTTTGTAATTCGAAATTAACGTAGATTTAAAGGTTACAGATAAAACGCAATTTAAATCTGACAAGTGTTATAAATTGAGATAAGAGGGAAGATACAATGTCAGAACTTCCTTGTTGAAAATAATGTTAATGAAACTTACTGCGCACTTTTCAAGTACTATAATGTTATCTACTTGAGCAAATTACAATTGGCAGAGGTATCAGTATCATCAACTATTACGTAATTATGTTACAGAAATAGGTAAACAAGTAATCAATTATTGTCCTAATTAATGCGTTGTGTTTTGGTATGGCAATGCAACATTTCGTTTTAAATATACATTTAATGCATTTTATTGATTGACGATCAAATGCTTGCAAGAGATATCATCGTGTTCAAGTTGGTGCATAGATAAAATTTTAATTATTGATTGGTTACATACTCACATATAACTGTCTGCTAGAAATGTCGCGATAATTGCAGTTCCTTATTAACTGTGCAGGATAGTGTAGCATTATAATGTATATAATATATGCAGATAATTCTAATATGGAGTCCTTCATACGTTTTGAGAACATTTTAGGTGTCCGTTGTGATGTCACAACTAGAATTCCGACGTCATATACGTTAAACTGAAAATTTTAAACTGGAAAATGCAACTTTGTTAATATTTATTAATTTTTTTTTCAGAAAAATGTAACGTAATGACGATATATATTTTATGTCAATTTTATTTTATTTTAACATTCAGTTTTGTGATGTTTCTTTATTTCAAATCTTTTGATGGACACATCAGATTCAGAATAGATTATATTATCGTTATTTCTCGGTATAAAATAATTGACAAATACAAGGTCTAACCATATTCCAATTCGCATAGAGCTTGCTTGCAATAACCTATTTCTTAATTTACTGATCACGTGTAGGTTTCACCTGTTTTGATATGGCTCTGTTCATTTAACTCTCACAGCTTTATAACAAGATTATCAATTACTGTCGATATCTGGACCGGAACAAGACATAAGAGTTCCAAAATACAAAAAAAAACGTTCAAACGAGACAGGGTTTTAAATAAAAAGGGTGGGCTATATTCTTAGTAAAACATTTCATAGATGCCGATAGATTTGACGAACTAGATGAAGTGATTTGTTTAATACAAATAAGGTGTTATATTATATGGGACATAGTAGATCCCTCCTGGGAGCACTGTAAATATACGGAACAAAGTTAAAAATTCCAGTTATAAAATATAATCACGGGAGATTTTCACGATAATCATTTATTAATAAATTGTATACATGTAATTAAAAGCAACTAGAAACCAACCAACTTCACTGAGAAATCGTTCTCTGTTAGATTTGATTATTACTGATGACCTAAGCCAACTGATTGGAGGAAATCTCAATAAGACAATCTTGAGGGAAATATACTAAAAATCTCATTAGTAAGTTCTAGAGCGATAACCGTCTATCAAAATCACGGTGGACTGTCTGTATGAGAATATCGTGTATTAAACTTTCTCATTCTGAGATACAGCCTCTATTAATTAACGATAATACTGTATCTGAACATTCAGCGAAGGCAGAATGTTTTAAGGAATCCGACCCATAATTGATGTCATATTTTAATTTTATTTTCCGACCGAGGAATACAGCTTTATAAAATCAAGGTATTGGTTATTAATTATACAAATTTAATATAGTGTTCAAATTCGAGTCAATGTTAACAGTTTGGAGCAAAAAAGTTAGCATTAGTCAAATAGTATTTACGATGTTTGCCGAATATTACCGAGGTCTGCTCCATTGAAAAACATTGGACACCATATATCATTACGTGGTCAATTGTGGTCCGGATTCCTTAACCATTTTTGTATCACAAACACAGCTGGATGATAATTTTGTCAATCACGGTCCTCCTGGTCTGAGTGATCACTATGATATGTTCTGAGCGAAATTGTAATGTTTGGCAATTAAGTAAAATATTTACTTACTTTCTTTAAAAAAAGCCTCCGGACCCGATCTTCTAAATCCAAAATTATTGAAAGAAGACCTAGGTTCTAAGACACATTTAAGACAACGCGTCAAACTTTCTTGTCCGTTGTTTCTTTCCTGTTAAATTGAAAGGGCGAACGTAACGCCAGTTGGGAGGAGTTTAAAGGGTTGTTCTAAATCGGATTGGAAACTATTCTAACTATTGCCCCAGTGTTCCATTCTTAGCCCTCTCCTGTTTCAAATAAACATCAATGATAGTTGACGCAGGGGTCTGTATTAATCTGTTTTGCTGACAACACTAAGACCTATAATAATGTTGAAACTCCTGGAATTGCAACATAAATTTTGAATTAAGATCTCGATCTTATTGATTAATGGTCACAAAAGTGGTTTGTTAAGTTTATATCCACAGAAAACCGAAACCATGGTAATATCCAGGAAGTCAGTGATGCCAGTCCACCCCACCGACTCTAGGCAGAATTTCGCTGCCGTTTTATTTCGATTTTAGTTTCGTAATAAGTCGGATTAACTGCAGAAATTAGTTCCATTATTCCTACTCTGCAAATACAGTAACTTCGATCTATATAATTCAAACATGGGGTACATCTCTTTTGCATTATCATAGCATGAAGTATTACCAAATAGCTTGAAACGATCTGTATTAAAATAATTTCCTTTTCGTCTTTCAAATCATTGTTTGTTATCGCCAACTTTGCATTTTACCAAAAATGAATATTTATTAGCGTACTATTTCCTAACCGCATTGGAAGCAGGCAGAATCATCGTTTGTCCAAAATCCCAGTTGTTACATTGATTGATTGATTGATGTTTAACGTCCAGCAAGCAATATTTCAGCTATATTCAGGACGTGAAAACCATAATTTTTAAATTAGTAGAACGTCATGCCTCCTTATACTAAAACGTGATCTCATACAATAATGAGAATATATACAGATAAAAATGGTAGTTAAAACAATAAAAAATATGAATTATCACAATTAAAAGTGAAATTAAATTTTATTAAATAAAATAATTTCCTTTAAGAACTTTAAAATTGTGTCGCATGCGACAGTTTAAATTAAAATACGTATCTGCTTTATAGAAACGTTCCCGAATGTGGGCCACGTCCTCACAGTCCATCAAGACATGCTTAATGGTGTATGGACTGTTGCATGGCACACATTCGGGTTGTGGCTCATTGTTTAAAATATAACTATGTGTCGTCCTGGTATGACCAAGACGACATCTTGTTAAAACAACTTGGTCTCTTCGACCTGTAAAACATTTAAAATTATTTGTGTGCAGTAGTGGCTGGATCTCATGAAGTTTATTATGAACTTGGAGATCCCAGCCACTCTGCCACAAATTAGAAATATATTTAAAAATTTAACGGTTTAAAATCGGTAAAAGGAATACTACAGTTAATGATGGTATCCTTTAGTGCATTTTTAGCCTCCTGATCCACGACTGTGTTTCCACGGATTCCGACATGACTGGGAATCCAGAAGAAAATAATTTCTTTTCCCAAAGCAACAAGTGATTTGTAGATTTAAATAATTTTTAAAATGTAAGGATTTTTAATTTTGAAATTTTCAATAGCCAGTAGACAAGACAGGGAATCGGAGCAGACAATAAATTTGCATTCGCCTGACGAAGCAACTATTTTCATCGCCTCTGCTGTAAATACAGATGAGGTAGACGGAAGGCGGCGAGTTTCAACACGCTCTCCGAAGACAGCGGCCGCCGAGGCGATTTTATCACCGTCCTTTGACCCGTCTGTGTAAATAGTACTATAGTCAGGGTAACAAGATTTAATTTCTGGTTAATGTTGTTGTATTAATAAATGGTTTGTGTCGGACTTGGGGTTCAACCACGGGGGACTATGCGGGATTTCGATTGCAGCAATTTCATCTAAATTCATACCGGAATTTGCCAAATGAGATTTAATTCGGAGGCCAAAAGGTTGAATTTTGTTTGGATGTTTTTCGAAAATGTTTTGATAAAGAGGTTTGAAAACACAGCCGTGGGCGGGGTTGCCAGGATATGCCTTTTATTTGGTTGCATATTGCAAAGCGAGCTTTATTCTTCTTTGATACAAAGAAGGCTCACCTGCTTCTACATATAAACTCTCAACAGGTGAAGTTCTGAAAGCTCCAAGGCACAGTCGCAATCTTTGATGGTGTATAGTATCAAGGATTTTGACATATGACTTGCGAGCAGAACCATAAATAAAACAACCATAATCCAATTTCGATCGAACCAGCGATCTATATAGATTGAGTAAAACATCGCATTCAGCACCCCAGTCGGCGCTGGATACGACTTTTAAAATATCTAATACTTTAAGGCATTTATTTTTTAACATTTTGATATGGGGAAGAAAGGTTAGCCTTGAATCAAATATGAGACCAAGAAAAGTAGTTTCTTTTACAATTTTAATAGGATTATTATATAATTTTAATTCGGGATCAGGATGCATCTTACGTTTATTACAAAAGTGCATCCCAACAGTTTTTGCAGTGGAGAATTTAAAACCATTCTCCATAGCCCATTTCTCTATTCTATTTAAACACAACTGCAGCTGACGTTCGATATTATTCATATTTTTCCCTCGGTAACATATGAGGAAGTCGTCAACATATAGAGAACCATCAATATTATCTTTTAAAACTTGAGCAATGCTATTAATTTTAATACTAAATAAAGTGACAGAAAGGATGCTGCCATGGGGAACACCCATTTGCTGTACAAAAGGGTCAGATAACGTAGAATTGACCCTAACTTTAAATTCTCTGTCAGATAAAAAGTTTGAGATAAAGGTAGGAAGTCTACCTTTCAACCCCATATCAAAAATCCCATATTTCCATGTTGTGTCATATGCTTTTTCTAAATCGAAAAAGATAGACACAACATGTTCGTTTTTGGCAAATGCGTTTCGAATATATGTATCGAAACGCACCAGATGATCAATAGTACTACGACCTTGTCTGAATCCACACTGGATATTCGATTCTAAAAACCAGACAAGGCGATCGTTGATCATCCTTTCCATGGTTTTACAAAGACAGCTTGTGAGGGCTATAGGCCGATAGTTGGACGCTTCCGAGTGATCTTTGCCTGGTTTTGGAATAGGCACAACAGTGGCCATTTTCCAAATAGATGGTAAGTCACCCGTTTCCCAAATGGTGTTAAGAAGATTTTGAAGACGTTGGAGAGAAGATTGTGGCAGATGTTTGAGAAGTTGATAGTGGATGTCATCTGGACCAGATGCAGTATCGTGAGATTTCTTCAATGAATGAAGTTTTTAGCTCTTCCAAAGAAAAAGGTTTACCATAATCTTCAAAATTGTTTGACTGGAAATTAAGTTTTGATTTTTCTTTTTGAATTTTGATCCGCTGAAAATTGGGATGACAATTTTCAGCAGAGGAGTGTGTTGCAAATGTTTCGGCCAATTTATTTGATATGTCTGACTCTGATGTTAACAAGTCTTGTCCATCCTTTAAATGATGGACATTTGCTTTACTGTTTTTACCTTTAATTTTACGAATCATGTTCCAAATTTTATTCATGGGGGTATGGTTATTTAGTTTAGAAACAAAGTTACGCCAAGAGGTGCGTCGTCTTTGTTTCGTTAGCCTGCGAGCTTTTGCTCGAAAAATTCGGAAATGGTTAAGATTATTTTGAGTTGGGTGTTTATTAAAGCGTCGTTCGGCTTTTTTCCGGTCTTTAATAGAGTCCTCACAGCTGTCATCGAACGATGGTTTACTAGGATGTTTTGGATTTGTCGAGGTCTTAGGAATTGTTTCATCAGAAATTGAAATAAGTGTTTCATTGAATTTTAAAATAGGATCAGAAACAGCTTCAAAAGCATCCGAGGTAAGTCGCTCTATACAGAGTTGTTCAAATAGAGGCCAATTGGCCTTGCCAAATTTATACCGAGCGAATCGTTCTGTGTTTGAAGAGTGTAAAGATTCCAATATAATGGGAAAGTGATCACTGCCACAGAGATCGTCATGGATTTTCCATGAGAAATCGGGCAACAGAGAAGGGTCTGCTATTGCAAGATCAATAGCCGAATATGATCCATTCCCAGGATGTAAATATGTATTGGTTCCATCAATAAAAATACACAGATCTTCCTGATCCATCAAGCCTTCAATAATTTTACCTTTATCGTTTATTGTGTTACTGCCCCATAAAGGGTTGTGTCCGTTGAAGTCCCCAAGTAATATATAAGGGACCGGAAGCTGATCAATAAGATGTTTCAACTGATTTAAATTTAATGAAGAATTTGGAGGGATATACACAGAACATAAAGTAATTTTTTTGTCTAATGATATTCTAACAGCAACCGCCTGAAGATCAGTGTTGAGATCTACAGGGCTATGTAGAACTTGGTCTTTAACAAGAATGGTAGAGCCGCCAGCAGCTCTATCATTTTCGTCTACATATGTGCTGTATATAGAGGAATTTTTTAAAGATATGTTATCACTTCGTTTTAGGTGGGACTCTTGGAGGCAAAATGCAACAGGAAGAAAGGCTTGAACTTATAGTATAATTTCAAGAAAATTAATCTTAAGACCTCGACAATTCCATTGTATTATTGTACCCATTATGGTCTTCGAATAGGGGAATAGTTGACAGGTTTTTTGGGGCTATTCCGCCGGTTTCTGCTGGGGGATCTACTTTTAGATCCAGTATCTGGGGGTAGTGTATCCATGGGATCGCCCCAGATAGAAGTGTCTAGATGATCTAGACTTCCAAACCTGTTGTGGACCTTAATGGGATCCCGCAGCAGTTTTGGAGTACGATCTCCTTTTTGATTTGAGTTTTTATTTGAGTTAGAATTTACATTGGAGTTGGTATTGTTTAATTTTTTTTGGGGGGCTTCTGGAAGAATTGGTTGAGGATTGAGAGGGTGCTGAAGACGTAGCAGTTTGAGAGGGTGCTGAAGACGCAGCAGTTTGAGAAGATGAAGATTTTCTTGAAGATTTAATGATTTTGTCTGTTGTTGTAACTGATAATTTTGAAGGTTCCTGTTTGTCAATAGGCCAGGTGATGATTGTCTGCGTTTCAACTGAAGTTAGAACGCGTTTGGCCACACTGGCATATGACGTTGATGCAGGAGACGAAGGATTATTCGTTGTTTTATACAGACGACGAGCCTCAGGGTAAGAGATGTTTCTTTCAGTTTTTAACTTTTGTATATCTTTTTCCTTTTTAAAATGATGACAATCCTTAGATGAGGACATGTGGGCTTCACCACAATTGGCACACTTTGGAGTTTTGGTGCAGGTAAAGCCCTCATGTCCTTCTTCTGCACATTTGAAACAGGTCAAGTGACCTCTGCATTGTCCCTTCCCATGGCCGAACTTTTGACACTTAAAGCAGCGCACAGGGTTTGAGATGTATGCGCTTACTTTAACATTGTAGAGACCGATTTTTATTGATGAAGGGACAAATGGAGTATTAAAGTGCAGAAGGAAGGTATTCAGTTTAACCTGAACACCTTCTCTGTTGGCTACGAATCTTTTAACTTTTGTAATACCCTGAGGTTTTAGTTCTTCACAAATTTCGTCATCTGTAAGCTCAGAGAGATCTTGGTCTCTGTAACGAATAACACCTTGGCTGGAATTTAAAGTTCTATAGGGAGAAGAAGAGATGTTTAAATCGAGAATTTTGTTTAATTTTAACAAATTGAAGGATTGTTGTTTCTTTGAGCATTCAATTAACAATGAGCCTGATTTCAGTTTTGTTACATTGTTTACATCTCCTGCACAACCCTTAATAGTTTTTTCAATTACAAATGGAGAAATTTAAATAAAGGTTTAGTTTGGTCAGTACTTGTTAGAACAATAAATCTGTACCACTGCTCATCATCAACCATTTCTTCAAGAGGAAATTAATTTTTTCTTTTTTTTTGAACCCATTATACTATTAGTTGTAGAAGCCATGTTGAAAGAATACGGTTCACCACCCTTGTCACCCACCCGCCACGGAGTGGCAACAGGGGCGATGCTTGTCTCTGCGGATCACCACCAGAAAGCATCAGGTGTTCCAAGGGTGGTATACTCAAATAGATGAATTTCTTCACGAACTCAAGCTTCGTGCCAGAATTAACTGGCGAAACAACCGTTCGAAACTCTATCTACTCGATTGATCCATGAGCCACCGCCTTCTTAACAGCTTGTAACTGAACAACTTTGGAAGTGAAATTCACAAGATATGATGAAGTGACAAGAAAAATAAGACAAGCTTGTTAAAGGCTCGGCGTGACCAGCCGATTGACCGAACCGGGTCCATCCGGTCTCCCGTCTAGTTGAAGTCAGGGCCAAAGTGGTGTATTGAAAATCAAACCCGCTGACCCGCACTAATGGATGCAGCAGAGAGTGATCTCTCAACCACCAGGATCCCTTCCTCCACCATCACGGGTTGCAACACACGGCAAACATGTCGCCTCTATAAAGCTGAGAAAGCTTTGCCCTTCAGCCACCGCCTTCTTTGCAAATCCTGTAAGGAAGCTGTCTATCAATTGGTAAATGCATTTCATGGAATAGTTTGAAGGAAAGTGATGTAATAGAGTAGCTTAAATGATAAGGATTCACAAAGGGCAAGACGTGACATGCCGATTCATCAAAGTCAGGGCTAACTCGATTTCCCGTCTAAAAAAAGTAAGGGTCTCAGTAGGTTATCGGGACCGTTTACCCGGCCTACTGAAATCTCGTCCCGTAATCGACACGTGTCGCAACACACGGCAAGTGTTGCCTCTGTTAGCAGACTCTTACTGCAGGCTGAGGAAGCCGTGGGCCTATTCTCCTGTGCCCCGGGTCCCACACGGGGTCCCAGTTGTTACACTTATAAGTTCGTACCATGTAATATCTCTTCACAGATCAGGTTCATAATTTCCAACCATGACATTGTTTTATTATTCTGTTTAAAAAGAAGGCAAGGTCAAATATGTCACTCTAGATTACGAACTGTTCTTCGCTAAACGAACACCCTTCTGGCGTAATCCAGTAGACTTTCCCAACTGTGTCTGTGGACACACTCGGTCAAATGCCCATTTTTTACATTCTTGTGATGTATACAAAAACATTAGGGACATTTTTTCTATTAATTGCAATATGCCAGTTGATGTATACCGCTTTCTATTTTTGTAAGAGGGTCTAACGCTTTTGACAGATATACTGATCAAAACTATAAAAAAAATCATCATAAACAGTTAACGATTCTACGAAATATCATATTTATGTTGCATTTCATCATTACCTCAGTTTTTCTTTCATTCCTTAGTTATATGTTGTTAAATAAGGGTTAAATTATATTAAATTATTCCTTTCATGTACATATTTTGATAAAGTAGTATTTTTGCAATATTTAGGACGCGGACGTCATATCAGCTTCTATTAGCTTGTTTCCTAATCCCTTGTGTTATTTAATGTACATGTCTGCTGTAACTTTGAATGTTTTCATTGAAATTAATGATATGCTTAGTACGGACCAAAAATGAAGCCTTATGTAGCGGCTATATGAGCCTAATCTTGTCAAAATTCTGCATACGTCTATAACTTTTCAAACACTAAAGCAGTAAATGCAAACAATTTCTGGAGACTATCTAAAGAATATTTCTTATAAATAAAATATCGTCAACTTTACCAAGGTTATACAATCTACTACTCCAGACCTGGGTTTCGTCAAATCAATACTCAACAATGGCGCCCTATCCCAAAATATATTTAAAATCCAAATATTTAAGATCACTTTTGTTTCAATTGATTTATGCGTTTAAATTTCTTATCTTAAATTTGTTTATGTCTTTAGTTATTTTTGATTGGTCAAAAAGTCTTAAATTAGTACTTCCAAAATCCCTTTATACTTTGATAAACGACTGTTGGGGGAATTACTGTTTTGTTGCTAAACGTAAACAAATAGGTTGCCATTTGTCGTGTACACTTCAGACAATAAATTAGGCCATTACACTCGAATTTTAGCCATACAAATATCTTGAGCGATGTATCGCTTGAACGGACGGTTTTTAACTTGAAGTAGCAGTATATTATTTTTATAGAAGCATTTGTTTAGAGAAATACATACAAGAAAATATTTCAACACTACACTTTCGGATTCATTGTGCACATTGCTAAATGAAGGGAAATAGCCAAATTCAATTGTGGACGAAATGTGAAGGCAAATATAAAAGATGCTTAAAAATTGCTTTTCTGGTAATTTGAATTATGAATCATTTCATTACAAACAATAGCCATAACGGTAAAACTACCATCATTTTCTCAGTCACAACAAACTGAATGAGCAAGATGCACGGCTTTGCTAACAACTCCATGTCTCAGCACACATCCATCAATTTTCACTGATAAATCCATCGAACAATCGACAACTATTGTGTTTCCTGTTAGTATTAAAGAAAGAACGTCTAGCCAGGTTTTCGTTGCGTTTGAACAGATATGACGTTACACATGACGTTACATATTAACCGCGGTGCAATGAGTTACATTAGTATACGGGATTTACGAAAATATTGTTTTTTGTTCTGTCTTTTTTGTTTTCAGTAAACTCGGCAAAGCGTAAAAGTTATCTTTTACCAATAAATTAAGCCAGTACACTCGAATTTTATAAAGGAAAGTAATTAAATTAAAATTATGATTAAGAATCATTTGTTTACAGAAATAAAAACAAGAAAATATGTTAACAGTACACTTCGATTTGGATTCATTGTTCACATTGCTGAATAACGGGAAATAGCCAAATTCGAGAGTGGACTAAATGCGAGTATGAACGCATATATTAACGATACTTAAAAATTTAGTTTCTAGTAGGTTCTTATACACAATGCTGTAACAGTAAAACTACCTTCTAATTTCTCAGTCACAACAAAAATAACGAACTAAATTAGCAAGGCATGGTTTGCCACCAAAAGTGAATTGTATGAATTGTAATGCTGATCATTTTTGCCATTTGCATTGAAGTTCAGGATAAAAACGGCAAATTTCATTTTAAAATTGTCATTTATGGCTAATAACTCCTTTAAGGAGTAGTCTGACAATTTCAGACCAATGAAGTGAATTTTAGAGCTTGTATTGCTGACCATTTTTTCCATTTACAGGTTCACTCTAGCTGTTATTGTTTTCAAGTAATAGGACGAAAACGGAAAATTTTATAACTCCTATAATGAGTAGTTGACAATTTCAAACCAATAAAATGAATTGTACGGCTTGTTTGCTGATCATTTGTGCTATTTACAGTTTCACATTAGGTGTTATAGTGTTTAAGTTATAGGACAAAAAACGGAAAATTGTAATTTAATGGAAATAACTCAAAAAGAGTCATCTCACAATTTCAGACCAATAGAGTGCATTGTGGAACTTAAATTGCTGGTCATGTTTGCCATTTACAGTTTCTCTATCGCTCTTATAGTTTTCAAGTTATATTGTAAATACTGAAAATTTTGTCAAAAATCCTCATTTAAGGGCAATAACTCCTACAGGGAGCTATTATAATTTTGAGATATTGATAAAAACAACTTGCGTTGACCCCCATTTTATAGTTTAAGTAACAGTGGCCATCTTTGTCCGTGGATAAACGCCTTCTGTACCAATTTAAAACTAGGAACCCTTAGGATGATTGTGGCCAAGATTGAAAAATAATTGGCCCAGTGGTTTCATAGGTGAATATTTTTGAAAAAGTTTACGACGGACGTCAAGTGATACTTGATACGCAGGCAGGAAATAATAAAGAGGTTAAATTGACTTTTCGTTAGTGATTGTAAGGTTTTAATGGAACGCATGACTGCAAACCCTAATGGGATTTATTGGACGTTTGCTTAACGTCTAGCGAGCAGTATTTCAGCTATATTTAGGTCGTGACAAGTAACACACAAAATATCAATTCGGGAAAGAACTAGACAAAGTCGATTTAGCGATCACTAATACTCCCGCATTTTGTAAAAATTTCTTACGTTTTTCGTGGACTGTGACCTTGAAATTTGATAGATTTCCACCAAAATCAATAGGCTTCTTACCAACAAAATATATAACAATATTTTACAGTTTCATTAAAATCGGATGCAAACTTTTTAAGTTATTGTCCGGAAACAACTTTTTTGTAAAAATTTCTAAAGTATTTCGTGGACTGTTACCTTGAAATTTGACGTATTTTCCCCCAAAATCAATAGGCTTCTTACCAACCTGATATATAATAATATCCCAAAGTTTCATTCAAATCACATGCAAACTTTTTTAGTTATCGTCCGGAAACAACTTTTTTGTAAAAATTTCTAACGTTTCTCGTGGACTGTGACCTTGAAATTTAACCCATTTCCCCCAAAATCAAAAGGCTTTTTACAAACCTGATATATAACAATATCCCAAAGTTTCATTCAAATTGAATGCAAACTTTTTGAGTTATTGTCCGGAAACAACTTTTTTGTAAAAATTTCTAACGTTTTTCGTGGACTGTGACCTTGAAATTTGACGTATTTCCCCCAAAATCAACAGGTTTCTTACCAACCTGATATATGACAATATCCCAAAGTTTCATTCAAATCAGATGTAAACTTTTTTAGTTATTGTCCGGAAACAACTTTTTTGTTAAAATTTCCAACGTTTTTCGTGGACTGTGACCTTGAAGTTTGACGGATTTCCCCCAAAATCAATAGGCTTCTTACCAACCTGATATATACCAATATCCCAAAGTTTCATTCAAATCGGATGTAAACTTGTTGAATTATCATCCCGAAACCAAATGTGGACGGATGAACGGACGGACATGAGGACCACTATATACCCCCGACTCTGTCGAGCGGGGGTATAACAAAAAGTGAATGCCACTGGAACAGTATACAGTATGGGGTAATGGAGGACAATTTAGTTCTCTGTAGCGGCCACAGCGAGCCTACTCTTATATACATACGCGGTACGCGGTCAGACTTTCGTATTCGTATTATGACCTGACAACTGCCCCCCACACAAAAAAGGGGGCATCCACCGTCCGCAACCCGGGGAACGATGGGTTGCTCTGTGGGTCAAGCTCTGTAAACGATCTTAGTATTGTCCCAGCTGATTGAACGATATGGGTGGTCTAGGTTTAATTCTCAGTTTCATACTTCTGTCGTTCATGGTATGATTTTGCAGATAAATCTTCAGTTGAAGTAGACTATTTGACCAGCAGCTGCAGTAAAAGTATTTATTACAGATGTGCAAATAAATCAATTGTTAGAGCGAGAATATTATCATATACAACATTTGCAAAAGAAACAAAATCAAGCTTAAAATGTTCGCGTACTGAAGACCTTTATCGAACTGAAGACATTTCCCGTGCTGAAGATGTTAACCGTACTGGAAACATTTACCATACATAAGACGTTTATCGAAATGACATGGCGACCGGTTCACTAGTCTTGTTGTAAATCGTAAGTCACGACTATTTCTCTAAAGCAGTCGGACAGGTCAGTCTTAAATGTAACGGCTTACGACTAAAAATTAAAGTCCCTAACGTTGAAGGTAAACCGTCTGTAGCAAACCATTAAAATGACACAATGACAAAACTTTTCTTCGGAAAAACTTAATATATAAGCTTCAGTGGTCTTCAACTATTGGGAGAAAGCAAACGTTTTTCCTCACACTTACGTTACAAGTTCAAATCTAATCCTAGCAGAAAATTACTGACAGGTTCGTTAGCAAAATTCAGAATAAATATTGCAGACGGCGGTCAACAATGTGACTCAACCATAATAAAATTTTAACGAATTAACTAGAGTTGCATCCATTTTAATAGGTAACCTAAAACATTATTACATTTATAATCATTTCATTCTATACTGGGTCAACGTCTTAATAAAGCTCATATTTTTTTTTAAATAGGAAAACCTTAAACATGGTGATCCCTTTTGTGGGATATTAAAGTGTAAACTATAGTAAAATCTATGATCATTTAAGACATGCTAAATATTTGACAATCAAAACAAATATAAAGGTGTCCTAATAGCTGTATAGAATACATAACCTGGTGCAAATTTTAATTAGTACTTTTATTACCAAATTTGAGTCATTTTCAGAATTATGAGAAATATAACCATTTTTTTTTTGCAAATAGACTGCTGCAAACATTGGAGTGGACAAAACGTAAACTGTGAGCACTGAATTCAGTTGGTACTTTTATATTGGACTATTGGAAAGACAGTGATCTTCCGTGTTTCGTTGTCATATGCTTGTTGTATCTATTAAAAGGATGGTATCTATCTTTATTGAAACAAATTAATAAACTAGAACATAGTGCACAATTTTACTGTATGCATGGGCAAAAAGCGGCTCTTTGAATCTTATTGTGGTTAAAGTCTGCTTTGACCACATTTAATTACCCAATATAATTGATTGAATTGAAAGCACAAAAGACGATAGACTTACTGACAATTTCACACGTCTATTCCAGATTTAAATATTTAATTGGTTATGGTTTTTTCATTGTATAAGCAGTTGATTATTTGCTTATTTTTTTGGATTTTTTTATAAGGACATTTTTATTAAAGTGTCGTATTTTCGTTTTATGGATAAATAAGGAATACACCAAAATTCATCATGATCTATTGAATTATTAGTTCAAAAATGTCATGAAAGATAAATACAATATTTATTATTTATAACAACTTATTTCATGAGAAAATGCATAAAACATTTAAAAATTATTGTACTGTAACATTTATATAATAATTCTTAAACCATCTTAAGCACCATATTGCTTAATCAAACAATGCTTTAACAATAAGCTTTATAAAGGAAAGACAAAACAATTTCACAGAATATTTATTTACATATTCGCATAATACTTTTTACCCAGCAACTGTATTACTATACTTATTTTCAATACGCTGTTTTCAAGAAAGGTAGTTATGTTTCCTTTCATGTGATTTATGGTATCACGTGAATTTATTTCAACGTCTAACATCATGTGAACGGCATACAACGGCAAAACACTCGAACCCATTTCGTTATTTTATGTTTAGTTTGGGGTTTGCACCCGCCAAATGTTTCGTGTTGCATCGTCTTTCTTAAGCCGTCCCATTTCGTTTCAAATGTAGCAGCTTTTCACCAATAGTGCAATAAATTTTTATCAAAAAACATGTGATCGGCGTTATCATTTTCACTTCTTTTAAAGAGAGCGTATATATCTTGAAAACGACGTATTGCGTATCATATTTCATGAGGGTGCTTATATCATGTACCCAACAATACGATTGCATCGGCCTATATAGTAAATAGCCGATTTATTTATAGACGACCGATTTAATCCGTCAACGAAATAATTCAATTAAATTACTTGAACAACGACATAAACATAAAGTTAAGGTTCAGCATATTCATAATTTAAAAACAATAAAATACAGTTTATTCAATTTGCAACGGAAAAAGAAAGATTCTTAGCAAACCGATTTATAAATCACTCGGGATATTACCACTTAATTGTACTGTTACTGAATCTTTTTTTTAATTAAACATGAATGAATTAATATTTGATTTCAGATAAATTGGGACACTAATAATATACAAATCCGTTTATTTACACTGCAACGATCTTATCTAAATTAAGTGTGCCCTTGAAGATGTCATTATAGGATTAAACACCGTTTTCAATGGATTTATCGGTATATCAACAAGACCAACTTACTCACAAATTAATAAAAGTCCGAAATCCGAAGGACTTTTATGATATATTTGTGAGTGAGTTGGTCTTGTTGATATACCGTATACGTATTTCTAAATATGCAAATCATATTAGAATTATCGTTATATATTACTATAGCATGTATAGGTAAAGTTAAACTACAGAAGCAAATTTACTCTAATAATAGGCGGAATTGGATGACGTCTTTCACAAGTGATGTAAATATCTACCCGTGGTATGTCGCATGCAGTAAATATCCGTTTTCTCGGGATCCTAACGCGTTCAATTACTTTCAATCTCGTTGTTTTTTTTATATATTATTTTTCTCTTAAAAGAGGACAGCACACGACGCGGCCATTTATGTTATGTACGCGTATACGTCTACAATGTACGGGTTAGAAATGACGATAACCACTCGTAACTTTAAGATACAATTTATCGTAACTCGTAACTACTATTTATTAGTGAAACGGTCATAACTCTACGTTTATGACTTGCGATCTTTAATAAACCGGGACCATAGTGAGACGGATGGGTTTTTAGTGCTCAACCAACCGGGCTGCCCAGCGCGTTCCCATGTGTCGGATAGGGAAAGACATCATTTGTTTGGTTTTGTCTGTTCATAGTTTGAAAAACCTTGCCTCGGATCATTGTGGATGAAATGTATAATGAGTGCCACGCTCTTTGCACAATGTGGAACCTTTTTGTTGACTGTATTATAATGGTAGGCTTCAAAACGCAACATTTGCAATACAGCCCTAGTGCGGTTAGAGTTAGCTCGATTCCCAATTTAGTTAACAAGTACTAACAGTTTCCTTGTAGAATGTTCAGTAGAACTATGGCTTATCAGATAAAGTATTTAAGGTATTAATCTTTAAATTACCTATTGTATGAGTCTTTAAATTACCTATTGACCAAGACTAAATTATGTTAAAATACATATTTAGTCTTTAGCTAATATTATTTAAATGTTTTCAATGCGATTCATGATCAAGGGTAAAACACTTTTATGTTAAATGCTGATAATTTGATATCTACAATTATAATGGCAACACGACGTAGGGGTACCCTTGATGTTTTTTAAATCACTTAAAAGTAACACGTTTTAAAATTTCACGCAAAGAATGGAAATTAAGGTAATTACAAAATAGAACTGACTTCATATATGAATACAAACATTAACTAAACAGTTTAGACTTAAAGTTACAGACAATTGTGCATTTTACTTAGAATAATCTCATTATATTAACATGGAGAATTGTTGTAGAGGACATATTATCCGCAATACACTTTTTATTAAGGACAATACGACACCTCCGCAGCTAAGCAGAATTCTGGACATTTTGTTACAGAAAGGTCACTTACTCATGGACGATAGAGATGAAATTTTATTGGGAAGAACATCCGAACAAAAATGTCAGCTTTTCCTAAATTTCATTCAAAAGAGGAGAGGAAGAGCGTTTGAAGATTTACTTTTAGCATTTGAAGATACTGGTAACGGTCATGTCGCGGATAAATTAAGACATACTTGCACAAGACAAACCAGTTTTTGTTTCGCACAACAGTTAACTCCAAAGCAACCAACAGTTGTCTTCCCAGCTGTAAGTCTTTAGTTTTTTTTACTTGAATACAAATTTAATACACATTTTAGTGCAAAATAATATACCTGCTAAAAGTTCACATGATTTGCTGAATATACTCTTTAAATTTCATAACAAATTAAGCCTTTATTTTAAATTTAATGACAGCTATATTTAGGGCGAGATCATCTTAACAAGCAAATAATCTATTATTATATTGTTTGTTTGATTGTGTTTAACGCCACTTTCAGCAATTTTTCAGCTATATCATGGCGTCCAGTTTTTATTGGGGGAGGTCTATTATTATAATGAGCAGATATTTACAGTTCCACTGTAGAAGTATGGTTTAAGGGTGGAAAATTTAGCCTAGCGAACGTACTCTTATCGACATCTACAAAAGGATTCTTTATCCCGCAAGGAGAATGGCACTCTCCAACCATATTTATCAATGGGGTCAGGGCTTTGTATTATGACCTGACAACCCGCCCAACATGAGGCCTTCCCTTTCCGCCACTTGGGGCCGTGCAAGTAGCTCTGTAGGTCGAGCACTCTTAACCCTCACAGTATGGTCACAGCCTTAATTTTTTAACTGTACAAAAAGGTTTATGAATTGCGGACCTAGTATTAACTTACCGTTAATTTTAAAAGGTTCTGGGATGGGGATCGTTGGAACAGTTTTGAAAGGGGGTTGGCTGATTGAACGATAACTTGCTTGGCAAGTTTTACCCAATCTCTCCAAGCGAGGAGCCTTTCCCTATACGTCATTTGGTAACGCATTGCCCCCCCCCCCCCCAAAAAAAAAAAAGAACGAAAGAAAATACAATGAAGACGAAATATTTCATTTCCTCATCTTAAACGTTTTCCAATTTTTTAACTTGAGGTGTTCTTTGTGGACAACCTGGTGGTCTATGTCTTGGTTATATCAATCTCTAACAAAGTAAATGGAGTTTTGTTTTCTTTAGAAAAAGGTTGACGAAATGATGAAAAATACAACGATAACAAGTAAAGACCTTTCTAAAGAGGATACAATGGCTATGAAAGAAGTTGGTGATATAAAAGAAGTAGACGACATCAAAGAAAAGTGCAATTCCTTAGAACAAGAACTAAAGGAGAAGAAAGTAGAACTTGAAAAACTCGAAACTCAAAACTTCTATTTCGAGAACCAAGTTGGAAATTTAGAGGAGCAAGTAGAAAAGCTTAAAGCTGAAATTAAGCAAAAGGAGGACAAAATTTTAGAACTCAAACACAAACTTGGAAAATTTTATGCAGGTCAACACCTTACCCGTCAAGATGGTAAAGAAACGCGTGAAATGCTTAACAAAAGGCTCGACCATGTTGATGAGCGCCTGGATTCGGTGTTTGATGAGCTAAAGAAAGTGCTAAACGCAGTAAACAAGCAGGGACAACGTAACAAACAAAACACATCGAAGCCAAAGCGGAAACCAACGACTGACACAAACTGCAAAATAGAACAATAACAACTAATACAGATTTACATTTAATCCAGTAACATCATAATGTAGAAGTTTGTAGCTAGTTTAACCGTACTTTTATATTAGACAAATTATGAAACAAAACAAACTATTCACCTAACTTACTAAACCTAAGCTCAAAGTAAAAAAGAAATGTGATATTATTAACATCGTATTACTTATATTATTATGAGTTTTCTCAAGGTATCTTTTGATTGTTGTAAAGCTGTTGTAAATCAAATTGAGTTTTATTGTCGCCAAAAGTCATGTTACAGTAAAATGTATAGACAAATGTCGAAGTCTTAACTTTCTGAATCTAGCTGAAATACCACAGGCTGTACGTTAAGAAAACAAAGTCAGAAAGTTAATCTGACATATTGCGTAATAAGTGCTTATAGTGCAGGGAACAATATGTCGATTGTTATCTACGATCTCGAACCATACTGGGAGCGTGTGTTGTTGTCGAGTCACATAGCTTCCCAGGTGGCGGATTGTGGAGGACCTCTCGTTGTGGGTTGTACAATCAATACACGGTAAGTCCGACGCGTGCCGTAGTATGTGACGTGTTAGACGAATTGAGCGCAAATTGCAGGATAAAGTTACTTTTTGAAAATGTAGCCGCTACCAGACTGAATTATAAGCTTTAACGATTCCAGCTATACTTTTTAAGTGGCAGTCCAAATTTATTCACGATATCCACCCCGTTTTCCCATCAAGTTCTTATTGAAAAAAATATATCTGAAAAATTGCTCACTGGACGTTAAGCAAACATTCAATCAATAGATACATATAGCAGCCCTATGATATATTATTATATGTATTGAAGTGCTGCGCGTCGGCATCTTCATTAAAAATCGATATTTATGCGGACTTAGTGTGAACAAGGACAACGAGGTCACATTTTTAGTTTTCAATCGCATTGTTTCTTATACCATACTAATCTATCTTCTTAAAAGGATTGTCAGGAATTTCCCGGAAGCAGTCAAATCTGTCTTTTTCGACCCATCCCACTTTCCATAGTATTGTATGCATACTTCTGTTCGTCCTGAATAATACTTCCCTCTGGTGTCTGTTGTTAACGTATTGTTCTATATTACGTCGTGTTTTAAACGCACCGCTTAAATTTACCTCAGACAAAGAATTGGTTGTCCAACTTGTGGTTACATTTTACCCTTAGTTATTCAGAACCCTGAAGATGGTCGATAGAAACTTTCTATGCATGATACCTCCAGTGCAACACAGGAAAATGGATGATACCGCCAGTAAAATACAGGAAAGATTGATTGATTGTTGTTTAACGTCACGCAAGCACTATTTCAGCTGTAATCAGGATGTTATACAGGAAAGAAGAGTAAAGATGATATAATAAAAAGAATTGAGTGATAAGCATGAGGCTCGCTACAGATTTGAGAGAAACATCATTAATTTTTGTATAAATTAATTTCTTTTAAGAACTGTAGAATTTTGTCGCCAGCGACAGTTGTAAATTAGAATCCTCAGTATAAAAACGTTCCCAGATGTGAGCCACGTCAACACAGTCCATCAAGACATGCTGAATATATACGGACTGTTACAAGGCACACACTCGGGTCGTGGTTCACCATTTAAAATATAATTATGGATCATCTTGGTATGACCAAGACGACACCGTGTTAAAACTACTTGGTTTCTACGACCTGTAAAAGTTAAAATTTGTATGGCGAATTAGTGGTTGGATCTCATGTAGTTTTTTTTTATGAACTTCTAGATCCCAACCACTCTGCCACAAACTATAAATATATTTTAAAAAAAAGGACTTAAAACCAGCAAAAGGTAGTTTACAGTTGATGATGTCATTTTTAAGGCTTTCCTAGCTTCCCTATCCACAACTCTTGTTTCTATGGATTACAAAATGACTGGGAATCCAGAAAAACACAACAAATTTACCTAAAGTTGTTTAAGACCTGTAAATTTGAATAATTTTAAAAATAAATCGTTTTTTAACTTTGTACTGTAGTATTTGCAATGGCATCGGAGCATACAAGAAATTTATCCTCCACTTACAGTTAAGGTAATAAAAAGGAGATACTTTACGGTATTCCGATTTCGATTTTTTAGATCGATCACATTTGTTGACTGCTAAACTACTCAAAAATGGGTTTGTTGTACCTAGGTTGATGTTATCTCTCCAGAGGTTCTATGGTCGTCATCATGAGTTAATTTGTCGTTATAGAAATCAATCTCTCAAATACGATCGGACATTTTTACCGAGTCATAGGTCGTGTTTGTCTATTCCTAGATTTGTTTTTTACCTAGACAGGACAATAAGTAACTCAATGGGTTTTTATTAGGGGCAGGCACTGCTTACTCGTCCGGAGCAACTGAGTGCACCATAATTTTACTGAGTACTGGTTGCTCGTTTTGTTTTGTGTTTTTGGTTTTTGTGTTGCGCTGTCTTTATCCGGATTTGTAACTGTCCCTTGACATTTGGCTCTTGTTGTTCTGTCGGTTTTCTTTGCCATTTTTCTTTACAATAAAACTGTGACACCTGCGTTGCAATTATCATTAGCTACCTTTCATCTGTCTCAACTCCTTCGATTCTGTTGAACAAAGCACTGTCTTTACACATAATCAGGACTCCCAAGACAGTGGCACGCAAAGGCTGAGAAAAATATATATTTACCTCGCCTTATGGATCAGTTAATTAAGAAATAACTCACCGAGGCTGCGGTTTATCATGATATCATAAATGGTCATCCCATTGTAAAACATTTATGAACCGTAGCCTCAATGAATTATTTCTGAATTAACTGAGCCATAAGGCAAGGTATGATGACTGATAAAAATGTATGTTAACCTATAAGTCAATACATGTTTTATTATTTGAATAAATTTAATATGAAAGTAATGATTTTAGTCAAAGTTCATTAAGACAACATCATTAAACATATTTTTAAAAAACATCAGGGTGCTAGAATCTGTTTTAGGATTACTCCAGGGTACCATAACTTTCCCCCAGACTTCGGTTTTGAGCTTCAGCGCTATTTTAAGCCCATTTAAGGTTGACCTAATATTATCCATTACATCTGAATGCTCTTTAAGCTAACCAAATGAAAACTAGTGCTGACTGTGTTGGGGAGGCCAAACACAAAATGTTTCCCAAATGAACACAGATTTGAGGTCGCCTTATAATATTCTATATATATATATATATATATATATATATATATATAATATATATACCAAGTTTCGTGCAAATCAGTTAACTTTTTCAATTTTTTCCTATTTTCAATGGCGGCCTTTTTGAAATGGCGGCCATCTTCAAATTTTTTTGATAGATTTGAGGTCGCCTTATGCTATTCTATATATATATATAGCAAGTTTCGTGAGAGTCGGTTCACTTTTTCCCAATTTTTTGGTGGCGGCCATTTTGAAATGGCGGCCATATTGAATTTTTTTTCACCTATCCACTTTGATGCTGTCAAAATAGGTCCAAATTTTGTCGGAATCCGTCCAGTTGTTCCAAGGATGATTTTTTGGTACCCTAATTTGATGGCGTCCATTTTAAAAATGGCGGCCATCTTGAAATTTGTAAATAGCTTGTGCACACCTTTAATAACCTATCTACCATAATACAAAGTTTTGTATAATTTGTTAAGGCGTTTTCGAGAAAAGTATTGGGACAAGTTCATGACGCGAGAAAGAAGAAAAAAAAATAACATAGTAACAACAATGTCTCCAAACTTCGTTTAAGAGACATCACAAGTTTACATAAATATAAATACAAAAAAAAATTATCAGGAAACTTAGACTGGAAATGTTTTTATTTTTTGTTTGTCAAACGCCACTTTCAACGCAATTTCAGCTATTTTTTGGCGTCCAATTTTTATTGCGGGAGGAAGCCGGAATACCCATAGAAAACCCCTGACCTTCAGTAAGAAAACTGGCAATCCTTGTCCATTAAGATTGGAGTCGAGTAAACCATTTCTGCGTCGAACCTGCAATCTCGGTGTCGACAGACCACATGATCAATAGTAGACGAACTATCTTAACCACTCGCCAAGTGAGACCCCCTTTATATCAAGCGCACCCTGTCTGCAGTGGAAAAGTTTTGGATATAGATGAAAAATGTTTGACGTTCAAGGGGCATGGCATCTTCCAAATACGCATCTGACTAAATTTTAATAACGATAGTGAATTAGCTATTGGCCACTTAGGACACCTCAGGCCTAGAAACCGTCAACCTTATTCAGCTATAAATACGCCAAAAAATATTTTTAATCTACAGAAACATATGATACATATATATTTTCGGAACATTTAGATTACCATGAGAAATATTTAAGCATGTATGCAACCTTTCGTAGCAATAAGCAGTGAACCTTCTTTTATCGGCATCTATAGCATGAACTCAATTTTGTTTGTTTTAATGTTTAACGCCACTTTCAGCAATTTTTCAGCTATATCATGGCGTCCAGTTTTATTTTGTGAGGAAGCCGGAGTACCCGGAGAAAATACTCGACCTTCGGAACTCAATGTTGAGATACCGAAAGAGAGTATGAGGATTGTGTAGGGACATGTATTTCTGTGGAGGTTAAAGTGCACCTACCGTTTTCTTGACTCTTGAAAAGAGGTCTCTTACTGAAAGAGTATGACCCTCTCCAAACACGCCACTCTTGATGGTATAAGGCATGACCCTGTTATAACCTGTAAACAATCAACGAGAGGTTTGGGCTCGCTATGTGGGCAACCTACCAGTATGATCCGATTTTAAAGGTAAATAGCATAACAATTTTAATTTTAAAAAAAGGTGATTTACCTATTATTGCAATTAATATCTTTTAATAGATAAGTGTGTCAAGACGTCAGCCCAAGATAATTATGCTTATTCACAGCCATTGGCAACGAAGAGATTCACAGCCTTTGGCAATGGAGCGATTTACGGAATAATAACTTAAACGTTTAACTGGTATTTAATTGTGACACTTGTACCGTTGATCCACATATAAATAAAATAATTTTCAGCTTTTCGTTTATATCGATCTTTTTCCACTTGATAAATGTAAAACTTCTACACAAAAATTGTTAGTTGCCAACATTTTTTATGTAATACTTATATTACTGTCATGTTTTCTATTTGGAAAATATACATCTTGTGCTAATTTAATCTGACACGTTTAAGCTCCTGTATGAGAAGAGCAGCCTAAATTGATGAAATGGGCGTTTTACAGTTACAGGGATGGATTGTTTACTTTACGTCTAGCGAGCAATATTTATGACAAAACCAGTTTACAAACAATACATCAACAACGAAAATGTTTGGACGAATAGGAAAAATATGTGGATAGGCACTTAGGAATGCAAAATTTAAATTTTAGTAAAAAAAGTTAAATTTTACTTCGTACTTTAACCGGACGATTCACAAGTAATTAAGCTTTCAATGTGAAACGAAGTTGCACCAATTATCGCCCCCCCTTTTCTTCCTTTGTTTCTGTTTCTTGTTTTGCTCCCTAAATACTTTGTACTATGTACTATGTGAAATGTAAAACCCAAGTGAATGTTCATATAGATTTCTTAGGTCCTGTCTGTCATAGTTGATTGTAAAATATACTTATACGATATCAGTAAATGTCAATACATGTATAATGTGTAAATCACGGAGAAGGCGATTCTAAATTGTAATAATGTGTGCCTGATCCGATGGTCTTCTGTTTTTGACAATAAAATATGTTTACACTAAACCGGTGGTAGTCAGAATTTCGTTCCATATAGCCCACTCCTTTTTCCGTTGATATATATATATATATATATATATATACATTTTCCAAATGGCAGTCTGGGACTACACTATGTGGGTTCACAGTGCTCGCCCCTCTGAGTTGCTCAGCGCGTTCCCAAATGGCGGGAAGGAAATGTTGTTAAAGATTGTTTGGTCATAATTATACGAAAGCCTGACGGCGTAAAACCGTGGATAACCTGTGTGGAGAGTGCCACGCTCCAAGCACGCTAAATATCTTTTTTGAAACGCCCCTGACATATTATGTATTTACTACATCTCAGTATCTTCGAATCTGTTTTTTCCGTATAAGTAGTAAATTTTAAAATAAAATTTATCCAAATACAAGTGCACAACCAACAATTTAAAAGCAATTGCGCACAATCTTAAGTTTTGTATAGTAATTACCATTAAATCTGCAATTAGTACATTTCATTTTAAATTTGTAACTAGGTCATGGTTACATGTTGTGAATTTAAATTTTTTAAGAACAAATTTGATGTAGTAACATTATTTTAACTTATTTCTATTGAATACATTTAGTTTGAATATACATACAAGTATTTCTTGCATATGTACTGATATATTGTATGTAAGTTATCAGTTAAAAATTTTACAATCTACAATATGGCATGAGCAGAAGACACAATTTAATGGTTGTCCTTATCAATTTTTTAAGGTTTTATACTTGCGTGTGTGGAAAGAATTTTTGTTATAAGTCTGTTTCTTATTATTAGATACCTGACTACGAAGTGTCGAAGAACTTTTTTGCCCAGTTTATTCTTATTATTTTTTTTCTTTCGTAGCAGTTATGTTTAAATAGAATAGAAAAACGGGCAGTGGAGAATGGTTTTAAATTCTCCACTGACAAAACCGTCGGGATGCATTTTTGTAATAAACAAAAGATGCATCCTGATCCCGAATTAAAATTGTATAATAATCCTATCGAAATTGTAAAAGAAACTACTTTTCTTAGTCTCATATTTGATTCAAGGCTAACTTTTCTACTCCATATCAAAATGTTAAAAATTAAATTCCTTAAAGCATTCGATATTTTAAAAGTCGTAGCCAGCACCGACTGGGGGGCTGAATACGATGTTTGACGAGCAAAAATTTATTATCTTCTCTGATTCACTGTAATGTCTTCTTGCTTTTGAAGGTTAACCTCGACCAAAAAGCCAATCAGTTGATGCCGTAGTAGTGCTTAAAAGAACCAAAGTAGTTCTACTTTCACTTTGCGTAAAAATGGTTATTCTCAATGAACCTGACTACCACTTGGTCAAAAGTAGCTTAAACAAATGACGTAGGTCTAAAGTAGCTTTAACAAATGACGAGTCTAACAATGGATTTTGTATGCAGAGTTAGGACTTTCATCTGATATTTTATAGTTCTCCCTGAACTTGTTAGCAGGCTCCTGTAGCCAAAAGACAAGAATTCTTACTATCACGAAGTCCTGATAAAATAAAGCATTAAATTTCCATATATAAAGGAAATAAACGTTAAGAGATTAAATGGCTCAATCTGAAATACTGTGAAAGTCCTTTTCTTCGTGGGCATCAAATTTCGTTCTTAGGTGAAAAGTTAAAATGTTACGTTTGTTCTTAAATCATGTATTGACACTTCAAAAAAAGCAATGAAATGAAGTAGCGATCAAACAAATCATAATTCATTCAAAATTTATATTAACTTTAACTAACGAAGCAGAGAGCAATTAGGTCATGATTTTGCTCATTTCGTAATGAAAATACATATTTTTGAAACACAATTATTCAATTTTAAATCCTGTCATCTACATATCAGCTTTAACACCGCAGCAATTGCAACCCAATAAATGCTTATTCTGGCACTGGCAACCTCGCTCATGACCGTGTTTTCAAAGCTATTTATTAAAACATTTCCGAAAAGAATCCAAACAATTCAACCGTTTGGTATGCGGATTAAATTTCACTTGGAAAATTCAAGTATAGATTTAAATGAAGATGGTACTATCGAAATTTCACCCCCCCCCCGCTTTTTGGTTTAACCCCATGGCAGTATTTATTTATAATCTAAGAAAACAGAAAATCCGACACAAACCCAATAATTATACAACATTTTTCAGAAATTGAATCTTGTTACTCTGACTAAAGTGCTATTCATACAGACGGGTTAAAAGACGACGATAAAGTTGCATCAGCCGCTGTCTTCAAAGAGCGTGTTTAACTCGCCTTCAACGTCTACCCCGTCTGTATGTACTGCTGAGGCGCACGCTATTCTTCTTGCGATCAAAATATTTGTTTCGTCAGACGAGCAAAAGTGTATTATCTGCTCTGATTCTCTGTCATGTCTTTTTGCTATTGAAGGTTAATCTCTACTAAATAGCCATTCAGTTGCTGCCGCAGTAGTGCTTAAAGGAACTTTCACTTTGTAAAAAAAATTGTAATTCTAAATGAACCTGTTTAAAATTAAGTTTTTTTGATGCGCACAGTTTAGAAGTTTAATGAAATCAATCTAAATTTATTGACTTTTGATTTCAATAAAGTATTAGATTTTGTACGAAACTTTACTGACTGGCACCTGTTTCTATCCGTTTGACAACTGAAACTAGCTTTAGGTATGACGTCATTTTATTACCTTTACAAACCATTCTTATTAGACTTTTAATTTGTTGCACCGGTCAGATATTTTTAGCGAGTGAAGCATGTTACAACCATACTGTTGCTAATCAAAAGAAACATTTTTTATTTAGATGTTATACAATAAATTTAACACGCTTTTATTAAATACATTTTTATGTCGGTGTATACAACACTTTCAGTACGTGATATCACGTTACATTCAATGCCTAGTTGATAACTTAGATGAAGTGATTGTGATTGCTCATTAGCTTTGTATTGGTAATTTTTCATCATACATTCGCTTCATCAATCTGTTCATGGAATTTTTATATTGATTGATTGTTTGTTTGTTCGTTTGAATGGTGTTTTAAAGCAACTTTCAGCAATCTTTTAGCTATATCATAGCGTCCAGTTTTTATTGGGGGTGGAAGTCGGAGTACCCGGAGAAAACCCTGCCCGAATTGAGACTGGAACCCACAACCTCAGTGTTGACAGACCACGTGATCAATAGTAGACGATTTACCTTAACCACTAGGCCAACGAGGCTCCCAGTTATATTGAGGTTGTGTATTCTACCTGCCGTAGGTTGTGCTCGACTCCAATTTTATTTCATAAAAATTGCTAGACTGTTCGTTTAATTTTAAGTTTTTCTTCCGTTACTGCTGCTTACATCTCAGTGACCACTGGAGGCCTCGATCTAGAAACAAACTTTTTTCTGGTACTTCCAGTTTAGTTTTTATTTCGTTAATCTAACTGACCTTTTTATATTTATTATGTTGGGATTGATGATTATTTCATGGCCTTAACCAATTTTTAATTGGTGCATATAACATTTGTATATGGCCCCTAAATTTCCGGATTCAATCTTAGATGGTTCACTAAAGAGAACAAAAATGAAGCATGGTATGTTTAATTTATCATGGTTTTTAATGATGTGATACTTTCAGTACGACAACATTATTACCAATGAAGTTAAAATGGATTGGTAATATTATGCGTTCCAAAATTTTAACTAAACGCGGAAACAAGTAAAATTACAATAATAACGAAAATAAGTGTAATATCCTGTATGCATTTTGTGTATCAAAAGTGATGGACGTTGAAGTTCCTCTTCGGTGAGTAATTATTTTAGCTCTGGACATATGACAATAAAGCAATGAAATAAACACAAATATCGGCAATTCTATCACACTTTTTAAAATAACATGCACTGATTATTTGTATTTAAATCATTTTCCAGAAAACGGCAAGTCAGTTATAATTAAAAACAGCAACATTCTTATCATTCAATTTTCTTTTTAATTGATTGATGTCCCTATGTTGACTTGTGTTAACATATTAAACATGTTAGCCTGCAAGTCTTCAATACGGATTCATGGGCTATTTTAAGTTTTTACCGTTTTTGACATTTCATCAATCACAAAAGCAGTAGCGTACACGCCTGTAAGAGACTCTCGCATTTCTGGAATGGTTATCAATTTTACTTTGACCAGATTTTACTTTCCTTAACAAAAAAATCAATAAACTCAATTAAGCCTTCATAATTAATTCCACTATTCTCCAACTGAATTTGTTAGGTTTTACTTTTAGCTTAATGTGATGTACAATATAGTGGCTAAGTTGTTTGTACCTTATACAAATGGAAGTCTTTTTTGTACAAATAATATATACACTTCCATTTAACAACAATTCAGTTATAATTTAAAACAACAACATTCTTACCTTGGAATTTTCTTTTAAATATATGGATGTCTTGATGTTAACTTGCGCCAGCATATAAAATTTGTTCAGCTCTAAGTCTCCAACACGACATCCTGGTTTGTTTAAACTTTTAACTGTTTTTGATATTTCATCATTGACAATATCTGTATCGTACATGAATGTATTCGTAAGTAAAAATGGCAATAACTCATATAAACAGTGATCTAACAATTTTGGACTAAGCTTTGCTGACCATTTGTTCAATTTAGAGTTTCACAATCTAGCTGTGTGATTTACGTTACAGGGCAAAAATTTCAAATTTAACCCTTAAACGGTCCCGATAATCTCCTGAACCCTTACTTTTTCTAGACGGGAAATCGAGTTAGCCCCGACTTCGATGAATCGGCATGTCACGTTTTGCCTTTTGTGAATCCTTCTCATTTAAGCTATTCTATGCGTTATTGTCCTTCCAACCATTCCATGACGTGTATGTATCATTCGGTAGACGGCTTCTTTACAAGATTTGCAAAGAAGGCGGTGGCTGAAGGGCAAAGCTTCCTCATCTTTACAGAGGCGACATGTTTGCCGTGTGTTGCAACCCGTGATGGTGGAGGAAGGGATCCTGCTGGTTGAGAGATCACTCTGCTGCATCCATTTGTGCGGGTCAGAGGGTTTGATTTTCAATACACCACTTAGGTCCTGACTTCTACTAGACGGGAGACCAGATGGACCCGGTTTGGTCAATCGGCTGGTCACGCCGAGCCCTTTACAAGCTTGTCGTCATTCTTCTTTCTACTTGATTATATCTTGTGTATCTTAGTAGCCAAATTGTTCACTTACAAGCTGTTAAGAAAGCGGTGGCTCATGGGTCAATCAAGTAGATAGAGTTTTGAACGGTTGTTTCGCCAGTTAATTCTGGCACGAAGCTTGCGTTCGTTGAGAAATTCACCTATTTGAATATACCACCCTTGGAGCACCTGATGTTTTCTGCTAGTTATCCGCAGAGACCAGGCATCGCCCCTGTTGGCAATCCGTGGCGGTGGGTGACAAGGGTGGTGAACCGCATTATTGTATCATGGCTACAGTAACACAAATAAAAATAAGTCCAAAATAAAAGAAAAAAATGAATTACTACTTGAAGACGAAGATCACTGGCCACGTTTAATTGTTTTGTAGAGTAAACATAGAAATACACATCTTTCAAAAGTATCTCCTTTTGATATTGAGAAATCTATAAAGGGATGTGCAAGTGACGTTAAAAACGTCACCAAAATGAAGTCAGATTGTTTGTGAATTGAATGTTCTAAAGAGCAGCAATCTTTCAACTTGAAACTTCAGTAAATTCTTGATTTGGAAATAACCAGCCTCTCCTCATAGAACACTAGAACACTTAACTCCAGTCAAGGCATCATCCACTATAGAGATGACGACCTGTCGGAATAGACAGATGAAGAAAGATAAAGTTAAAAGAATCACCCCGATAAAAGAAAAAATCAACAGGGAAAATTAAATACATTTCTTTTAAATTTCAACCCTCCATCCGTTCCTAGATCAATTAAAATTTGATTATACAACATTACAGTCGGCGCATATATTCCAAATAATGTGCACTGCTTTTAAATGTAAAAAATTCGGCCATGGCAAGGGACAATGCAGAGGCTCCTTGGTATGCTTTAAATGTGCAGAAGTAGGGAACGAGGGCTTTACCTGCACTAACAATCCGAAATGTGCAAATTGTGGTTAAGCCCACATGTCCTCATCCAAGGAATGCAAGCACTTCAAAAAAAGAAAAAGAAATACAAAAATAGGTTCAATCGTTCTAAAGAACGATTAATAGGCTTTCCACTTCAAAAGAAGACCTTAAATAAATGACCTTGAAACCAAAAAGCTAAGAAACATACGTAATTTGTCTATAGCAATTAATAAGAACAAAAATTATTAAAAAAACTATTTAGATATCTTTAAAAATAAGAAAGGTCATTAAATAGGACGTAAGAAAACTTGAATGACCTTGACAACTGATCTTTTAATCTACGTAAATATTACTTATAGGCAATAGCATTAAAAGAAGAAGCCATTCAAAATACATAGTACCATGAAAAACATTTATAAAGGACTTTGACCTTGACTTTTACAGCATGACCTTGACCATGCTGAAGGTCAACAGTGATCAACATTGAAGATTTTATGCCAATATCTCTTAAAGTCATTAAGATATGACTACTTATAATATATACAAAAAATTAGAAAATGACCTTGACCTTTGACCTTGTATTTGTTTTCAAGGTCAAGGGTCCTAATGATCCATAGTGAAGACCCCATGCCTCTATTATCAATAGTTGATAAGTAATTAATGAAAAACTAATTATCAATGGTTGTAATGGGGGATAACTCCTATAAGATGAAGCCGGATCCTTTCCCTCTAAATAGAAAAAAGTTGCGCCTTTATGAGACCAACATTTTATCCATTATAACTTATAGCCTATCTTTTACCGTTTCAAAGTAATAGCGATGACAAGACAATGCCAAAATTTCAAACGTGACCTTGACCTTTGACCTTGTGTCCATTTTCAAGGTCAAGGTCAATGATATAAGGTTTCATATATATATCTGTTATAGTTACTGAGATATAGTGATATAATGCAATTCACAATACATTTTATTGGTCTAGGGGAGATAACTCTTATAAAAATGTCAAATAAAAAAAGTGACGATTCAAGATCTCAATATGATACACATTTTGGTAAAGGTTTCAGTTCTCTATCTATTATAGTAAAGGAGGAGATCTGCACACAACCAAGGGTCAAAAATTAGAACATGACCTTGACCTTTGACCTTGTGACCTTTTTCAAGGTCAAGGTCAATGATGACCAACTGTGAAATATCTAGTCTATATCACCTCTGGTTCATGAGTTACAATGGTACAAATTTTACTTCCAATAAATAAGGGGAAATAACTCCTACAAGGAGTCGTCAAAATACTTTGCGCGATATGTAACAAATTGTCGCAATCCATAGCTGACCATTTTGCAACAACTTTTATTGCGAAATCTTCTACGGTTTCATAGTTTATCTGCACACAAGCTTTTCTGTAACAGGGGAGATAACTCCGTCAAGAACAAGTGTTCGGTGTGACAGGGTCAACTGCGAAAGCGTAATGTCTTATACATCCATAGTACAAAATGTCTTTACGACATGTCGCGAAACAAAATTTATAATGGGAAAAGAAAACTTGGCGTAAAAAAATAAGAATAATAATAATAAATATAGGTTCAATCGTTCTAAAGAACGATTAATAGGCTTTCCACTTCAAAAGAAGACCTTAAATAAATGACCTTGAAACCAAAAAGCTAAGAAACATACGTAATTTGTCTATAGCAATTAAAAAGAACAAAAATTATTAAAAAACTATTTAGATATCTTTAGAAATAAGGAAGGTCATTAAATAGGACGTAAGAAAACTTGAATGACCTTGACAACTGATCTTTTAATCTACGTAAATATTACTTATAGGCAATAGCATTAAAAGAAGAAGCCATTCAAAATACATAGTACCATGAAAAACATTTATAAAGGACTTTGACCTTGACTTTTACAGCATGACCTTGACCATGCTGAAGGTCAACAGTGATCAACATTGAAGATTTTATGCCAATATCTCTTAAAGTCATTAAGATATGACTACTTATAATATATACAAAAAATTAGAAAATGACCTTGACCTTTGACCTTGTATTTGTTTTCAAGGTCAAGGGTCCTAATGATCCATAGTGAAGACCCCATGCCTCTATTATCAATAGTTGATAAGTAATTAATGAAAAACTAATTATCAATGGTTGTAATGGGGGATAACTCCTATAAGATGAAGCCGGATCCTTTCCCTCTAAATAGAAAAAAGTTGCGCCTTTATGAGACCAACATTTTATCCATTATAACTTATAGCCTATCTTTTACCGTTTCAAAGTAATAGCGATGACAAGACAATGCCAAAATTTCAAACGTGACCTTGACCTTTGAACTTGTGTCCATTTTCAAGGTCAAGGTCAATGATGACCAATGATATAAGGTTTCATATATATATCTGTTATAGTTACTGAGATATAGTGATATAATGCAATTCACAATACATTTTATTGGTCTAGGGGAGATAACTCTTATAAAAATGTCAAATAAAAAAAGTGACGATTCAAGATCTCAATATGATACACATTTTGGTAAAGGTTTCAGTTCTCTATCTATTATAGTAAAGGAGGAGATCTGCACACAACCAAGGGTCAAAAATTAGAACATGACCTTGACCTTTGACCTTGTGACCTTTTTCAAGGTCAAGGTCAATGATGACCAACTGTGAAATATCTAGTCTATATCACCTCTGGTTCATGAGTTACAATGGTACAAATTTTACTTCCAATAAATAAGGGGAAATAACTCCTACAAGGAGTCGTCAAAATACTTTGCGCGATATGTAACAAATTGTCGCAATCCATAGCTGACCATTTTGCAAAAAGTTTTATTGCGAAATCTTCTACGGTTTCATAGTTTATCTGCACACAAGCTTTTCTGTAACAGGGGAGATAACTCCGTAAAGAACAAGTGTTCGGTGTGACAGGGTCAACTGCGAAAGCGTAATGTCTTATACATCCATAGTACAAAATGTCTTTACGACATGTCACGAAACAAAATTTATAATGGGAAAAAAAAGTTGGCGGAAAAACAATAAGAATAATAATAATAATAATAATAATAATAATAAGAAACAGACTAATAACAATAAGTCTTTCCACTGGAAAGTGGAAAGCCTTAATGAAAAGTCATTTGTTCAGAGAACAAATGTGAGGTCTTTCCCTGCATTTTGTAGTGTTATGTCTAGTTATATAGTTGCTAATGACTTTACCGTCAGTTACCATGGTTTTAGTGTACAAAGCAAGTGGTCCTAAGTCAGAATATTTATGGTTGCTGAGGACATTTATTGGTTGCTATGGACAAAATGTCACTTCCGGTCATACAATATGATATTTAAATTTAGTTAGTGATCCCGATTCCGTTGCCCATGTATTGTCCGCTTCAATTTTGTACAGTTACAGTGTTATTTTACAAAAACTGTTTACGGTGTCAGCCATTTTGAAAATGGCTGCCTATAACCATTCAACTTCGGTCTTAATACGAAGGGCTTGTTATGATCGTTACAAAAAAACCATATGTTTACTATATTATCCCTGACGGTTTTAAAGTTATAAGCCAAAAACTGATTAGAAAACCTGTCAAGGGCCATAACCTCGAAAATGGTCTGTCGCACAGCTTTCGACAATTATATTAAATGTAGATCTCAATGAGAGGAACATTTTTCTGCTATATTGTCTGCTTCAATTTTTTATGGTTTTTGAGTTATATTGAAAACAAAATTTAATTGAAACCTGTCAAGGGCCATAACCTCGATAGCGGTTTGTCGCCCAGTTTTCAACCAAATATTTCAAATGTAGATCTCAATGAGAGAAACATTTTTCTGATATATTGTCTGTTTCAATTTTTTATGGTTTTTTAGATATATTGAAAACAAAATTTCAATGGTGGCCATTTTGAAAATGGTGGACCGAAAAAAAATTTTGATCCGACATATGTAATTAGAACTCTCATATCTACTTGGAAACTAAGTTTTGTGGAAATCGAACAACTTTGACATTTTCGACAAACTTTGCGTCAAAATCACGTTAACAGGAAGTGGATCAAAATTTATTTTTGCATTACGAATCATGGCCATGAGTCAGACAATTTTTTCCCCACTTTAGATTTTTGATATCTTTCATGGTTTCTGAGTTTATCTGAACACAAGGGTTTTGGGTTTGGGGCAGATAACTCTGTTACTAAAAATAGATCGGTTTCGCAAGGTGACTCAGGTCAAGCCCAGGTAATGTTGGTTAAGTGTCCCAAGTTTCAAAGCGATACGTCAAGACACTTTTGACCGTCTTTCCGGTGTTGTCCCTATAATTTCCATAGTAAAAAATGACGTTAAACGTCAAACAATAACACCCCAGAGGGTAAAAATCTATTATTTTATATTGTAAAATATCCGTAGGCCTCCTCCTCCCCCGGTTTCTTTTCTATTGTTTCTATAACATTCTAATTATTTAAAACTAGAGGCTCCCAGGAGCCTGTAATCGCTCACCTGGAATCCAAATGACTTAAACTATATTTAAATTTTTGAAATTAACAGTTTCAGTCTAGTTGTTATAGCTTTTAAGTTACTGTGCAAAAACTATACATTTCTTCAAAAAATTTGTTAAATTCAATAACTCCTATAAGGTGCCATCCACAATTTCTGAAAATTAAATGGTTTTTAGGCATTGTCCTTTAGGGTACTTTAGAAATTTACAGTTTTACTCTACAAATAGGTGTGTTATAGACTAATTTATAATTAAAAAACTGTTCATATGTCCAAATTCATAATGAAAGGGCAATAACTCCTATAAAGAGTCATCTTGCAATTTTTGGACTAAGCAATCATTTGTAGGGCTTCTATTGCTGATCATTTGTGCAATTTCCAGTTTTAATCTAGCTACTATAGTTTTCAAGTTACAGGACAAAAATGGAAAATTTCATAAAATTGTCATTTAAGGGCAATAACCCCTATAAGGAGTCATCTGACAATTTCAGACCAATTAAATGAATTGTAGGGCTTTTTTTACTGATCATTTTTGCAATTTATTATTTCACTCTAGCTGTTATGGTTTTTAAGTTACAGGACAAAAACGGAAAATTTCATAAAAAATTGCAATTTAAGGGCAATAACTCTTATAAGGAGTCATCTGACAATTTCAGACCAATCAAGTGAATTGTAGGGTCTTTATTGCTGATCATTTGTGCAATTTACAGTTTCAATCTAGCTGCTATAGTTTTCAAGTTACAGGACAAAAATGGAAAATTTCATAAAAAATTGCCATTTAAGGGCAATAACTCCTATAAGGAGTCATCTGACAATTTCAGACTAATACAGTGAATTGTAGGGCTTGTATTGTTGATCATTTTTGCTATTTACAGTTTTACTCTAGCTGTTATAGTTTTAAAGTTACAGGACAAAAACGGACAATTTCATAAAAAATTACCATTTAAGGGCAATAACTCATATAAGGAGTCATCTGACAATTTCAGACCAATCAAGTGAATTGTAGGGTCTTTATTGCTGATCATTTGTGCAATTTACAGTTTCAATCTAGCTGCTATAGTTTTCAAGTTACAGAACAAAAATGGAAAATTTCATAAAAAATTGCCATTTAAGGGCAATAACTCCTATAAGGAGTCATCTGACAATTTCAGACTAATACAGTGAATTGTAGGGCTTGTATTGTTGATCTTTTTTGCTCATTACAGTTTTACTCTAGCTCTTATAGTTTTAAAGTTACAGGACAAAAACGGAAAATTTCATAAAAAATTACCATTTAAGGGCAATAACTCTTATAAGGAATCATTTGACAATTTTAGACCAATCAAGTGAATTGTAGGGTCTTTATTGCTGATCATTTGTGCAATTTACAGTTTCAATCTAGCTGCTATAGTTTTCAAGTTACAGGACAAAAACAGAAAATTTCATAAAAAATTACCATTTAAGGGCAATAACTCATATAAGGAGTCATCTGACAATTTCAGACCAATCAAGTGAATTGTAGGGCTTTCATTGCTGATCATTTTTGCCATTTACAGTTTCACTCTACCTCGTATATTTTTCAGGTTATATTGTAAATACCAAAAATTTTGTCAAAAATCTTCAAAAAAGGGCAATAACTCCTACAAGAAGCCAATACACAACTTCGCACTAATAGCAACTATTGTAGACCTTAATGTGCTGATCAATTTGAAGTAACGGTTTTCTCTATAGCTATTATAGTTTTTTAGATAATGATCAAAAACCTGTGTTGACCCCCATGTTCTATTTTTAGTAACAGCGGCCATATTTGTCTGTTGTTCAACACCCTGGGTACAAACTTGAAACTAGGAACCCTAAGGATGATTGTGGCCAAGTTTGAAAAAAATTGGCCAAGTGGTTTCAGAGGAGAAGATTTTTGAAAAAGTTTACGACGGACGACAGACGACGGACGACGGACGACGGACGACGGACGACAGACGACGGACGACGGACGACGGACGCCAAGTGATAGCAATAGCTCACATGGACCTTCGGTCCAGGTGAGCTAAAAAGGCCCGGCCCCCCAACCAGGGCAGCATGTAAACATATTTTGTTATTCATCTTGGTATTTTTAATTGATTGCCTCACATTGATTCAAATAGCTCTGTACTAATTTTGAGAAAAAACGGGAAAATCGGACTCTGCAGATTTAAATATTGTGACAAAAATTTGTTAAACTAGTTTTAAAAATTCATATACATTATTTTGGTGTAAAATAAATACTTCTTTGTCATTTCGCTGTATTTATAGTATACATTAAATGAACACTATACATTTCACTGAGGTGTCTTCGTCGAAGGTCGCGTTCATATCATTTTGTCAGCGTCTTCTGTCTTTCGTACTGCGTTCTGTGTGGACGAATACTATAGCTACATGAAGCACGATCTTAAGTTTAATATCAGTGATTATTTATATATTTCAGGACGACACGGGTTATTACAAAAGGAGCTACCGACGAACATTTTAAGACGTTTTCATTCATAGGAATTTTACGCTGGAATGTGGAAAATAAGGAACACGAGTCACGTAGCAGACGACCGAATACACAAAAATTCACGTCGGAAATTGTTTCAATTTGATTAAAATGTGAGGTAAAATGCAGTTCGGATAGTTCGAACAACTTGTTGAGAAACGATTTACACTATGATTCACTGACGATAACTGAAATGGACATCACAGCAGACGAAATTTACAAATAAGGGGGAGGTGTGGTCACGTGCTTCAGTCTGGGATTTTAAGGATTTATTGACTCGTGTACTTTGAGGAAATACGTTTTTAGACTGAAATCCACATTCTAAACGGAGAGTATCATCTATTTAGCTAACAAAGTAAGTTGATTAAATTTAGTGTTTTGGTCATGTATATTGAAAAAATGTACACTATGAAAGTAGACCAAACATCATAACAATTTTATGCAAACTTATTTTGTCATACATCTTGGTATTTTTAATTGATTGTCTCCATACAATATTATTATTATGATTTAGAAATAGCTTTGTACTCATTTTTAATGGAGAAACACACTAAAATAGGAGACAACAGCTTTAAATATTTTAAATTTAATAATTAAACAATAAGGAAAAGAGGGAAACTTGTAGAAATCACAAGGTTTTGTTTTAACATTGGTTTAAAATGTGTCGATTTAGGCTATTGTCACAGTGTTGAATATTTTTTCATGAAAATTTAGGAATATAGCGTACCATTTTTAAAGTAATTGCACTTAAATTGCTAATTTCTGTATAAATTTGCAAGTTAACATCATTTCAATCTTTTAATAATTTTCACATTTGGTTTAATACAGCAAATTTTGTAACAAAGTGCATGTTTTCTTCACTCGACACATAATTACACACTGTCGGAACTCACTGAATGTTTATTATTTTTTCAATTTTTGCCAAAAGTTAGTTTTTTATGTTACAAAAAGTACATTTAATATGTACAAAAAATTTGAAATTAGTGTTTAAGCCATTTTGAATTGTCCATCATTGAAAAATTTTAAGTCTCATATGATTACCCCTTTCTAAGCCAAAAAGTACTAATATCTTGATACATATGAATTCTTATAGTTGTTTTTTTTTTCGCTCGACAAGGCTTATCAGGTCCATATCAGATGAGCTCTAAGATATAAGATACTCTCTAGATACTGGTTATGTGTTACGTTTTCTGTATTGTAACACTTTTTAGTGTCTGGACAGGTCTGATTAATTGCAGCAAAGATGTGTATTTTTTTTTATCGTGATATATGTTTTCCTTAAGTTAATATTCATGAGCTTTGGACAGTGATGTATGATTTGTCAAAAAGCTAGGCAGATTTTTCGCGCACGACATATGACCGTGTTAACTATATTATCTCTAACCGTTTTCAAGTTATAAGTCAAAAACCGAATAACAGAAATGCGTCAAGGCTGATAGCTCGAATACAGTTCATATAACAGTTTCGGATACATTATACTAAATGAAGGTTTTGATGAGAGGATAACTTTAAATATACATGTTTACTATATTATCTCTAATCGTTTTCAAGTTATAAGTCAAAACTGATTAGTCAAAACGTGTCAAGGGCCATTACCTCGAAAACGGTTTGTCTGACAGTTTTCAACAATTTATATCAAATGTAGATCTCAATGAGAGGAACATTTTTCTGATATATTGTCTGCTTCAATATTTTATTGTTTTTGAGTTATATTGAAAACAAAATTTAGCCGAAACCGGTCAAGGGCCATAACCTCGCAAACGGTTTGTCGCACAGTTTTCAACCAATTATATCAAATGTAGATCTCAATGAGAGGAACATTTTTCTAGTATATTGTCTGCTTCAATTTTTTATGGTTTTTGAGTTATATTGAAAACAAAATTTAGCCGAAACCTGTCAAGGGCCATAACCTCTAAAACGGTTTGTCGCACAGTTTTCAACCAATTATATCAAATGTAGATCTTAATGAGAGGAACATTTTTCTAGTGTATTGTCTGCTTCAATTTTTTATGGTTTTTGAGTTGTATTGAAAACAAAATTTAACCGAAACCTGTCAAGGGCCATAACCTCAAAAACGGTTTGTCGCACAGTTTTCAAACCTTTATATCCAATGTAGATCTCAATGAGAGGAACATTTTTCTGATATATTGTCTGCTTCAATTTTGTATGGTTTTTGAGTTATTTCGAAAACAATATTTAGCCGAAACCTGTCAAGGGCCATAACCTCTAAAACGGTTTGTCGCACAGTTTTCGAACCTTTATATCAAATGTAGATCTCAATGAGAGGAACATTTTTCTGATATATTGTTTGCTTAAATTTTTTATGGTTTTTGAGTTATTTCGAAAACAAAATTTCAATGGCGGCCATTTTGAAAATGGTGGACCGAAAAAAAATTTTGATCCGATATATGTAATTAGGACCCTCATATCTACTTGGAAACCAAGTTTTGTGTAAATCCGACAACTTTGACGTTTTCGACAAATTTCGCGTCAAAATCGCGTAACCAGGAAGTTGATGGAAACAAAATTTTTTCCGTAACGAATCATGACCAGGAGTCTAGCAACATTTTCCCCACTTCAGATTTTTGATAACGGTTATGGTTTCTGAGTTTATCTGAACACAAGGTTTTTGGGTTTGGGGCAGATAACTCTGTTACTAAAAATAGATTTGTTTTGCAGGGTGACTCAGGTCGAGCCCAGGTAGTGTCGGTTAAGTGTGCCAAGTTTCAAAGCGATACGTCAAGACACTTTTTTGACATCTGCGGCGGAAAAGAAGAAGAATAATAAAAAAAATAATAATAATAATAATCAGAAGAAATACAGTAAGGTCTTTCCCTTGGAAAGGGGAAAGTCCTTAATAATAATAAGAAACAGAAGAATAACAAGAAGGCTTTCCACTCGGAAAGTGGAAAGCCTTAAAAATTAAAAACTGAAAAACACCCCGTACCCCGAGGATCGTCGTCTTTAATACATTGAATAATACACCATCGTCAAATTCCAAAGTCCTTTGCCAGTGTGACCAAACGTGTTTTCACTACAGCTGAAACAGACATTTATCACATAACACTACCAGTTCAAACGACAGACAAAATCAGTACATCCTCCCGAAAATCTTCACTTTCTAAAACTGCTACGTCTTCGGTATCTTCTCAATATAAAACATCAAAGGTTTCAAGCAACCCCAAAAAAATTCGAATGCTAACGTGAATTTAAATTCAAACGCAAATAAAAAAGGAGATCGAACTTCAAAACTGCTTTGGGATCCCATCAAGATCAACAAAAAAAAGTTTTACTTGCGACATAGGGTAAAAATGTGTAGAATGATAAGATCTACTAAGTAGAGAGGTTTACAAAGTTGATATTTATTTTTATTACAATCGAAAAAACTTTATACAAACTTTTAAAATTACAATTGAAACAATTTTAGACAAACTTTTTAGAACTAGTACACAACTCTTTCATTTTATGAAGGTCTAAATATTTCTATATAAAACGTATGAAAAATCGTACAGAAAGCATATTTCCTGCCAAATATTTCATTACTTGTATCTGAAAATCATCATGCACATAAACCTATTATTTGTTCGAGGTTAATAAACATGTGTCAAAGTCCTAATAATTAAAACTTATAAAATTCTCATTACTGTAATTTCAAGGTGGCAACTACCTTAAATGTGTTGTTTTTTTTACAGACAAGTGGTGTTTACAGAACCGAAAAAGCCATCAGGAGAGAGTTACTAATTTAATATTTCAAACATAAAAAAAAATTCCAGAAAAAACATTATAAATATTTAGAATTGTTTGTAAAAATACATTTTTATTTAAATGGCAATGTTCAATTCCTATACTATAGTGTGTGCTATCCTTTTCCATTTAAAGTGAAATTTTTCACTTCTAACATTCTTTTTAGCAACCAGATGTGTATTTGCACTGATTAGGGAGTAATCTCGGTATCGGAACAACAGATGAGAACAATTTTTCCACAGTTGCAGTTTACTTCTAATGTAAACATTATAGCTACTCTGCAAGGAGACAGAGTGTACGTTTAAGTTTGAAGCATAAATTAGATACTTACTGGCCTTAAAATATGTCCTTCATATTAGCAAAACAAACAAAAAAAACACTGTCTCACTTTGTAACCCATCCCATGTTCAAACGTTGGTGTTTTCAACAACAACAAAAAAATTCCTAGTAGTATCCCTAGCTTTTACATAGGTTGAGTGGTTTTCATTAATATGCCAATTTTATACGACCGCAAACATTTGTGGTCGTATTATGGTATGATGCAGTCGTCGTCTTTGTCTGTTAATAATTATTGTTAATTAATGAATTCTTGAAAAGTATGATACTAAGGCACCTGATATTGGATATACAGAGACTGGGTTAGTTTTTGCAACTGTCACTATGCCATATGACCCAGACCCCATCTTCATGGTTCATTGTCTCTATAAACTTGGGTCTTTTTGAGATTGTTAACTTAATTACAGGTGCCTAAGGACAAGTGCTACTTCATTTCAAAACAATTTAGCAGTGATTTTTTGATTATGGATTATAATCAATAATTGATCGAAATGTAGCAACAAGATCATTAATCGATTTAGAAGTTCAATAATCGATTATCGAAGTAAAATTATTACAAAAACATAAACAATTTTTACAGAAGTATAGAAAAAATTATTCTGTTTGTCCAATTCAAATAGTCAGTATCATTCATGTTATTATAAAACATAGTCTACTCTTTTAAACATACATTTGTTGAAAAACATGGTTGCCATTACTAACCAGAGGCTCTTAAGAGCCTGTATCGCTCACCTGATTTTATAGGCAATGAAGATGGCATTTCCCTGATGTTGAAGTAAGTCCTGTAATTTTCAATAAACTTTAAATAGGACAATCCAAACAATATTACTAGAAAGCTTTGTTTCATTGGTTAACCCGTTGTATAGAGAAGATTTTTTTTATTTGCCATTGGGTCCTATGTTAAACTAAGTCCTGCGGCGGTGGCGGCCATTTTGAATTTCCAATTGCCATAAAAAACATAAACTTTATAAAGGACCATCCAAATAATATTGCTAGTAAGTTTTTGTTTCCATTGATTAACCGGTTTCAGAGAAGAAGCCTTTAAAAGCTTTTTCCCATAGGGTCCTATGTTAAACTAAGTCCTGCGGTAGCGGCCATTTTGAATTTCCAATTGCCATAAAAACATAAACTTTATAGAGGACCATCCAAACAATATTGCTAGTAAGTTTTTGTTTCCATTGATTAACCGGTTTAAGAGAAAAAGCCTTTAAAAGCTTTTTTCCATAGGGTCCTATGTTAAACTAAGTCCTGCGGTAGCGGCCATTTTGAATTTCCAATTGCCATAAAAAACATAAACTTTATAGAGGACCATCCAAACAGTATTGCTAGTAAGTTTTGTTTTGATTGGTTAAACGGTTTCAGAGAAGAGACCCTTTTAAACTTTTTTCTCATTGGGTCGAATGTTAAACCAAGTCCTGCGGTGGCGGCCATTTTGAATTTCCGATTGGGATAAAAAAACATTAACTTTATAGAGGACCATCCAAAGAATATTGCTAGTAAGTTTTCTTTCCATTGGTTGACCGGTTTCAGAAAAGAAGCCTTTCAAACTTTTTCCCATAGGGTTCTATGTTAAACTAAGTCCTGCGGTGGCCGCCATTTTGAATTTCCAATTCCCATCAAAAACACAAACTTTATAGAGGACCATCCAAACAATATTGCTAGTTAGTTTTGTTTTGATTGGTTAAACGGTTTCAGAGAAGCCCTTTTAAACTTTTTCCCCATAGGGTCCTATGTTAAACTAAGTCTTGAGGTGGCGGCCATATTGGGTCAGGTGAGCTAAAAATAGAAAATGGGGTCAAACAGCAGATTTCGCAAATAACTCAAAAATGGTGAGGTTAGGCCAAATTTTGGCATAGGGTAAAAATGTTCAGATTGATCGTAGATTACCAGTAGACGGGTTTTGTATGGTTACAATAAGATTTTATTTTCACAAAGGAGGTTATATTAGCGTAGAAGACCTGAGGTGATGGATTCAGGCTCCTGGAAGCCTATAGTTTTAGTTTATTTTTTTTAATGTTTCAGAATTATCCAGCAAGTGGATCTTCCTGATCATGATGACTGAAGTTCGACCCATATCCTGTTAAAATCCTTTGTGTTATCCAGTAAGAGGATCTTGCTGATCATGACGAAGGACATTTGATGCTTATATTGTAAACTTTTGATATTTACCAATCTAAGTAAAGAGTAAACTCACCAATGAGTTTAGCAGTCAGTTTTTATAACCGGAAGTGACCTTCTGTCCATAGCAACCGACAAAAAGTCCTTAACAACCATACTTTTTCAAACTAGGCCCCTTGATCTTTATTCTGGAAACTAATAACTATTGGCAACATCTTATCGTAAACAAAATGACTCAATTGTCTTGAGTACTTGTTCAGGACACCAGAGACGATGAAAGACCTCACATTTGTTCTCTGACTTTTTTAAGGGAAAGACCTTACTGTATTTCTTCTGATTATTTTATTATTATTATTCTTTCCCGCCGCAGATGTCAAAAAAGTGTCTTGACGTATCGCTTTGAAACTTAGCAAACTTAACCGACACTACCTGGGCTCGACCTGAGTCACCCTGAAATCGATCTATACAAAATTGAAGCAGACATGTAATGGGAAAAATACTCGTCCTAATTAGACCTTTATTTGATATAAAGGGTCGAACACTACGACGAACCGTTTTCGAGTTATGGCCCTTATTGCGTTTTGGCTAAACGGTTTTTGGCTTATAACTTGAAAACGGTTCGAGATGACATAGTAAACATGTGGGCTATTTGTGACCGTAATTTTATACCCTTCGAAATAAAACCAAAGTCGCATGGCTACTGGAAGCCATTTTCAAAATGACCACCAATGTATACTACAATTACACAAAAACCAACAAAATTGAACCAGACAATACATGGGAAAAATTTTCATCACATGGAAATCTACAAAAAATGTTTTAGGTACGAAAGCCTTAAACTTCGTTTTTGAGTTTTTGCCCTTAATTCGTATTTTGTACATGTTTTTTCATTATAACTTTTTAAACCGTAACAGATGGTGAATGAAATGTATGGTTCATTTGATAGAGAATTAAGATCTACAAATTGAGTACAAGAAGTTCATGATTTGGTTCAACGGTTTCAAAATGGCAGCCAAAACAAGTTTCGCGAAACACGTCTTTTGCCGATAACTTGGAAACCGTAACAGTATAGTAAACAGGCATACCTAAAGAAATCGGTATGTAAAGAGCTACAATTTGATTCCAAGGTCAAGGATCATGGGTCAAGGTAATTCCCTAGCAACAAGGTAACGTTTATGAAAAGTCCATAGCAACCATATGTATTCTTAACCAACACTACCTTATGAGTTTAGCAGTAAGTTTTTATAACTGGAAGTGACCTTCTGTCCATAGCAACCGACAAAAAGTCCTTAAGAACCATACTTTTTCAAACTAGGCCCCTTGATCTTTATTCTGGAACCTATATGATAACTATTAGCAACATCTTATCGTAAACAAAATGACTCATTTGTCTTGAGTATAGGACACCAGAGACGAGGAAAGACCTCACATTTGCTCTCTGACTTTTTAAGGGAAAGACCTTACTATATTCTGATTATTTTTTAGGTCTTTCCACCTTTCTTTCTGTGGAAAGACCTATAGTATTATTATTATTATTCTCCCACTTCTTGTGGTTTTTTCATTTCGTGACGTGTCGCATTGATATTTTATATCTGATATCGGTGACCCATTGCGTTTCGCAGTTTACCCTGACTGACCGCACCCTTTTCCTTTAAGGAGTTATCTCCCCTTTTACTAAAAAGCTTGTTGATGCTACTCCTCCTAAACCAAAAATGATAGCAATACCAAACCTTTACCAAAATGTGTCCTTTATCCTTGCGCAACTTTGGGACAGATTGTTAAAGGGTTCTGACGACATCTTATAGGAGTTATCTCCCTTTTAATAAAAGTAGTAAGTGATATTCAAACAAATCTCAACAACTAAAATAGAGGCCTGGGGTCTTCACCATAGATCATTTTGACCTTGAAATGGACACAAGGTCAAAGGTCAAGGTCACGTTCTAAATTTTGACATTTGCTTGTGTGTGCTACTCCTCTGAAACGGTAAAAGATAAACACTTATTGAAAGTAAAATGTTCGTCTTATTAAGACGCAACTTAGTCACATTTGGAGTGAAGTAATTTGACTTCATTTTATAGGAGTTATCTCCCATTATATATGTAACTGATTGGTTTTTCACAAGTAGTTCATTAACTTTTAATGATAAAGGGAGTGAAGAGTGCAAATTGTTGATCTCTTAAAGGAGCAACTTTGTTACATTTACAGGGAAAGGATTTGACTTCATTTTATAGGAGTTATCTGCCTTTATATATGTAACTTATTGGTTTTTTACATGTTACTCTTTAACTATTAATGATAAAAGGAAACTAAAGAGTGCACAATGTTGGTCTTTTAAAGGAGCAACTTTTTTACATTGCAGTAAACGGATTTGACTTCATTTTATAGGAGTCATCTCCCATTATATATGTAGCTTTTTGGTTTTTTACATGTTACTCTTTAACTATTAATGATAGAGGGAAACTGCAGAGTGCAAAATGTTGATCTCTTAAAGAGGCAACGTTGTTACGTTTACAGAAAAAAGATTTGACTTCATTTTATAGGAGTTATCTCCCATTATATATGTAACTTTTTGGTTTTTCACATGTTACTCATAAACTATTAATGATAAAGGGAAACTAAAGAGTGAAAAATGTTGGTCTTTTAAAGGAGCAACTTTTTAACATTGCAGTAAACGGATTTGACTTCATTTTATAGGAGTTATATCCCATTATATATGTAATTTATTGGTTTTTCACATGTTACTCATTAACTATTAATGATAGAGGGAAACTAAAGAGTGGAAAATGTTGATCTCTTTATGGAGCAGCTTTATCACATTTACAGGAAAAGGATTTGAGTTCATTTTATAGGAGTTATCTCCCATTATATATGTAACGGATTGTTTTTTTTACATGTAACTCATTAACTATTAATGATAAAGGGAAACAAAAGAGTGCAAAATGTTGGTCTTTTAAAGGAGCAACTTTTTCACATTTGCAGTAAACGGATTTGACTTCTTTTGATAGGAGTTATCTCCCATTATATATGTAAGTGATTGGTTTTTCACATGGTACTCATTAACTATTAATGATAGAGGGAAACTAAAGAGTGCAAAATGTTTATCTCTTATAGGAGCAACCTTGTCACATTTACAGAAAAAGGATTTGAAGTCATCTTAAAGGAGTTATCTCCCATTATTTATGTAGCTTATTGGGTTTTCACATGTTACTCGTTAACTTTAAATGATAGAGGCATGGGGTTTTCACCATAGACCCTCCTGCCCTTTGACCTTCAAAACTTGTATGGGTCAAGGTCACGTACTAGTTTTTGACCTTTGCTATTTTTAAAGATATTCAAATTATTTTCGTCCTAAAATGTTCTTTTAATAATTACGAGTAAATTAAGACATGGCGTATCAAACTTTTATACGAGTTATCTCTCTTAGAATGCCAACCTGTAGCAAATAATACAAAATAATTTCTTTTTTAAATATTTATAACTAAGTTATAACATTTTGCCAAAAGATGATTATTTTAAATGTCATCATGTAATACAAAATTAAAATTAATGTGGAAAGACCCTCAAATGATCAACCGAACAGTTGATCTTTAATTTATTATTATTATTCTTCTTTCCCGCCGCAGATGTAAAAAAAGTGTCTTGACGTATCGCTTTGAAACTTAGCACACTTAACCGACACTACCTGGGCTCGACCTGAGTCACCCTGCGAAACCGATCTATTTTTAGTAACAGAGTTATCTCCCCAAAACCCTTGTGTTCAGTTAAACTCAGAAACCATGACAGATATCAACAATCTAAAGTGGGGAAAATGTTGTCTGACTCATGGCCATGATTTGTCACGCAAATTTTTTTTCAAAACGACTTCCTGTTTACGCGTTTTTGACCTGAAAACTCGCAACGCGTCAAATTTTTTTTATCAGAAACCGCAAGTCCTAGAGACTTGGGAGCACCACCATTGATCCTAAGTGACATATATATAAGTGACATATATTACATTTAAAAATGTCAAGGTCAAAAGTCACCATAGGTCTTGTTAGCACTATATCTCAAAAACCATAAAAGATAGAAGCAGACAATAAATTGGACAAATACTCCTCTTATTAGGGCCTTCATTTGGTAGATTTGACCCGAAGCAGTACGATGAACCATTTTTTGAGTTACCGCCCTTGACGCGTTTCGGCTGTTTTTTGGTTAAAACTTTAAAACCGTCAGAGATAATATAGTAAACATATAATTTTTTTGTGACCAATATGTCAACACCTTCGATTTAAGAACAAAGTCGAGTGGTTATAGGCAGCCATTTTCAAAATGGCTGACACCGTAAACAGTTGTTATAAAATTTTACATGTACAAAACTGAAGCGGTCAATACATGGGAAACTGAATTTAAAATCATATTGAATGACCAAAAGTGACATTTTAGCAACTATATATCTAGTCATAACACTAACAAAATGCAGGTAAAGACCTCACATTTGTTCTCTGAACAAATGACTTTTCATTATTCTTTTTTTTCTGCCAAGTTTTGTTATCCCATTATAAATTTTGTTACGCGACGTATAGTAAAGACATTTGTACTATGGATGTATGAGACATTATGCTTTCGCAGTTAACCCTGTCACATCGAATACACTTTTTCTTTACGGAGGTATTTCCCCTGTCATAAAAAGCTTGTGTGCAGGTAAACTTTGAAACCGTAAAAGATTTCACAATGAAAGTTGTTGCAAAATGGTCAGCTATTGATTGTGACAATCGGTTACATATCGCGCAAAGTATTTCGACGACTCCTTGTACGAGTTATTTCCCCTTATTTATTGGAAGTACATTTAGTACCATTGTAACTCATGAACCAGAGGTGATAGAGACTTGGGATTTCACAGTTGGTCATCATTGACCTTGTCCTTGAAAAAGGTCAAAGGTCAAGTTCTAATTTTTGACCTTTTGTTGTGTGCAGATCTCCTCCTTCACTATAAAAGACAGAGAACTGAAATCTTTACCAAAATGTGTATCATATTAAGATCTTGAATCGTCACTATTTTAATTGACCTTTTATAAGAGTAATATCCCCTAGGCCAATAAAATACATTATGAATTACATTATATTACTATATCTCAGTAACTAAAACATATATTTATATGAAACCTTATATCATTACTCATCATTGACCTTGACCTTGAAAATGGACACAAGGTCAAAGTCACGTTCGAAATTTATACATTTTCTTGTCACCACTATTCCTTTGAAACGGTAAAAGATAGGCAATAAGTATTAATGGATAAAATGTTGGTCTCATAAAAGCGCAACTTTTTACTATTTGGAGGGAAAGGATCCGACTTCATCTTATAGGAGTTATCCCCCATTGCAACCATTGAGAATGAGTTTTTCATTAACTACTTATCAACTATTGATAGTAGAGGCATGTGGTCTTCACTGTAGACCATAAGGACGCTTAAAAATAAATACAAGGTCAAATGTCAAGAGATATTGGCATAAAATCTTCAATGTTGATTACCGTTGACCTTCATAGTAAAGGCCATGCTGTTAGAGTCAAGGTCAGTCCTTTTTTAATGTTTTTTCATGGATCTATGTATTTTAAGTTGGTAATTCTTATCAATGCTATTGTCTATCAGGAATAATTACGTAGATTTAAAGATAAGTTGTCAAGGTCAGACAGATGTGATAATGTAAAATAAAATACCGAGAGAAAAAAACTGGTGTGATATGTAACTATGTGATGCTCCAGCATTGAGGAATTAATTAATATTCTTCATCAGGTAAGTCCTTTTTGTATTAAAAATTTGATACATATTTCATGACAGGGGTCAGCCAAAAGTATATTTAGTATAAGAAGACCTTATGACTAATGAAATGGCACAGGTTGACTGGCTGCTTGATAAAAGCGTATAGGAAAGTTTAACAGAAAGAAAATGTGCTGGAAACTATGTTTCTTCAGTCGACATTGACATTTGCTAACAATAAGCCAATTGTGGCCCCGGAATGCAAATGCTACTTTTAAATATCCAGTCTACTTAGTCTTACACAAAAAGAAACCAGAATTATATAACATAACTGGTCTCATTTCATTATTTGAAAAAGCATACGACAATAAAAATATTAGAGTTACCATAGCATGTGCACTGTCAATGGGTGGAAACGATTATGTGTTAAATTTCAATGGAATTTCACATGACACACTATTTACAGAGGTGATGAGAATTTAAGTGCCAACTTAGTTGAAATAGAAACCATGGAAAGTAACATGAGGAAGTACACCATTAACACCGAGCTGTACGTTGGCCTCTACAAACAGTTATATTGTCAGTCAGTCTGCATAAATGAGCAACTAACTTTCGAAGAAGTAAGACTAATTTCAATTAAATTGCCAGAAAAAGAGTTCAAACAAACAAAAAAGTGGATGCCTCCGAAATCGGCTTTGGAAAAGTTAGCCTGTTTGGTCCAATGTCAGTTAGACTATTTTGAAACTGCTGGTTGCCATGGTGCATTTTTGCCTGATTTTGTATCGAAGGGTTGTTTGGAAAAGTTTGACCATGGAGCTATGCTAATTGATGTTGGCCAGGATGCATTTATCGAGGATACGAAATTACTGCCCACGACTCCAGGAGACAGTTTAGCCGACAAGTTAAAATCATCCAAGAAGAAAACAGACCAGAAACGACCAACAAAGAGCCGATTAATTCAAACTCCACAAAAACGCAAAAGCGGGAAAAGACTTCAAACACTCCAAGTTAATTTTAATTTACCACTTTTTAATTTTTCTCTGCACATTCATTCGTTGTTAGATATTGTTTATATTATATGTACATCTACGAATTGAAATATTGGCCATTATTATATAAGGTTTTTTTTTATTGACCGATAAAAAAGATTCATAAATATATGCAAGATGCATACTATACATAAAGTTTATAGTCAATAAAATGTAAATTGTGTCATCTATAAAGATTTTCATTCTTCTTTTTCAGGAAATAAGAATAGAAGTCAGTTTCCAAGGGATACTTGCAAATTCTTTCCTATTGATATAAATAACAATATTTGTACTATTGGAAAAGGCGCCACATATAAGAATATAATATAATATTCATTTTCCAAGGGTGTGTGATAAAAGGGCATAATAATCTCCTTGTTTTCTTTCCTTTGGATATAAATATCAATAATTGTGAAATGGAAAAGCCGCTACATGGATGTTGAAGTGAAAAAGTGAAATTTAAAACAACCATCAATGGGGTTCATACAGAATGAACAAATTAAAGATACACTCAATTATATGTTTTGTGCATTACTATACATATGTATAAAAAAGATCAATTTAAAGTTACTTAAAACATTCATTTTAATTAATACTTTTAACTTGTGCTTCTTAATAAAATAATGTAAATAGAAAGCACAAGATTTTATGTTTGTTTTCACAATCTCATAATGATAAATTCGTCTGATAAAGTTTTCAATGACTTCTATGACCTTTAATTATTTTTGTAACAAGCTTCTGTAGTATCTCAGTTTGGAGTTAAATTTTTAAGCTGATAAGCGATGTCAATCATACAGCTTGATTTTTCTGATCAACTTGCTATAGGTTTGTGGCTGGAGTATATTGACAAAATGGTATCATATAATACTCGATATATCTATATTTGACATCTGCGCATCATGGGATATTCAGATATCTCCGACAACTGTCAGATTTTTAACTTAATGAAGTAAAACTTCTATTTTATTATTTTGCATCCAACCGTTTTCAAAAACTGGCTAGATCACTGCAAAATAACCCATAATTTCAACGAAATTTTAAGAAATAGTGTTAAAAAATATGTTTAATATACTGACAGATTTTATATTAATTTGGGTTTTGAAAGTTGAACATGATGAAAATGGCACGACACTGCATAATTGAAAATAACGTAAAACTTTTATCACGTTCATATTTGAAAATAATTCATAGCAGCTATGCAGTTTTGTTCATTTACACATAGGCTGGGCCTTTATATTGTATATCCTCGCTATTGGTCGGGATAAAATAACACAATAAAGCAGAGTTCTACATGGGCTGTTTTATCATTGCCATGATTAAAATTCATTTTTATGATCCGCCAGTGGTAAAGTTTCCATTCTGCCTTGGTCAAAGGTGACAGCTATTTTGTGTACCATTAAAAAGAAAATCAGATGGGGAATATATGTATGTGACTTAACCCACACAAAAACAAGTAAATTACAAACTCCACAACAGAAAACAACCAGCAGTCTTCGATGTCATCAGAAGGCATTGCTCACTGTCTAGCTATTGGCCCTGGAACAAAATATGCATGCTATTCAAATCCGATCCTAACATTGCAAAGAAAGTACAGTATTCTCGTGTCAGCAAGAGTTCAAATATCCAAATGAATTCTGGGGTCAAATTTTCACTTTTAAATGAGAATGAAGTTGAAGTATGCCTTTCTTAGTCGATTTAGTTGTCCATTAATAATGGGGCCAAGTGTCCTTGTCTTATGAGGTTAAACATGCAAATTCTTCTGAGGTCAAATGTTCACTTTTAAATTTTATTTCTGTGGTTTGTTGCTTGTATATTCTAGTGTAATCTATCAATGAGGATCTTGTATGTCAAATGATTTCACAAATGTGTGTTTCGTTTTATTCTTGTAGAAGCCTTGAAAAGAAATGTCAGCCAAGATCGTAACAAGTCGGATATTCATCATTTGACATATGGCAGCCAAGACTGGAACAAGTCGGATGGTAATCATATGACAGATGGCAGTCAAGATTTTAAGAAGTCGGATAGTCATCATGTGACAGATGGTACCAAGTCGGATGGTAATCATGTGACAGATGGCAATCAAGATTTTAACAAGTCGGATAGTCATCATGTGACAGATGGCAACAAGTCGGATGGTAATCATGTGACAGATGACACTTTTAAATGGCACGACCCTGCACAATTGAAAATAACGTAAAACTTTTGTCACGTTCATTTTTGAATCAAAATAATTCATAGCAGCTATGCACAGTTGTGTTCATTTACACATAGGCTGGGCCTATATATTGTATATCCTCGCTATTGGTCGGGATAAAATTACACAATAAAGCAGAGTTCTACATGGGCTATTTTATCATTGCCATGATTAAAATTCATTTTTATGATCCGCCAGTGGTAAAGTTTCCATTCTGCCTTGGTCAAAGGTGACAGCTATTTTGTGTACCATTAAAAAGAAAATCAGATGGGGAATATATGTATGTGACTTAACCCACACAAAAACAAGTAAATTACAAACTCCACAACAGAAAACAACCAGCAGTTTCGATGTCATCAGAAGGCATTGCTCACTGTCTAGCTATTGGCCCTGGAACAAAATATGCATGCTATTCAAATCCGATCCTAACATTGCAAAGAAAGACCCCTTTCTGGAAATTGAACGATCACGTCTGTGACAAACAGAAAGAAGCTAAAATACTTTTAAAAAGTACTAGGAAACCAATATCTGGTATGATGAACTCTAACGTTTAATTATGTATTGTAAGTTCATTTATTCATGACTTGTTAACTGAAATAACAATGTTTCTTTATAATTACCCGACATGTACATGCAATATAAATTTAAAAAGATTATATACATTATATTTTTTAGTCTGGATGATGAATACTGTGCTGTAAAAGAGGTTATGGGCGCAAATAACAAGAATTCCAAGTTCTATAAGGTGGCAAGTCAACATTGTTGAATGACCACTGGTTTATTGTAACTGTGACAATGCTCGGTAAGACGTTTTAGTAAAAAAATGTTTCATTTAAGTATAAAAAAATTATTTTTAGAAACAAAAAAGTACAGTATTCTCGTGTCAGCAAGAGTTCAAACATCCAAATTCCTTCTGGGGTCAAATGTTCACTTTTAAATGAGAATGAAGTTGAAGTATGCCTTTTTAGTCGATTTAGTTGTCCATTAATAATGGGGCCAAGTGTCCTTGTCTTATGAGGTTAAACATCCAAATTCTTCTGAGGTCAAATGTTCACTTTTAAATTTTATTTCTGTGGTTTGTTGCTTGTATATTCTAGTGTAATCTATCAATGAGGATCTTGTATGTCAAATGATTTCACAAATGAGTGTTTCGTTTTATTCTTGTAGAAGCCTTGAAAAGATATGTCAGCCAAGATCGTAACAAGTCGGATATTCATCATGTGACAGATGGCAACCAAGACGGGAACAAGTCGGATGGTAATCATATGACAGATGGCAGTCAAGATTTTAACAAGTCGGATAGTCATCATGTGACAGATGGTAACAAGTCGGATGGTAATCATGTGACAGATGGCAGTCAAGATTTTAACAAGTCGGATAGTCATCATGTGACAGATGGTAACAAGTCGGATGGTAATCATGTGACACATGGTAACAAGTCGGATGGTAATCATGTGACAGATGGCAGTCAAGATTTTAACAAGTCGGATAGTCATCATGTGACAGATGGCAACAAGTCGGATGGTAATCATGTGACAGATGGCAATCAAAATGGAAACAAGTCAGATGGTCATGTTTCAGTGGGCAGCCAATATGGTTACAAGTCAGATGGTCATCACGTGACAGATAGCAGCCGAGATGGTAGCAAGACATCATTTTGACATTTCCTTGTTTTTATAGCGATAAAAACAAAACATGATTTAACTGAAACAAAAAGTACATAACACAATTTTAGAAATTATAAACAATCAATGTTAATAAATTTACCATATATGTCTGTTGGTTTGTTTCAGAAAGTGCTTTATTTAGGCATGTACATTTACTCAGGACTTTTATATCTACTTTGACATTGGAAATTAACTTTAATGAAAAGTAATGAATGTTGATCCTATCTTGTACTTGCTTCATGAAAGATCGTGTCCATTGTTTTTGTTACATTTTAACACTTGAATTGCATGATAATAGCAAAGGAAAATGTTATTTGTTTAACATTATTTAATCTTTAAAAACTTTACAATTATTATATTATTATTACAATGTAGATGCTGATTTAAACAATGGACCTTAAGAAATGTTAGACAACTACTGTTTGATGTTTCAAATAGAGGCATGAATGTTTGCATTCTCTTGTCTAATTTAATGGAGACCATATGATATGAATATCATATACATTCAGCAGGTGTCATGTGTAGACGACTAGAACAACTTTCCAGAGCATAAGGGTTGTTCCAGAAAATAGCATTCTCCCCCCATGGAAAGCACTTTTATTTATTTTAATAGGAGGTGAGGTAAATTAATTTTTATTTGCATGTGGTTGTGTAGGTGGTAGGTGTAAAAAGGTGATGTGCTAGTGGATGCAAAAATACTGTTTTCTAAAACAGACTTGAGATCTAATATATTACTCAATAATAATGTCTTGGAGTCTAAATAATATATTTACCATTGTCAAATGTGTTTCCTCTCAAATGCACAGTTCATATGGTCTTATGTGACTTGATGGAGTCCTTTGATTCCATAACTATATTTGTATATACATGGTATATACACTTTTTGCTTTCTTAATAATTTGTGAGGTTTCGTTAGAAGAAATTTATCAAGCAACCTTTGTGTATGCCAATTATTATCCACCATAGGAGCGTTTGTCATCACTTTGTGTCCTGTCAACTACAAAATTATTGCCTAATGGAATCAACTTGCACAAAAATTCATGTTAAACCATTATTTCAAAAGAGATAATAACAAAAACAAACTTTTAGATAGCAATTAAAACTCAGACAACGTCAGTATCATTTTGCTTTGATTACAAACCATTCAAAAACAAGTCATAACAACTAATATTTATTAAATATACATTAATTTTAGCTGTGATTGTATATTTGGTGTTCTTGCAATTCACATATCAATTCAGTATCTAACAGTATTACTTGATAATTAGGTTTTTAACTGGACGTTGAATACTGTAAAAAAATAATATCATCTCTTTTACTGCAGTTCTGTAATAATAAATCTGCAATAATTAAATCATATTTACAAAATGTAAATTATAATATTGGACACCTGAGTACGAACTTTCATCTCATTATATTAACCATAACATTTTATTTTTTGTTACTATTTCTTTATTATATGTACTGTAACATGCCCTTTGTGAGCCCATAAAATATTCTTCTATTGTCATATCTTTTTACGAATAAAAGTATTATCGTACTTTTATAAAATTCGTATTTTAATTGACATATTTTTACAGGAATACAATTAAAACTTGTTTTTATTTATTTTATAATATAGCTGGCCTTGTCCTGTTTTAAGTACCAATGTCCAACTATGACTTGTATATGCTAATATTATTGTATAAGATATATAACACGTTTCTGTCTTAAGGAAGGAATTTTCTACTAATAAATAAACTATAATAAAGTTAACGTCCTAAATATAGCTGAAATATTGCTTGCTGCACGTAAAATTTCAAATGCATCCTACATTATTTGCACAATTTATTGCTTTCTATTTAAGTAATACAGTCAACAGAAATGGTAGACCCCGAACAATCATTCTACTTTGCGAGTTAACATTAAAACATATTTTAAATTCTTGTATAAAGCCCAACCTATGGCAGAAACAAAACTTGGCAGTCTGATGAATGAAGGTTATAACAAAATACCGAAAAAGACATTCCACAAATGAAATGAACAATAAAACAAAGTACAGACCTCACTGGAGAAGGTTGCTTTGCAAAATTTTGACGTCGTTTCTATACATAATGAAAGTGTGCAGGACAAATGGAATTTGATTTTCATTAATTCATTTTACTCATGTCACTGGTCGTGCGGGGCGCATCATTTGTTTCTTACAGACACACTAAACTTTATAAAAGAAAGCTTTGTCACTTTAATATAAACCTTTAATTCTCAGCTGCGGGAACATTCATCTAGCTTGCAGTTCTACGTGAGCACATCACTCCCTGCAATCGATTTATTGATTGGATGTTTGCTTAACCTCCAGCTATATTCAGGACGAAACAAGTTCACAAACAATAATCTATGGAAAATTGGTACAGTAGGAAACACAGTTTTGTTACGTATGTAGTGTCGGTTGAGGGGGAAAATTTTGCCCGTTGTAGTCCCTACAATGAGTTTACTCTATTTCGAAATCGACGAGAGGCTATCCACTTTCCACCACCTGGGGACTCGCTGAGCTGCTCTGTAAGTCGAGCACTGGGAACCCCCTCCAGGTATGTTCAAGAACTGCTTTTGTACTTTTTATACTCTCATAAAGACTGTGTGCCGGAATGCCAACATTTTGAAAGATCAAACAACATTGTAGGCTCTCATTAATGAGGATTAAATGGTCCCCCATACAGGGTAATTAATTAAATGTAAAGGTAAAATTGTGTAATATTGTACTGTGGTAATGAATTATATTGAGTTACAGTATTTGTATATTTGCATTGTGAAAATAAAAAATTATGTCGTCAGTCAATACTTAACAAAATTATAAATTTTTACAACAGATGTTAAGAAATATTAGGTATAAAATTTCCATAAGTAATGATGATAGGATTAAACACTGGGTTTTGGGAAATTATCAATGCGTTAACTCCGGCGACTCACTCACAAACTAAATCAAGTCCGATGGACTTTATGTCAAGTTTGTGAGGGAGCCGCCGGAGTTTTCACATTGATAATTTCCTGAAGCCCAGTGTTTAATCCTGATACTTCTGTGAAATAATCGTTGCGATTTTTAAAACAGAGCAAAAACAGTTACCGAAACCCATCTAGACCTTAAAACATACCTGAAATTTAGTAACAATAATTTCACTATTTCCCTACTGAATAGAACACTTTATTAAATCAATTGCTGTTCTCACCCAATTACAAGATTATGACGTCATTCGCATGTAATCTAAATCTACCCCTAGAGCTTAATGTGTCAATAAAACACCTGAGCCAGCTAAACCATTCCCTGATATCACGATCCTATAACTACTGGTTTTTTTAATGGTGTTTATTTTTTTAGCTATATCGTGGAGTCCAGTTTTTATTGGGGGAGTATCGTTTCGGAATGGTTAAAAACTGTAGAATGACTATAACATGTATGCTGGTTAGCTGACTGCATTATTTCTTATCGCCATTTACAAGTGATACGTCTAGAGAGGCAGAACGTAACAAGTCAAGTAACCGATTTTCCTAGGAAAATAGTTACCGGACCCAATTTACTAACTAAAGGTAGGACTAATCTACCTAGGAAAATAAGTCCGAGGACTTATTTAACTAGGAAATTGTATACCATAGACTAATTTTACTAGTAACAAAAGTCTGGGGGACTTATTTAACTAACCGGTCTTTACTTTACTGTTACACTTGTTCCAAAATACTGATCAAACTATTTAATTGTGTCCTTCAACAATACACATTTCTATCTTGTGAAAGTTGCCAGTTTGTTTTTTTTTTTTTTTTTTTTGTGACTTCATTTTTGAGATGGGTTTTTCGGTTTAGCTGTTTTGTTTTGTTTTTTTTTTTTGTGTTGAAACATGTTTTAGTTTGACTTAACCAGGTAATTGGTTTTAAAAATAACCTCCAAAGTGTTTAAACTTATAAATTTCTAAGGACAGTTTTTGATAATATACATTGAACAACTAATTTCTTTTTTGTATTTTTTTTTTTTGTCGTTGAACGAATATTGAGCACTGCATTATGGAAGTCATCAGTGATGCATTGTACAGTGCAAGAAAGAAAGTGAAACATTCCAACTGAAATTGTGTCTATTCTATTATTTGTATCTTAATTCTTAACTGAAACAGGTTGGTGGTTCTCTAAAATTTAATATAGGATTAAACACTGTTTTTTAGGAAATTATCAACGTGTAAACTCCGGCGACTCACTCACAAACTAAGTCCGAAGGACTTTATGTCAGGTTTGTGAGGGAGTCGCCGGAGTTTACACATTGATAATTTCCTAAAAAAAACAGTGTTTAATCCTTATAATTCTAATAAATAGTCGTTGCGATTTTTAGAAGAGAAAAAGAAGTTGAAAAACCCAATTAGACCCTCAAATTACTCTCGACTTATACTACGGCGGCTAGAGTAGGAGTACACAAAACAAAGTGCCAAAGGAATCTCTATTCTATAGATATTAAATAGATATCTTATGAACTTTAAATCTGTACAATATTTCATTAAATGTAATTAGATCACGAAACATTTAGAAAACAACAATTGACTTTCAAATAACAATTTTTAAAGGTAAAATTCGGTCAACCATGTCAAATCAATTTAACATCCGGTATTTGAATTGTTGGCGTACAAGTGAAAGTGACAGTTGTTGAACGATGAATTTGTAGAAAACGAAGACATTTGACTAGACCACATTGCTTGCTGATTCATTGCTAGCACATTGCGTGGTAGCGGCATAACTACAGGAACGGAGACAGACCCAGTTGCAGCTGATTTGACCAAAGGCAAGTTTTTGTCTGCTGACATGCCTGAAGCCACGTGTTCCAATACATTTGAAATCATTTCTTTTTGGGCTGTGCTTGGACGCCTACAGTACGTTTTCAGTGATTCCTCGCATTTATAGTCCGACATAAACATAATGCTCCTGTTTGTAAATCCTGCATCTGACATGGCAGTGATGGCTGTAGATCTAAGGGAATGGGCTGTGTAACATAAAGCAGTTCCTGCATTTTTACAAATGTCGGGCATGAATTGTGTGAAAGCTTTGGCTTTGACGGGTTCACAGGTGTACCATACATCGTATGCCTCAGGATTAGAACTGCGTACAGCACCTTTAACACACTGATTGAATAATGATTTGGCATTGGGATCACATTTTGAAAGAAAATATCGAACAGTTTTGATTGGGCAATTCTCAGAACCAGTTTCATACATGCGTTTATCCTGGGCTTCTTCAGTTTTGGCATTAAGACCCCCTTGGTGATTCTTTTGCAAAGTTTCGTGTGCGATTGTTATAAATTCTTTGTTATTTTCATCTTTCTGGAATTTAAGTGAAGACATCATCAATTGTGGGTGAAATTCACAGTCTCTACTTATGAAGTGAACGGCTAGGAGATACCAAACCTTAAATAATTCTGATTCCGAAATTACAACATGATGCTTTGTAGGACTCGACAGCCCATTTTTCAGGTTGTATTTTAACTTTGCATTCAGCATAGCATTTGCAGATTTAAAGTCGCTATCCTTGACAATGTCAAAATTAATGCCCAGATCTTTTAAATGGCCGTTAAGTGCTGCGCGGACATTTTTTAGAGAATTTTTGTGGTATTCAGCTGCTTGCAGTTCTGGCATAGATTTTGCTCTTTGGTTAAGATGTTTAGGTTGGATTTCAGCATAAAATGTGCGCAAATTTTCATTAAGCTCTTGCTTTGATATGCTTTTCAAATCAATTGCTTGTCCAAACCTTTCCAAACACCAAGCTAAAACGAAATTTTAATAGAATGTGTTTAGTATTTTCATTTGAACTACATGTACATGTATATTTGCTTTGCTTTAATTTTGTGTTGTATTGTTTTTGTTTTTGTTTAGTTTTGTGTTGTTGTTTACATGTTTGTTAAAATATTCGTACATTGTCAGAATATATATTATTTATTTGTACGAACTTCAAAAACATGTGAGAAATGCCAGGCTCTGCCCAGCATTTCTCGTCTGTTTTGCTGCCAGTACAAATAAATTAGATTTTCTGGTAATGTACTAATATTGTTTTTATCCTGCAACCATAAAATACATTTTTGACTACAGAAAAACATGAAAAAAGTCTAGCAGATTTCTGTCATGAAATTTTCAAGGCATGTTCTAGTGATATCTCGACATCACAAACAAATAACATATTCACAATGTGTTGAAAACCAGAAGCGAATACTAAATATATTAGAAGAGAGTGGTACCAGGAGACTTTATTCTGTACTAACGAATAAAGCAAAAATTTTATTTGGCTACCTTTATTGTACATCAAATGTAATGATTGGAGGATAAATCTAGATTCATTATCATCCCTATATTTTCAGCTCTTGTTATTCAGTCAGTTTCCTTGCTATTTTTTTATTGTTATAGTACATTTTTCATTTGTAGATTTACAGATCATGAATGTCAATATTAATCCACTCCTCTCCATGTAATGGTCATATATTGGTTTTATTTTATCGTCAGTAATGACTGTTACTTTGGTAGGTTAGGAGGTTAAATCTCCAAAAAGTACTCGACAGATTTTTCAGTGTAGTAGCTGGAGTTTTTTATGTTCTGTTTCGGGTTTAGTTTGCTCTTTTTCAGTTAATTGCATGGACGGTACATGTATATGTGATATATTTATTTATTGTTTTTATAATTTTTCTTTGTTTGCTGGACTTTAAAAAAATTGTGTTTAATATTGGAATGTTTTTTCAGACTTTAATTTTCATAAAAATTTATTTTAGATACCATTGAACACTCCAGTTCCCCATTTTGTGTTCTTTTTAGTTGCTACAGAATACTGGGTTTGCTCCAATTCCAACAGTTCTTCTGTATTCATCTCTTTAAACCTTGGTTTATGTACAATAGATAGTGTACCAACATGGACATCATTATCTGGCATTTTTGGTTCTTTTGTATCTGCCATTGAAATTTGTATTACAGCTGGAACTTTTGTTTCTACTGTAGTTGTAGACACCTGTAAAAGGGGGGGGGGGCTGTGCATTGTTACTATCATTGTTTGCACTTCCATTTTCAAATTAAATTTCGCCCCGTGCGGGATCCGGGTGGCTAAAAGAATAGACCGCAGTCGCGCTAGCTTGTCGTAAAAGGCGACTAAAATGCGCCCAGTACCCTGACCAGCGTGTCAGGTCGGTTTGCCTAAAGACCGACTGGGATGTGTGCCCCAGGTGGTTGAATGGGGTACCCCTGGCAAGCTGGGGTTGTCAGGCCATAATACGGAAAACCTGACCGCAAACCATATTAGTGCACCGTGTTGGGAAAAATGCCACGTTCCTCGCACGTTAAAGAACGCTGCTGTTGTATTCGCTATGAGTAGGGATTTCGATCCCGCTACAGGAGGCTAAATTGCCCGACCCTATCCATCCTCACATTTGCCAGTGGCAATCTAAAATCCGTTACCCCTATTTTTCCTTGTGTCCCATCCCATTTTAATTCATCATCATTTCATGTTCATTTTATCATCCATTTCATGTTCGTCGCCTGAATATAGCTGAAATATTGCTGCTCAGGCGTTAAACACCATAAATCAATCAAATCCATCAATATCATTTTGTAGAACTTTGCAAGCATTAAAATTTCCTCATCATCCATATCTGGCAGCTCTAAATGAAACGTTGCCATGTTGCTATGCCACTGTCGTACTTGCAAGCAGACGAACCTTCCCACAATTTCTTATTTTTGCTTATTTTATATAATTGAACAAAATAAAACCTTTCTTCTTATTTATATTTTATTTTAGTTTCAACCGCGATCGATTTCATAAAATATAATTGCCGCAGTCTTTAAACATCGGTCCCTACTTCGAACTACGCTACGATATGACGCCATCTTGTTTACATTGGATACCGAAAAAAGTAGTCCGCTCAAAGGAAATATCAAAAAATAAATTCCGCTGAGAAAACGTCTTTGTTGTGATTTTATCCAATAAAAACACTTGTTTTTAATAACTTACACCATGAATAGAATTATTATTCCACATTTTTTAGCAGTTCAAGGAAACTTGTACAAGATCATTAAAAATTTCCTTCGTTAGTACTGAATAACGTTAAAGCGAAGAAGCGCGTGTTACATATGCAAAATATTTAATTTTTATATCGATTATTGCTTTAAATAATTAGCAATTAACGATTAATTACGTCCGCAAATTTGTACCGGATACGGTCCTCCTTTACATTTAAAAATTTATTTCCGGGGCAACCCGTGAGGGGTATAAAAAAAACGTTCGCATAACCAACTGGCAACTGTTAAATTAGATGGCATTTAATACGAGGTAAATTTGTAATCAGATTAAGCGTAACTGTAGTTCTTTTTTAATGTCACATTAGTCCTGATCACAGTGAAAACTAAATTCGTAGGACCTACCGGACATGTCTGGTGAAAGTCCCTTCGATTCCAATCATTTTCTTAAAGTGAGCCGGCTGAATTTAAACAAGAACGAACTGTTCGCTTGCTTCACGTGACGGAAGTCTATAGCTGTAGTTCGTACTTCAATATGCATAAGGTGACATGCCGTTGATGTTGCTCATTAAAAATATTTAATGTTGATATCGATAAAGTCGATTATTAAATTATTTCTCTGTGTTTTGTGATGCGCTCTTTAAAAGGGGTCTATAATTTTAGTAGTAAAGATGATAAACATTTTGGTAAATTTCTGAGACAACGACCCCAAATTTATGCAAAGCAACCCATCCCTGTCATATTAACCTACAGTTGTGTTCCTTATATTGGTATCATAAAAGTAACCACCAGAATCAATACCACGGGTTAAAAAAATCCGTCTTAATAGTACTAAGTAAAAATACAGTTGATATTTTGGTATTGGCAGAAACGAAACTCGACAACAGTTTTCCGTTCACAATTCAGGGTAAATAACTACCATCTGTGGCGAAAGGATAGAAACATACATGGCGGTGGTCTGGCTTTATACTTAAGATACGACTTGGCATGTGACAGAAAGAACAGCCGGGAATTTGATAATATCGAGTCCATATGCGTTGAGGTCAGTGTAAATAATAGAAAATGTCTGATTTCAGGAATCTATAGACCACCAGGAACGAAAAACGATATTTTCACCAATGACTTTTTTAAACATGATAAAATGTCAGTTAAATGTGAAAATCTTTTTCTAGGTGACATGAACTATGACCTGATCGTTAAAGAGAAAAGCCATCCCCTGTTAACTATATGTGACACTTATAACCTAGACAATCTAGTGAAAGGACCAACGTGTTTCATGAAGGGTGCGAGACCTTCCCATCTAGATGTAATCTTAATAAGTAACAGTAAGCAATATTTACAAAACATTGTTAATTTCAATTGTGGTCTTAGTGGCTGTCATAACCTTATTTCCGTACAAATGAAAGGTAGCCTACCGTACATCATAAAACCCTTAAAAACATACAGAAGCTTCAGAAAATTTGACCAAGATTCATTTTTGCAAGACCTAACAAAAACTGTAAATATGAAGGTAGTTTTTCTTTTAGTAACATAGATTCAGATTTTGTAGAGAATTAAATTGATCAAATAAGTGTAAATAAAGCTACTGGCAGAGATGGGCTATCTGTTAAAATTTTAAAATTAGCAAAGCCAGCAATTGTAGAGCCAGTTACTAAAATTATTAATGAGTGTGTTGAAGAGGCCTCATTTCCTAATAAATTAAAAGAGGCCCAGGTAGTGCCCCTCCATAAAAAGAACAGCCAACCGGGGGTTGGAAATTATAGACCAGTCAGTATTCTACCGGTGGTATCCAAGTTCTTCGAGAGGGCGATATACCAGCAGCTGATAAAATTTTTTGAGGACATATTTCATCCGTCACTGTTACCTTTAAGGCCTGGCTATGGATGTAACACTACGATGCTGAAGGTAGTTGAGGATTGGAAGAGGGCAGTTGACGAGAACCTATTTGTGGCTGCTGTGCTTAAGGACTTCTCGACGGCCTTCGACTGCCCGCCACAAGACCTATTGCTGCTAAAACTCAAAGCGTAAGGTTTATTTGACAAAGCATTAGACTAAATTTCTAGTTATCTGTCAGATGGAAAACAATGTGTAAAGCTTGGTACATATTTTAGCACTTGGAAGAACATTTATAAAGGTGTCCCCAAGGGCTCAATACTGGGACCAATACTTTTTAATATTTTTTTTAATGACATTTGTAAAAAAAAAAAGCTTCAAGGCAGTTAAATGTTTTAAAAAGGGTTGGAAAATATTGAACTAAATTGGGGAGGCTAACTATTTATTATTCTTTTATTATGTCTAAATTTAATTACTGTCGTGTTGTTTGGCACTTTTGTGGGGTGGGTTATACTCAAAAAATGGAAAAAATACAGGAACGTGCATCATTTATGAAGATTACTGTAGTTCATATGAAAATCTATTAATGATATCTGTCTACCTACTCTTAAAATACGAAGATTACGTACAATGGCTACTGAGATTTTAAAAATTTTGGTACAAACAGTCACCTTCATATCTTAATGATTTAAATAAATTTAAAAATACTTCTTATTCTTTTGGAAATGTTAATACTGTAGAGGTTCCTCAGGTAAGGACCACAAGTTTTGGACTACACTCACTGAGATATGCTGGGGCCACACTCTGGAATGAGCTGCCAAATGCGATTCGCGCACAGACCAGTCTAAGCCAGTTTACCAGTCTACTTAACAACTGGAACGGTAACTTGTGCAGATGTGGCTCCTGCAGATCTTGGTGATTTTTTAAACATGCTTCAGTTTAGTTTGTTTTCAGTTAAATATGCTTGGTTAATTTTATCTAGTGCTTTTATTATTACTTTTAGTTTGAGTTTTAAACAATGCTTCAATTTGGTTTGTTTTCAGTTAAAATGCTTGTTGATTTCATCTAGTGCTTAGTTTTAGTTCTTTCTTAGTTTGCATACCATGTTTTAATGCTATATATTCTTGTTAGGTCTGTGGCGACGAAATATGTGAAGAACTTGAACCTCATGGTGTAACAAAGGTAAAAAGATTCGTTGCCAAGAGACAAGGTTGTATTCAGGTAAAACTGAACACCTTTCTGCTCAAATTTAATTCTCCATCTGTCCCTCAGTCTATCAAAAGTGGACCTAACAGCGTGAAAGTCAGCGCATTTATCCCAAATCCTGTGCGCTGCGTTAAATGACAAAGGTTTGGTCATGGCAATGGACAATGTAGAGGCTCCTTGGTATGCTTTAACTGTGCAGACGTAGGGCATGAGGGCTTTACCTGCACAAACAACCCAAAGTGTGCCAATTGTGGTGAAGCCCACATGTCGTCCTCTTGTTACATAGAATGCCATAATTGTCAATTATTAGAACCGACATTAGAAGATGAGGGCATCCTTTATATCTGCGGATAATCCAAAATTAATGACTCCTTAAAGCAAACATTTTGTGCGTATATACCTGCCAGTCTGAAAAAGTGATGCTTATCTAGCACTTTCACTGAAAACATTCATTTTTTTATTCATAAACAGCAAACACACATTGTACAAATGGACAGTTTACAAACCACGTAAATTATGCAATTTGAACTTTTAATTAGCAAATTAAAATTCCCAGCTGAATAATATTCCTATCAATCATCAACTACAATGTACAAAAAACCCATTATGCTTATCTATAACCACAAATAATGAGAAACTTTGACACCGTTTTTACGTGTACTCAAAAAAGATATCAGACAAACTGTGAGCCGCAGCTCACAAATACCATCAGCTCCCATAAAAATCTATCGAATCAATTTTTTTAATAGTAGATGCACGTCTACATAATTTAAGGCAGATTCCATGAAAATATGCAAAAAATCCATCGAGGCATCTAGGAGCAGTAGCAGATACAAGAAAGTGTGACACAAGGACGCAACTACAGGTAACAAATAAGACTCACCCACCACTTACAAAGGGAGGTGTATAATAAGATCAAAACATTAATACTAAAAATTCAGAGCAGTCTTCAAGAGAAGAAATATGTTGCCTGTCTGTGAACTATTTGGTGAACAGGTTTTAGATAGTCAATAATCGTGAAAACAGTACACTTTACATAATATAGAAGCTGCCAGCCAAATATCAAGAGCTTATGGGCAATACATGTAGTTGCTGTGTACACTTTGACAAAAAAAATTGTACAAGATCTTTGATTGAAATATACGAGTTCAAAGGTTAAAACAGGAATTTGATTGGGACTTGACCAAAATAATGCTGTACACTTTACAGTATAATAGAATATCAAAAACCCAGGAAACAAACAGTGTAACTGAAACTCGGTCAAAAATAATTCCTATATGTTAACATTGTTGCTGCTTAACACAGGTTTTATAAAATATTTTCAAGGTCAAAACATACAAGGTTTTTATCATTATTTCCCGCAAAATTCGTGCGCGTCATCTAATTATTTCCCGCGGCCGCGGGGTCAGAGGTCAAAGAACATAAAATTAGATAAACAAGCCAACTGATCAAGAAATTTATTTGTCAAAGAACATAAAATTAGATAAACAAGCCAACTGATCAGGAAATTTATTTGAAATTTTATAAAGTTTTTAAGTGGAATTGGATTACACCGGTGTATTAATTTGGATGATTGAACATCTTTGTTATTGGAAGATCTTTTGTGCACAATTTTTGACTACATTTCCCTTCGTTCCAATTTTTAAAGAGTAATGGGGTACATTTAAATTCAGAAGGAAACTAGTGCTGATTGTGTTGGGATGCGAACACAATGTCTCCCAAACGAACCCCCCCTGCCACAAAATTCATGATATTCAGTTTTTGCATTAAAATATACCTACATATCCAAATTTTGTTGCAATCAGACAAAGTTGACGTTTGAGGGGGAGAGTGGTGAAACGACTGCCATCACAAAATGGTGTTGTTCGCATTCAATTTTTTTGGCAAAATGCTCAGGATAGTAAGCTGTATCAGTGTACAAATTTTCATTGAAATTGCTCTGGCCATTACTGAGATCTGACAACAGCCGCCATTTTTAAAACTTTAAAATTGTCGCAATTTTGAAACCGGAAGTCGGACAAAAATTTTAAAGGTAGTGGGACACTCGGGGTACCATAATTTACCTGTGTACCGAATTTCGTCGAAATCGGATGATGTTTAATTTTTTGCATTTTTAGGGGGGTGGTGTTCGGATGGCGGCCATTTTGAAATGTTCGCGTCCAATTTTTTGGCAAAAATGCTTAAGATAGTTAGCTGTATCAGTATACTAATTATCATTGAAAATGCTCTGGCCATTACTAAGATCTGACAACGACCGCCATTTTTTGTTAACGGCGGCCATTTTTTAAAATCTCAAAAGTGGATTGCATTACTTCAGGTCACCCTTAACATGTTCCCAAAGTTTTATCTTGATTGGACATTGCATCTCCGAGAAATGTGCGGACAAGATTGAACGGAAAGGAAAAAGAAGGAAAGAAAGAAGAAGAATAATAATAAGAAACCGGACAAAAACAATGTCTCCTAAAACTTCGTTTGGGAGACATAATAAGAGATTAACAGTCAGTTTGAGAGGGGCAGTGCTTGATGCTGCTAAATCATAGGTAACTATTATATATACATTTTTATTTACAAGGTTTAATAAAATTGTTATGCTTATACCAATGATTATTTTCAGGTCATGCCGACTATAGCTATATCTAATACTTGTGTTCCTTCCTGGCTAATGCTTAGTATTTGTTTTTCGGCCATGGAATAAGCTAATTGTCCCATTGCCGTCTGCATTTTGACCATTGAAGTTTTTAATGTAGTCACTGCTGTTAACAATGTCTGATTAGAAATTTGAGGATTTGACACCTGCAATGTCACCTCACTAATATCTGATTATATATTACCCAAAACTTTTATTCTGTCATGTTTAAAATATTCCTTATCATATTCACAACATGATAGTAAAAATATAGACTTGATCCGGAATTGTTTATACCAATTGGTTCTTCAAGCTAACCAAACTAACGCAAGTTATATATAAATAATATAATATATTAAGTAATATAAAATATTATAATGCTAATTTTCAAAACAATAGATATACAATACTAGATGTTGCAAAGGAAAATCAAGACTGCAATCACCCCGTGTGGGCCCCGGGGCACAGGAGAATAGGCCCACGGCTTCCTCAGCCTGCAGTAAGAGTCTGCTAACAGAGGCAACACTTGCCGTGTGTTGCGACCCGTGTCGATTACAGGACGGGATTTCAGTAGGCCGGGTAAACGGTCCCGATAACTTACTGAACCCTTACTTTTTCTAGACGGGAAATCGAGTTAGCCCTGACTTCGATGAATCGGCATGTCACGTCTTGCCCTTTGTGAATCCTTATCATTTAAGCTACTCTATTACATTTTTCCTTCAAACTGTTCCATGAAATGTATGTACCATTTAATAGACGGCTTCCTTACAGGATTTGCAAAGAAGGCGGTGGCTGAAGGGCAAAGCTTCCTCAGCTTTATAGAGGCGACATGTTTGCCGTGTGTTGCAACCCGTGATGGTGGAGGAAGGGATCCTGGTGGTTGAGAAATCACTCTCTGTTGCATCCATTAGTGCGGGTCAGCGGGTTTGATTTTCAATACACCACTTTGGCCCTGACTTCAACTAGACGGGAGACCGGATGGACCCGGTTCGGTCAATCGGCTGGTCTCGCCGAGCCCTTAACAAGCTTGTCGTCATTTCTCCTGTCACTTGATTATATCTTGTCAATTTCAGTTGCAAAATTGTTCAGTTACAAGCTGTTAAGAAGACGGTGGCTCATGGGTCAATCGAGTAGATAGAGTTTCGAACGGTTGTTTCGCCAGTTAATTCTGGCACGAAGCTTGCGTTCGTGAAGAAATTCATCTATTTGAGTATACCACCCTTGGAACACCTGATGCTTTCTGCTGGCGATCCGCAGACACCAAGCATCGCCCCTGTTGGCACTCCGTGGCGGGTGGGTGACAAGGGTGGTGAACTGCATTCTTTTAACATGGCTTCCAAAACATTTACGCAAACAGGTTCTAAAAAAAGAAAAAATGACATTTCGCTTGAAGAAATAGTTGATGATGATCACTTTTCACGTTTTATTGTTTTGTCTAGTAAAGATTCTAACAAACCACTATCAAAAATTTCTCCTTTCGTCATCGGAAAAACTATTAAAGGCTGTGCAGGAGATGTTAAAAACGTAACAAAAATGAAATCCGGATCAATTCTTATTGAAGTTTCAAAAAAACAACAATCTTTAAATTTACTGCAGCTCAATAAAATTCTCGATTTAGAAATATCTTCCACTCCTCACAGAACATTAAATTCTTGTCAAGGGATCATTCATTACAGAGACGATGATCTCTCTGAACTAACCGACGAGGAAATTTGTGAAGAACTCAAACCTCAGGGTGTAACAAAGGTAAAAAGATTCATTGCCAAGAGACAAGGTATTCAGGTAAAACTGAATACCTTTCTGCTCAATTTTAATTCTCCATCTGTCCCTCAGTCTATCAAAATTGGACTATACAGCGTTAAAGTCAGCGCATTTATACCAAATCCTGTGCGCTGCTTTAAATGCCAAAAATTTGGTCATGGCAAGGGACAATGTAGAGGCTCCTTGGTATGCTTCAACTGTGCAGAGGTAGGGCATGAGGGCTTTACCTGCACAAACAACCCAAAGTGTGCCAATTGTGGTGAAGCCCACATGTCCTCCTCAAAAGATTGTCATCATTTTAAAAAAGAAAAGGACATACAAAAATTGAAAACAGAAAGGAACATCACTTACCCTGAGGCTCGTCGTCTCTTTAGTTCAGTGAGTAATCCATCGTCTTCTGTAATGTCATATGCCAGTGTGACGAAACGCGTTTGCGTTACTTCTGAAACGCAAACCATGATCACCTGGCCTATAGATCAGAAAGACCCAACAAGACTACCGGCTCAAACCACTGATAAAATAATTACATCATCTCGAAAATCTTCTGCATCTCAAACTTCTACGCCTTCGGCATCTACTACTTCTTCAACACCTTCTCAATCCTCAACTAATTCTTCAAGCAGCCCAAAAAAAAATTCAAACATTAAGACCAATCCAAATACAAAATCTTCTAACTCCAATTCAAATTCAAATAAAAACTCAAATCAAAAAGGAGATCGTACTCCAAAACTGCTGCGGGATCCCATTAAGGTCCACAACAGGTTTGGAAGTCTAGATCATCTAGACACTACTATCTGGGGCGATCCCATGGATACACTACCCCCAGATACTGGATCTAAAAGTAGATCCCCCAGCAGAAGCCGGCGGAATAGCCCCAAAAAACCTGTCAACTATTCCCCTATTCGCAGACCATAATGGATACAATAATACAATGGAATTGTCGAGGTCTCAAGATTAACTTTCTAGAAATTACTTTATTAGTTCAAGCATTTCTTCCTGTTGCATTTTGCCTTCAAGAATCCCATCTAAAACGAAGTGATAACATATCTTTAAAAAACTACTCTTTATACAGCACATATGTAGAAGAGAATGAGAGAGGTGCTGGCGGCTCTACCATTCTTGTAAAAGATCAAGTTCTACATAGCCCTGTAGATCTCAACACTGATCTTCAGGCGGTTGCTGTTAGAATATCTTTAGACAAAACAATTACTTTATGCTCTGTGTATATCCCTCCGAATTCTTCATTAAATTTAAATCAATTGAAACATCTTACTGATCAGCTACCGGCCCCTTATATATTATTTGGGGACTTCAACGCACACAACCCTCTATGGGGTAGTAACACAATAAACGAAAAAGGTAAAATTATTGAAGGCTTAATGAATCAGGAAGATCTGTGTATTTTTAATGATGGAACCAATACATATTTACATCCTGGGAATGGATCATATTCGGCTATTGATCTTACAATAGCAGATCCTTCTCTGTTGCCCGATTTCTCATGGAAAGTCCATGACGATCTCTGTGGCAGTGATCACTTTCCCATTATCTTGCAATCTTTACACTCGTCAAACACAGAACGAGTCGCTAGGTATAAATTTGGCAAGGCCAATTGGCCTCTATTCGAACAACTCTGTATAGAGCGACTTAACTCGGATGCTTTTGAAGCTATTTCTGATCCAATTTTAAAATTCAATGAAACACTTATTTCAATTGCTGATGAAACAATTCCTAAGACCTCGACAAATCCAAAACATCCTAGTAAACCATGGTTCGATGACAGCTGTGAGGACGCTATTAAAGACCGGAAAAAAGCCGAACGACGCTTTAATAAACACCCAACTCAAAATAATCTTAACCATTTCCGAATTTTTCGAGCGAAAGCTCGCAGGGTAACGAAACAAAGACGACGCACTTCTTGGCGTAACTTTGTTTCTAAATTGAATAACCATACCCCCATGAATAAAATTTGGAACATGATTCGTAAAATTAAAGGTAAAAACAGTAAAGCAAATGTCCATCATTTAAAGGATGGACAAGACTTGTTAACATCAGAGTCGGAAATATCTAACAAATTGGCCGAAACATTTGCAAAACACTCGTCCGCTGAAAATTATCATCCCGATTTTCAGCGTATCAAAACTCAAAAAGAAAAATTCAAAACTTAATTTCCAGTCAAAAAATCTAGAAGATTACAATACACCGTTTTCTTTGGAAGAGCTAAAAACCTCTTTGAACAAATCTCACGATACAGCATGTGGTCGAGATGACATCCATTATCAACTTCTCAAACATCTGCCACAATCTTCTCTCCAATGCCTTTTGAATCTTCTTAACAACATTTGGGAAACGGGTGACTTACCATCTATTTGGAAAATGGCCACTGTTGTGCCTATTCCAAAACCAGGAAAAGATCACTCGGAAGCGTCAAACTATCGGCCTATAGCCCTCACAAGCTGTCTTTGTAAAACCATGGAAAGGATGATCAACGATCGCCTTGTCTGGTTTTTAGAATCCAACAATCTACTTTCTAATATTCAATGTGGTTTCAGACAAGGGCGAAGTACCCTAGATCATCTTGTACGTTTCGAAACGTATATTCGAAACACCTTTGCAAAAAATGAGCATGTTGTGTCTATCTTTTTCGATTTAGAAAAAGCATATGACACAACATGGAAATATGGTATTTTAAAAGATCTTTTTGATATGGGGTTGAAAGGTAGACTTCCTACCTTTATTTCAAACTTTTTATCTGACAGAGAGTTTAAAGTTAGGGTCAATTCTACTTTGTCTGACCCTTTTGAACAGGAAATGGGTGTTCCTCAGGGAAGCATCCTTTCTGTCACTTTATTTAGTATAAAAATTAATAGCCTTGCTCAAGTTTTAAAAGATAATATTGATGGTTCTCTTTATGTTGACGACTTCCTCATATGTTACCGAGGAAAAAACATGAATAATATTGAACGTCAACTGCAGTTATGTTTAAATAGAATAGAGAAATGGGCAATGGAGAATGGTTTTAAATTCTCCACTGCAAAAACCGTTGGGATGCATTTTTGTAATAAACGAAAGATGCATCCTGACCCTGAATTAAAATTACATAATAATCCTATAAAAATTGTTAAAGAAACTACTTTTCTTGGTCTCATATTTGATTCAAGGCTAACCTTTCTACCCCATATCAAAATGTTAAAAAATAAATGCCTAAAGGCATTAGATATTTTAAAAGTTGTAGCCAACACCGACTGGGGTGCTGAGTGCGACGTTTTACGTAATCTATATAGATCGCTGGTTCGATCTAAATTGGATTATGGTTGTTTTATTTATGGTTCTGCTCGCAAGTCATATGTCAAAATCCTTGATACTATACACCATCAAGGATTGCGACTATGCCTTGGAGCTTTCAGAACCACACCTGTTGAAAGTTTATATGTAGAAGCAGGGGAGCCTTCTTTGTATCAAAGAAGAATAAAGCTCGCTTTGCAATATGCAACCAAATTAAAGGCATATCCTGGCAACCCCGCCCACGACTGTGTTTTCAAACCTCTTTATCAAAACATTTTCGAAAAACATCCAAACAAAATTCAACCTTTTGGCCTCCGAATTAAATCTCATTTGCAAAATTCCGGTATAAATTTAGATGAAATTGCTGCAATCGAAATTCCGCATAATCCTCCGTGGTTAAACCCCAAACCGATATTTATTTATGATCTAAGAAAACATAAAAAATCCGACACAAACCATTTATTAATACAACAACATTATGCAGAAATTAAATCTTATTACCCTGACTATGGTACTATTTACACAGATGGGTCAAAAGACGGTGATAAAGTCGCCTCGGCCGCTGTCTTCGGAGAGCGTGTTGAAACTCGCCGCCTTCCGTCTGCCTCATCTGTATTTACAGCAGAGGCGCAAGCTATTCTTCTTGCGATGAAAATAGTTGCTTCGTCAGACGAATGCAAATTTATTGTCTGCTCCGATTCCCTGTCTTGTCTACTGGCTATTGAAAATTTCAAAATTAAAAATCCTTACATTTTAAAAATTATTCAAATCTACAAATCACTTGTTGCTTTGGGAAAAGAAATAATTTTCTTCTGGATTCCCAGTCATGTCGGAATCCGTGGAAACACAGTCGTGGATCAGGAGGCTAAAAATGCACTAAAGGATACCATCATTAACTGCAGTATTCCTTTTACCGATTTTAAACCGTTAATTTTTAAATATATTTCTAATTTGTGGCAGAGTGGTTGGGATCTCCAAGTTCATAATAAACTTCATGAGATCCAGCCACTACTGCACACAAATAATTTTAAATGTTTTAGAGGTCGAAGAGACCAAGTTGTTTTAACAAGATGTCGTCTTGGTCATACCAGGACGACACATAGTTATATTTTAAACAATGAGCCACGACCCGAATGTGTGCCATGCAACAGTCCATACACCATTAAGCATGTCTTGATGGACTGTGTGGACGTGGCACACATTCGGGAACGTTTCTATAGTGCAGATACGTATTTCAATTTATTTAAAACTGTCGCAGGCGACACAATTTTAAAGTTCTTAAAGGAAATTAATTTATTTAATAAAATTTAATTCCACTATTAATTGTGATACTTCATATTTTTTATTGTTTTAACTACCATTTTTATCTGTGTATATTCTCATTATTGTATGAGATCACGTTTTAGTATAAGGAGGCATGACGTTCTACTAATTTAAAAATTATGGTTTTCACGTCCTGAATATAGCTGAAATATTGCTTGCTGGACGTTAAACATCAATCAATCAATCAATCAATCAAGACTGCAATCAGTACAAGAATAACAAAAAAACATGTACTCTATGTTAAGATGATGTTTGTCGGAAACACAAATAGCACTGTTTGATAACTATGGAATATTTTCATATTTTACTAAATTAAAACTTCATTCTATATATATGATGAATGTGCAAACGGTATCAACGGTATTTCTTATTGACATTTTTTTTTAAACAGGAAATGCAAAACTTAACTTAAAAGAATAAGGCTATTTTCCTGTTCGACTCCTTGTTACACTTGCTCTTTCTTTAATATAGAATTGAACACCATTTTAAAAATATTTATTTGAATATGAACAGTACGAACTCGCTCACAAACAAATAAAAATCTGAAGGCCTTATATGATTTGTTTGTGAGTTGGTCTTGTTGAATATATAAAATGTTATTTCATAAATCAGCTTCTGATTTAAAAAAATTGAACTTTATCAATAACTTTTTTCTTTAACACCACAAGAGCAGTTTTAAATTTAACAAATTAATAAATTCATCATAGAAATAATATTAAATTGATCGCTGTAAATATTGAATGTTCCGATTTTCGTTCACACTGGTTAAACTACAAGTAGTTCGGGCAACGTCATTTATCCACAAATAAAATAGTTAAATTATACGAAATACACCTCAGCCTGAAGTCATATTGAACAACAAAGAAACCTTTTTTTCAATATGCAAATCATAAAAGATTCCATTACATAAAACGTTTTCAACAACTTCGATTTTGATAGTTACTACACATGTACAACATTTATAACTACATTTAGACATAACTGTGACATCAATATGAGAATTCATGTACATGTGGCGAGGAAAAACAATGTTAAGTTAAAAAAACATGCAAAGTGTTTTCACTTCTTTGTATTTAATGCAGCTTGTTTTTGTCATTCCTTTTTTCCTTCCTCCATTTTTATCTGCTGCATATCAAAGCCAGTCCTTTACAATGCCCTCTGTTTCTTTGTCTGTAGTCTGGCTTTTTCTCGTTCTAATAATTTTCAACATTGCGTGACAAAAAATTAGCAATCAACTTTTTACAATCGAGGGGCAATAAATCTTTCAAGGAATTGTCTTACAATATTGACTCGATGGATTTTTGTACAGCTTTTAATGGAAAATCTTTCATGTATTTGTTAATTTTAAGCCATAAACTTATGACCTTCCCCTTTCCCTGGTCTACTTTTATGTAAGGGCAGCCATCTTGGTTAGTCTGAGGTATGATTTTTGCAAACCTGGAGAAAGGACATTTTACTACTAAGTTTCAGACTATCCCTACATTGGTTTTGAAGTTAACGATAACACACGCCAAGAGATTGCAATAGCTCACTTGAATGGTGACTGGTTAGGTCAAGTAAAAATGATATTTAAACACAAACCAATTTAACATTTTTTCAGGCAACCATCAAGATACTGGAACAGTATTCCTTTCAAGGAATAACCACACGATCGGGCAAAACCAAAAAGTTTTTTTGTCATTGTGTTTCATGTTGAAACGAGAGAAAGTGTGCAAGCGCAATCCTTCCATGAGGAGCTGTTACAAAAAATGGAAGTAAATAAAACATACATACTATTACGTTAGCATCACTAGCGAATTAGGAATAGAGATAAAAGCAAAATCTCTGGTAAGTGAACTGCTTTAATAAAGTTATTGCTCCTTATATTCATTTTGTAATGCTATTTCAATGTTTAAAAAATCTTAAATCTGAGGTGTCTCATTTAAAAATGTTGCTTCCGATGTCGCATTTCTTGTGCAAATTTGGTATCTAATTAACTTTCATTTCTTTACAGATTAATGACTCATCAGCTATCCTGCATTCTCAGGATGAAGCAAAGATTCAGGAATTTTCCTGTAACAAAATGCCTGTCCGCATTTGCAGCCTCTGACAAGTCCTTACGTAGGCACTTGGGGAATGTTACCCTTGTAAAGGTATCCATAATTTTATTGTGATTGTCAAACATAGAACCATTCAACTTTATTTCAATTATAAAATTACAATTATATTTAAAAATGTTTGATGTTTGTTCATCAGGTCAACATTCTGTTTCTTATCTTGCATGTTAATTCTCATCTTTATTTTCCATATACTTTCAGGCTGGCACGAAAAAAATTGATGTTTACTTGGCTTTACAAGAAATAATCGTTTGCGAAGGAGAAATAGAGGCATCTGTATGTTTGTGGAACAGCAAATCGGAATTCCTTTACCTCCACCCTCTGCAGTCATTACAATAACAAACATCGAACTTGCAGATCATAGAAACTTGAAGTTGAATTCTTCCATCAAGACATCTATCGAGGTAACATAATAAAACATAAATTTATACAAGTCCTGCTATAAAATACGAGGCCTTCAAGGGAGGCTACGATAATAACACTTGACACTACTAAAAAAAACATGTTAGAATATTGTTGATAAATAGCAGTACAACTTGTAAATGGTACACAAATTGTAAATAGCACAAGAAAAATTTAAAAAGACAAATGTACAACAGGAACAAAAAAACCCCAACATTAAAACAAATACGCTTTGAATTCCTCTACCAATTCATGTTGCTGCTGTTTGAGCAATGGTTTTAGTTGAGTAGTTTGATTAGGGCCATTTCAGAAAATATTTCCCCCTTTTCCTTGGACAACCCTTTTTTTAGACCCCACTATCTATAGAATTTGAAAATAAAATTTAGCGCCGGCTATATTTTTGAAAATTGAATTACGCTGTATGACAATGCATTTTAATGTGAAGTAACAAACACCCCCTCCCCCATTAACTACTTCTTAAAAAATGCTATGTATATATTTACTAATTTTTACATACCCGTATGTGCTGCAGGGTGATCTCATTTTTATTTAGTCGTACTCCACCAATCCAAGAACTATGTTATCATTGCTACATTTTCATTTTAGCTTTTAGATGTTAGGTTTGTTTTGTTTGTTTGATGGTGTTTAACGCCACTTTCAGCAATTTTTCAGGTATATCATGGCGTCCAGTTTTTATTGGGGGAGGAAGCCGGAGTACCCGGAGAAAACCCCCGACCTGCGGTAGGAAAACTGGCAATCCTTGTCAATTAAGATTGGAGTCGAGTACACCCTGCCTACAGTGAGACTCGAACCCGCAACCTCAGTGTTCGTTATTGTGTGATGTGAATCATTATAAATATGGGGTGAATAGTTACGATACCTAAAAATTATCATAAGTATGCCAATCTTTTGGTCTGACTTTAAGCTTTTTACCATTTAATCACGTAGTTTGTTTATTAAGGTACAGGACAACTCGGCCAATTTACTGAGATACCTCTGCCAGACGACTGAGACAACTCAGACCGTCTATGGAATAAATATATGAAACTCTTATTAGCTGCGATATAGGATTTGTTTGCAAATATTGTTACACATTTTTCAGTAAATCATTAAAATTAATTACCTTTGTCTTTCAAATTAATTGACCGAGGCAAATTTCATTTGCAATAAAATAGTAGTGATGATTAAATCTGTAGTATAGCTTTCAAGTTCCCGATTAAAGTTAAACAAATGTCCGATTAAAATATACTTAATCGTCAAAATTTACCGAGGTTGTAGGTTGTATAACCTTTTACGGTTATTCTTCCTGGAAGTGATAATATCTGAAAAATATAAAAGTCCATACTTCAAGTTTGATATTTTATATTGAAATAATTCTAATATGATTTGCGTATTTAGAAATACGTTTATTTGATTGGTCTAGATTACTTCCGGTTGAGGTTTTTAACGAAATATATTTTTTGATAAATGAAGTTGACTCCATTTATTTTAGGATAAACGACATTGACCGAACTATTTTTAGCGTAACCAATGTAAACAAAGATGGCGGCTTTCAATATCGAAAGTCGCGATCAACTTACAAATTATTTGTTTGATGAATTTTCATTAATGATTTGTTAAATTTAAAACTTTACTTGTGTTCGATACAGAAAAAAGGTTACAGATTGATGTTAAACTAAAAATTGTGTTTATTAAAATCAGAAAATGGTTTATGGAAATAAACAAAATATTCATACGTTCAGTCAATCCCGCTACCAAATACACAATAAATATGATCTTGAGAAACACGTTAGATAAATTAATTTCTTAATGCAATTTTAAAGAATTATAAGAATTAAACACCGTTTTCAATGGATTTATCGGTATATCAACAAGACCAACTCACTCATATATATGTTTGTGAATGAGTTGGTCTTGTTGATATACCGATAAATCCATTGAAAACGGTGTTTAATCCTATAATAAATAAAATAATCGTGTTTTACACATTTAATATAGACAGGTTCAGAGATTCGGAACTTGTACCGGTAACAATACATGAAAAGTGTAATTTTTCTTCCGTCGTCATCAGGCTTTGTGTGTCACGTGATTATTGCAAAAAAAAACTTGGGTGTCAGAAACTTCTAGAAATCAGTTAACAAGTAAGTCTAGTATGTAGTTTTCTTAACATAAGCAGCTTTAATCTAAATAATAAGTATACTATTGATTAATTTTAGGATATTCTGCATCATTGTTATTTAAACTTTTGTTGGATCTTTCTAAAACCCGATTAAATGTATATATCCCTCTGAAAAAGGTGAAAAATGAAATGGCAACCATTTTTTTCAGATTTGGCGCCAATATAGATATAATATATGATTTTATAGAAACGACTGACCAGTGTAAGAAACGACTTAGCAGTGTAAGTAAATTTTGGATTGTTTTTTACTTTTTATTGTAATTTTTGCGTCTTATATATTAATTTAAACGAAATGCAGGTACAATAACAAGTGAAAAGAGATCGAAAGCATGTGATCGAAACAAATGTAAACCCGTGTATCTACTTAGCAGTACAAGTTTCTGATCTCAGACCGTCTATTTTAATCAAGACTCGAGTGAAATTAAAATTGTAATTAACAATATAGAAGGTATTATTTAAATACTTTTTGCATTAGTTTGTCCAAGAATAAAAGTACTTCATTTTCATTGAATTTTAAATACTAACGATAGAACTTACTGGGTGTATACTGTTGTGTTTTGCCCGATAGTATAAAAACTGTTTACCATGTTTGGTCGAGTTTGTGATTCTTTTGTAGATCTAGGATATCATTTTTTTAACATCAACAATTATTTGCCACAGTTAAACTGCGTTTTAAAATGGGACTGAATTTTGACTTTTATAAAGCGATTTTCCATCTTAAATTTTGACCTAATTTTGAACAGAAGCGTACGTTAATAAAATTCCATTGTAGTTAATTTTAAATCCTTTGTGTAATGTCGACTGCAATTGAAGTGGGAAAAGTATCGCAGTTAGTCTGAATACCATTGTATTTGACGAAATAAACCAACCGTTTGTTAACAACATTAGACCCGTGTAAGAATGGCCCACTTCCTATTGAAATTTGATATATCTACAGGCCTCTGCAATAACTTTTAAACTTGTCCCTTCGAACGAGTAACTTTCAAAATGTATTTTTTCGAATGAAAACATCACTTATCCGAAACTTTTGACCCAGAACATCCAAAATTTGTATGTTTCAATGATTTGGTTAAATACATATTATGCTCACTAGCTAACGTTATGATAGAATGAAACTGAATTTTCGTCAGATCGATGTGTGTTGATGTTTTGATGTCAACGTAGTTAACTATTATCGGCAAGCTCAGTTCCTAAAAGTGTTTTTTTTATCACGAATAAGTATACTGGTTCCATTGCAGCTTGTAGTTAGCATACATAGTTTCAAACCAGTGCTAATTAATTTGCATAAATTTGTTGACATATCGACAATAAAAAATATATGAAAAAATATAATGGATAATAAATAAAAAAAAATTATTGACCAAACTCGCATTTTCAAGAAAAGATACTTCAATTCTTCATTATAGGCTTATTTTTTTTTACTTTTCAGACGGACATTTCCACTTGTCCTGGGCAATTGGACATGCGTAATTGTCGAGCCCTGATCTAAATGAAAATTCAGCCACATTTCAAAACGCCTATCTACGAAAGGACCATTAACACGACCAGATGTTGTAAGCAGTTTTAATATTGTCAAACAAATCACTTCAATATAGACACAGTAACAGTTAATGTAGTATTGGCTGTTTGAAAGAACTTTTCTTCGTGGGCATCCATTTTAGTTGTTAGCGAAAAAAAATATATTCAATTTCTCCCGAAATTGTGTACGGACGCTTATGAAAATGTAAAGAAATGAAGTAGCAAACGAACAGATAATTAAAATTCATTCGCGATTATAATTTTAACTTGTGAAGCAGACAATAATTACATAACAATGTTGACTCGCTTTGTAATAATTTTACAGTTGTGCATTTGTTGTTACAATTATACTTATTTCGTTCGAAAAATATATTTTCGAAAGTTCACAAATTAAATGCAATTACTCAGTTATTAAAACAAATGGTGACAATTACTTGTTTTTATTTGATTCTGTCTTTTAGAAGTAGTTGATTATATTTTTGCCATATAAAAGTAATAATTATTTACTTCTTGTGGCATACTGTCTGTACTTATTATTCTGTTATTTTTTGTAGGTTACCTACCTCAATTGTTGTCCTCGCAGTCGAAGAAAATCTATATCTGGTTAAGTTATTCATTTCCACATGAACAATTTTAATTTGCGAAAAAGGTGGTGGTAGTTTTAGCTTTGACTGGTCATTCCAAAGAGCCAACTTTCCATCAATGTCCCCCGCCTGTATATGTATTTCTTTTACCTTATACGTGGAAGTAGAACTTGTATTTCCAGTCTATGATAATAAAATTTAAAATTTGAATGAATACATATGTAAGGATACTTGAGTTTAAAAGTTGTATTAGGCAAGTTATATTAACAATTCTTAATTATGGACTGCTTTTAAAATGTATGCAACATATAATTTATTTCACCGTTATAATAAACGACATCGGATACATGTATTTAAAAAATTAAAGCATGTTGGAAATAGAAATTGGGAAACAAATCAATGAAAGAATGCATACATTTATGTACGTTACTTCACTTAAGGTGCGTCTGGCATAAAGGTCCGCTGCACCAAACATGGCCAGAGACTTTTCTGGTGGATGATTAAATGCATTTACTATCGCCTGACTTTCAGGTGGAATGGTTGAACCATTTCCATGATCTGAAAACAGAATATAACAAAATCTACATAAGTTGTTCATGAAAATGTGCTTGCCAAGAAAGAATTTCAACATTTGAAAAAAGATATTCATTTTCAGCACATCTTTGAGAAAACATTTGTAAATATTTTGTAATGAATAAATAAAGTTAAGACTATACAAAAAAGATCACAGAATGCAAAGAAACGAAGGACACAGCAACAGTTTATTTTAAAACGATCCTTAAAAATTACTATCTCCAATCCATGGACGGTACTTTTTCTAGATACGATCCACTATAGAATTGAAAATTAAATTTAGCAAACTACTCATAGAAACAATGTTTGCATTCTTTTATTATTTTTTTTGCAAATTTTACTTTTCCAACATCCTTTAATTAATCTGTATGACAAGTGCATATAGAATTGCAAAGTCCAGTAACAAACTTATCCCCACAAACATAAAACATTCAAAGATTTATTAATATCTGGTTTGAGTAGTCTCCCTTTGCATGGTTACTTGAAAATTTTTAGAAGAAATGAATTATGAATAGAAAACCAAGATAATATTCCTCCATTATATATTCATTATATTGAAGACCTAACATAATTCAATTCTAGGTTTGGTGGACCAACACTGTTAGCAAGATTCATTTATATACATTCCCGTACATAAAAAATATAAATTTCTGTTTCAAAAGTGGAGTATTTCTAGAACAGCCCCAAGTATATATATATGCACACAAAAATATATTTACCACAGTTGTAGGCTTAAGCTCAATCCCATATTCCTCTGAGACTTGAGCATACATTATCTTATATACGTGGCCTTCTACCACTATGTCAATGCTGGATTTAAGGAACGAGGACAACTTTATTATTTTGTTTGTTTTCAGGTCAAGGACCTTCATCTGAAATTTGTTGGTCCTTCCTGACCGTGTAACAATACTTCTGAAACCAGAAGGTTCCAGTATTCTAACTATTACTGCGTCCTGGAAGAAAGAATAAAACATTCAGTTTCTAATATAAAGGAAATGAAACAAGAAAGAATTGAATTGCTGCAATCTGTGCAATTACTTTTCTTGATGGGCTTATCATAAAATTCAGAATTGTATTTATTGCAATTAAATAATTTGTCCATTTTAACTTTGTTTAATGCCAATTTCAACGATTTTTCCGCTATATCTGGGCGTCCAGTTTTGTAATAAGCTGGAGTACCCGAGCCCGACCTTCGATAGGGAAACTGATAATCCTTGTCAAGTAAAATTGGAGTAGAGTTCACCGTACAGGCCGTGAAACTCGAATCCTAATTAGTTTTGACAGACCACATGATCAATAATAGACGATCACACTTTTGCTTTTGTCGCTGGTTATAATTTAGTTCAATTACTTTCAATGTAGCAGAATTGAATTGAATTGATCCGACACCATGTCAAAAGTTATTGCATATAATCAGCAATAGTCAATCTTGATCCCTTTCGTCATTGATAGGAGTTGACAATTCTTACCATTGTAAATAACCGTGTGTTGTGTATTAATTCACTTTTGTGTCTGTTTAATTATGTTATTACATTTTAGACATCGAGAACCTTGTCTGTCGTATATACTTTTTCAAAAATCTCTGAAACCACTGGGTCATTTTTTTTTAAACTTGGCTGCAATCGTCCTTAAGGTTCCTTGTTTAAAAGGTAACCATGATGTTGAATCAACAGACAAATATGGCAGCTGTTACTAAAAATAGAACATGGGTTTCAACTCATGTTTTTGATCAAAATCTAAAATTATAATAGCTATAGAGATAACAGTTACTTTAAATTGATCAGCACATGTTTCTATTGGTGTGAAGGTTTGTAACATCTCTTTGTTGGAGTTACTGCCTTTATATGATGATTTATGACAAAATTTTCGGTATATACAATATCACTTGAAAACTATAAGAGATGGATTAACATAGATATTTCAAAAATGATCAGCAATACAAGCACTACAATTCACTTAATTGGTCTGAAAGTGTTAGTCGGTAAATGGCGATGTTTTATGAAAATCTCTTAATTGGCCTGAAATTGTTAGATGACTGTATTGCCGTTCAAATTTATTACGAAATCTGTTTTGAGCTGAAATTTACAAACTATAGAAAGTAGACTGATATTGCATAAATTATCACCGATACAAGTTCTAGAAATCACTTTATTGGTCTGATATTGTCAGATGACTCTTCTTAGGAGTTATAACCTTTTTATACAAAATTTTTGGTGGATTTGTAATTTTTGCACTGGAACTTAAAATGCCATAATAGCTTGATTGAAACTGTAAATTGCGCAAATGATTAGTAAAGCAGGCCTACAAATCATTACTTGGCCCAAAATTGCAAGATGAATCTTTATAGAGTTATTGCCCTTTAATTACGAATTTGTCGATGTTTCATCTTGCTCTTTTAATGACAATTAAATTTTAAAAAACTCGAATGCTGATGTTATTTAAAATTATTTAAAATGAACATAACTAAATAAGATATATATAACCACAATAATCCCAATATTTTTTTACTAATATTTGAACGGGAGACGAAATTCAAATGACGAACAGTCTTCGGAGTAAATGGTTGTAACTTGGTTTAGTAGGTCACTTAATCTATAATTCTAATACGAGGTGCTTCAAAGGCCTTGAGATCCCAGTTGTGGTGAAAAAAATTATTTATTGGTAAGCGACACCCCGCGAAGAGGGCGTGTTTTGACGGGCTTTTCCGATTTCGAAACTAATTCCCACTTAAGGTGCGTCTGGCATAAAGGTCCGCTGCACCAAACATGGCCAGAGACTTTTCTGGTGGATGATTAAATGCATTTACTATCGCCTGACCTTCAGGTGGAATGGTTGAACCATTTCCATGATCTGAAAACAGAAAATAACAAAATCTTCATAAGTTGTTCATGAAAATGTGCTTGCCAAGAAAGAATTTCAACATTTGAAAAAAGATATTCATTTTCAGCACATCTTTGAGAAAACATTTGTAAATATTTTGTAAAAGTAATGAATAAATAAAGTTAAAGACTATACAAAACAGATCACAGAATGCAAAGAAACGAAGGACACAGCAACAGTTTATTTTAAAAATTACTATCTCCAATCCATGGACGGTACTTTTTCTAGATACGATCCACTATAGAATTGAAAATTAAATTTAGCAAACTACTCATAGAAACAATGTTTGCATTCTTTTATTATTTTTTTTGCAAATTTTACTTTTCCAACATCCTTTAATTAATCTGTATGACAAGTGCATATAGAATTGCAAAGTCCAGTAACAAACTTATCCCCACAAACATAAAACATTAAAAGATTTATTAATATCTGGTTTGAGTAGTCTCCCTTTGCATGGTTACTTGAAAATTTTTTAGAAGAAATGAATTATGAATAGAAAACCAAGATAATATTCCTCCATTATATATTCATTATATTGAAGACCTAACATAATTCAATTCTAGGTTTGGTGGACCAACACTGTTAGCAAGATTCATTTATATACATTCCCGTACATCAAAAATATAAATTTCTGTTTCAAAAGTGGAGTATTTCTAGAACAGCCCCAAGTATATATATATGCACACAAAAAATATATTTACCACAGTTGTAGGCTTAAGCTCAATCCCATATTCCTCTGAGACTTGAGCATACATTATCTTATATACGTGGCCTTCTACCACTATGTCAATGCTGGATTTAAGGAACGAGGACAACTTTATTATTTTGTTTGTTTTCAGGTAAAGGACCTTCATCTGAAATTTTTTGGTCCTTCCTGACCGTGTAACAATACTTCTGAAACCAGAAGGTTCCAGTATTCTAACTATTACTGCGTCCTGGAAGAAAGAATAAAACATTCAGTTTCTAATATAAAGGAAATGAAACAAGAAAGAATTGAATTGCTGCAATCTGTGCAATTACTTTTCTTGATGGGCTAATCATAAAATTCAGAATTGTATTTATTGCAATTAAATAATTTGTCCATTTTAACTTTGTTTAATGCCAATTTCAACGATTTTTCCGCTATATCTGGGCGTCCAGTTTTGTAATAAGCTGGAGTACCCGAGCCCGACCTTCGATAGGGAAACTGATAATCCTTGTCAAGTAAAATTGGAGTAGAGTTCACCGTACAGGCCGTGAAACTCGAATCCTAATTAGTTTTGACAGACCACATGATCAATAATAGACGATCACACTTTTGCTTTTGTCGCTGGTTATAATTTAGTTCAATTATTTTCAATGTAGCAGAATTGAATTGAATTGATCCGACACCATGTCAAAAGTTATTGCATATAATCAGCAATAGTCAATCTTGATCCCTTTCGTCAGCGTCACCATTTTTTTTTATTCGTCATTGATAGGAGTTGACAATTCTTACCATTGTAAATAACCGTGTGTTGTGTATTAATTCACTTTTGTGTCTGTTTAATTATGTTATTACATTTTAGACATCGAGAACCTTGTCTGTCGTATACACTTTTTCAAAAATCTCTGAAACCACTGGGTCAATTTTTTTTAAAACTTGGCTGCAATCGTCCTTAAGGTTCCTAGTTTAAAAGGTAACCATGATGTTGAATCAACAGACAAATATGGCAGCTGTTACTAAAAATAGAACATGGGTTTCAACTCATGTTTTTGATCAAAATCTAAAATTATAATAGCTATAGAGATAACAGTTACTTTAAATTGATCAGCACATGTTTCTATTGGTGTGAAGGTTTGTAACATCTCTTTGTTGGAGTTACTGCCTTTATATGATGATTTATGACAAAATTTTCGGTATATACAATATCACTTGAAAACTATAAGAGATGGATTAACATAGATATTTCAAAAATGATCAGCAATACAAGCACTACAATTCACTTAATTGGTCTGAAAGTGTTAGTCGTTAAATGGCGATGTTTTATGAAAATCTCTTAATTGGCCTGAAATTGTTAGATGACTGTATTGCCGTTTAAATTTATTATGAAATCTGTTTTGATCTGAAATTTACAAACTGTAGAAAGTAGACTGATATTGCATAAATTATCACCGATACAAGTTCTAGAAATCACTTTATTGGTCTGATATTGTCAGATGACTCTTCTTAGGAGTTATAACCTTTTTATACAAAATGTTTGGTGGATTTGTAATTTTTGCACTGGAACTTAAAATGCCATAATAGCTTGATTGAAACTGTAAATTGCGCAAGTGATTAGTAAAGCAGGCCTACAAATCATTACTTGGCCCAAAATTGCAAGATGAATCTTAATAGAGGTTTTGCCCTTTAATTACTAATTTGTCGATGTTTCATCTTGCTCTTTTAATGACAATTAAATTTAAAAAAACTCGAATGCTGATGTTATTTAAAATTATTTAAAATGAACATAACTAAATAAGATATATATAACCACAATAATTCCAATAGTTTTTTACTAATATTTGAACGGGAGACGAAATTCAAATAACGAACAGTCTTCGGAGTAAATGGTTGTAACTTGGTTTAGTAGGTCACTTAATCTATAATTCTAATACGAGGTGCTTCAAAGGCCTTGAGATCCCAGTTGTGGTGAAAAAAAATGATTTATTGGTAAGCGACACCCCGCGAAGAGGGCGTGTTTTGACGGGCTTTTCCGATTTCGAAACTAATTCCCACTGGAAAGCTTTTTGCATACGACATTAATTATAAATAGTGGCACGCTTTATAATTATCCGTTGCAATGTATCGTGTGTTATATTGACGAAATAGCCGGATAATGGCGGAAATGTTTTTTTTCTATAGGTCCGGCCCCGTGCGGGATCCGGGTGGCTAAAAGAATAGACCGCAGTCGCGCTAGCTTGACGTAAAAGGCGACTAAATAGCGCCCAGTACCCTGACCGGCGTGTCAGGTCGGTTTGCCTAAAGACTGACTGGGATGTGTGCCCCAGGTGGTTGAATGGGGTACCCCTGGCAAGCTGGGGTTGTCAGGCAATAATACGGAAAACCTGACCGCAAACCATATTAGTGCACCGTGTTGGGAAAAATGCCACGTTCCTCGCACGTTAAAGAACGCTGCTGTAGTATTCGCTATGAGTAGGGATTTCGATCCCGCTACAGGAGGCTAAATTACCCGACCCTATCCATCCTCCCATTTGCCAGTGGCACTCAAAAACCGTTACCCCTAGTTTTCCTTGTGTCCCATCCCATTTTCATTCATCATCATTTCATGTTCATTTTATCATCCATTTCATGTTCATCGCCTGAATATAGCTGAAATATTGCTGCTCGGGCGTTAAACACCATCAATCAATCAATCAATCAATCTATAGGTCCGTAGATATCCTATGTACAGTAATTGTGTTATTAGATTAGAAATAATTCACGGAGGCTGTGATCTTTCATTGTTTTACAACTTCAAGGCGACACGGTCGTAGCATCGCATTTCATATTGGTACTGGCTGCTACGCCTATGTATTTGAGATCAGAGGAGAGTCAAAAGACACCAATAAAAATAGAAAAATAAGAAATTTTTGTTTTTATTTCTGAAAATTATTGGCACGACATGCCGCACCTGCAAAAGTTATTGTTACGGCGGACGCCATGCCTGCCGGTACCGGCTGTTCCGCCTGTGCGACAGGAAAAGATACAATAACGACAAAAATGGTTCCTCAGTTGTAAAACAATGATAAATCACAGCCTCTGTGAATTATTTTTAAAATTTTGTCATATTATTGGTTTACTGAGTCGTCCTGGTATGACGACACCTGGTTAAAACAGCTTGGTCTCGACGACTTCTTAAACAATTAAAATTATATATATTTGTGAAGTAGTGGATGGATTTCATGAAGTTTGTTATGAACCTCTAGATCCCAACCACTCTGCCACAAACGAGAAATATATTTAAAAATTAATGCTTTAAAATCTGTAAAAACACGACTGTGTTCCCATGGATTCCCACATGACCTGGTATCCAGAAAAACACAACCTCTTTACCCAAAGCTACAAGGACTTTGTAAATTTGAATAATTTTTAAAATATTAGGGTTCTTAACTTTGAAATTTTCATTAGCAAGAAGACATGACAGAGAATCGGAGCAGGTAATAAATTTGTGCTCGTCTGAGGAAGCAATTACTTTCATTGCAAGAAGAATAGCTTGCGCCTCAGCAGTAAATACAGATGCGGGAGACGACGAGTTTCAACACGCTCTACCAAGACAGCGACTGAGGCAACTTTATCTTCGTCTTTTGACCCGTCTGTATAAATAGTACTATAATCAGGATTTAATTTCTGCAAAATGTTGTATTATTAAAGGGTTTGTGTCGGACTTTTGTTTTCTTAGATCATAAATAAATACTGGTTTGGGGTTTAACCAAGGAGGATTATGTGGAATTTCAATAGCAGCTATTTCATCTAAATTTATACCTGAGTTGTTCAAATGAGGTTTTATTCTTATTCCAAAAGGTTGAATTTTATTGTTTTTCAAAAATATTTTCGAAAAGAGGTTTGAAAACACAGTCGTGGGCCGGGTTGCCAGGATACGCCTTCAATTTGGTTGCATATTGCAAAGCGAGCTGAACTCTTCTTTGATACAAATAAGGCTCGTTTGCTTCTACAAATAAACTTATTACATGTGTGGTTCTAACAGCTCCAAGACATAGTCGCAATCCCTGATGGTGTATAGTATCGAGGATTTTGACATGACATGCGAGCAGAACCATAAATAAAGCAACCGTAATCCAATTTCGATCGAACCAGCGATCTGTAAAGATTCAGTAAAACATCGCACTCAGCACCCCAGTCGGTACTGCAGTTGGCGTTCAATATTATTCATGTTTTTTCCTCGGTAACATATGAGTAAGTCGTCAACATAAAGAAAACCATCAATATTATCTTTTAAAACTTGAGCAAGGCTATTAATTTTGATGCTAAATAAAGTGAAAGAAAGGATGCTTCCCCGAGGAATACCCATTTCCTGTTCAAAAGGGTCAAATAAAGTAGAATTGACCCTAACTTTACATTCTCTGTCAGATAAAAAGTTTAAAATAAAGGTAGGAAGTCTACCTTTCAACCCCATATCAAAAAGATCTTTTAAAATACCATATTTCCATGTTGTGTCATACGCTTTTTCTAAATCGAAAAAGATAGACACAACATGCTCATTTTTTGCAAAGGCGTTTCTAATATACGTGCCGCCTTCCGTCTGCCTCATCTGTATTTGCAGCGGGGACGCGGGCTGTTCTTCTTGCGATGAGGGTGCTTCGTCGGACGAATGCAGATTTACTGTCTGCTCCGGTTCCCTGTCTTGTCTGCTGGCTAGTGAAAATTTCAAAATTAAAAATCCTTTCATTTTAAAAATTATTCAAATCTACAAATCTCTTGTGGATTTGGGAAAAGAGATAATCTATCTTGGATTTCCAGTCATGTGGAATCCGTGGAAACACAGTCGTAGATCAGGAGGTTAAAATTGCATTAAAGGATACTATCATTAACTGTAATATTCCTTTTACCGATTTTAAAGCGTGTATTTTTAAATATATTTCTAATTTGTGGCAGAGTGGTTGGGATCTCTAAGTTCATAATAAACTTCGTGAGATCCAGCCACTACTGCACACAAATAATTTTAAATGTTTTAGTCGTCAAATAGACCAAACTGTTTTAACAAGATGTCGTCTTGGTCATACCAGGACGACACAAAGTTATATTTTAAACAATGAACCACTACCCGAATGTGTACCATGCAATAGTCCATTATGGTCTGTGAATAGGGGAATAGTTGACAGTTATTTTGGGGCTATTCCGCCGGTTTCTGCTTCGGGATCTACTTTTACATCCAGTTTATGAGATGTATGGATCAATTTTAATCTTGTTTAATAAGCAATTGATACTGTATTGTTATGAAGAAAGGTTTAAAAATCAGTTTAAACAATAGTTCTTTTCTCTATTAAATGGATCTTGAAAAGGAATGTGAAGGTGGCATGGTCTTCACAGACACGATAGACAATGCATGTTATGTGGCTCCAAAGATATTGGGGACGAGTTCCATTACATAATGTCATGTAAATACTTTGTAAGAGAACAACAATACATCCTCAGATATTTCATCGAAACCCAAATGACGTTTTTTATTTAAGTATTCACTCACGTAATTTTGTTTTAATAAAAAGTAGGCGGATTTGTAAATTTATAAAAATTCGAGTTTTCTCTGAATACATGGACAACATGATATAGCTGACAAATTGCCGACAGCCGCCATTATTAAACATCATACAAACAAACAAACCAAGTTAAGTTGACATATAATATTGGAGGTCTCGGAAGTTAGCAATAGTTTATCTGAAATTAATTTTGTAAAAAAAATTGCGTAATATATCATTAGAATGTTTCCTTTTTGTGGCACAAACATTTTTCTTATCATAGCATGTAAAATAAAACTTGCAAAGAAAAAAGAAACTAAAACCTACTTTGTTTCCGTTGATCTCGCTGTAGTAAAATTGTTTGATGGCTCAATATAGCTTATATAGTATGTTAAATGTATGCGGAATGTTCGATTTCTAATAGAGCACGAGAAACAAATACTTGTACATATTGTACATATTGTTCGACTTGTAATTAAAAAAATGTCGTGTCAGCAAAATCGTGCGAACATTGGCAGGGTTTGAATGTACTTAAATCTATGCCACATACGTCATTAACTGCCTAAAAGGTGTACTCGACTGCAATCTTTATTAAGAAGAATTGGTCGTTTTCTTAATAAAACTATGTTTTCTCCGGCTTTGTCTTCCAATAAAAATTGGATGGCACAATATACTTGAAAAATTGCTTAAAGTGGCGTTAAATACCATTCAAACAAGCAAACAAACGCTTTCAAATCGATGGCACATTTTTTTGACAATTATATTAAAAAGATTCTAATGAATCGTGTGTTATGTTTAAAAAAAACTTTGGAAGTTCACTGTATTGTTGAGTTACATGCTAAAAATCAATCATAAACTGTATGTTAAATAGACTATATTGGAAATACTTTTGACTTGACGCTAGGCAAACATTCAGTGATCTATGAAACTGCTATCTGTTTTCACAAAACGTAGTTAAAACACGTTTAGAGCTTCTTAGTACTGCACCCAAATTCCATACTTTTTCATTGGTAGTCTAAATTGTGTTCACTGTTTTAGACTCTATCCCCCTTTTCCGTTGATTATTGTTATTGACTTGTTCTCGTGTGAAATATAGCTTAAATACTGCTCGCTGGACGTCAAGCAAGTATCCAATCAGTTAATGTTATTACTGCCTCAAAGTGAAACATGTTACAATTATACTAAGTTACTTATCAAAAGAAACCATTTTTATTTAGACCTAATGAAAAAAAAAATTTAAACACGCTTTTATTAAAGACGATTGTATGTCAATGTGTGTTTTATCACGCTTTAACGTTTGATAAATATGTTGAATATTAACGTAACAATATTAAAAGACTTAATTTAAAGGAAGAACTAAATGAATATTAACATTGTTGTTCTTTGTGGGAAATATCCGAAAACCTATGATCCAAGGAAAATGCTTAGCAGATCTTCAGAATTTGGTTTATTTTGAAGAAACCATTCATTGCAAGTAATTAACAAATTGCTTTTCATGTCTTTTGGTATATACATGAGTGATAGTTGTTCTCGAAATTTCCCTTCTGAACAGAACACTTTATTACGTCAATTTCTGTTCTCACCCAATTACAAGATTGTAACGTCATTCGCATGTAATCTTAATCTACCCCTAGAGTTTGATGTGTCAATTAAACACCTGAGCCACTCGAACCAGCTAAGTCATTCCCCGATATCACGATCCTATAACTACTAAAAACCTTTCCGAACAGAAAATGTAATAATACCAGTAATGGCATAATGTCTCTTTTTGATGTTATTTTGATAGTTAAATGTGTACTTAGAAGCATACCAAAATTTGACTCCTTAATTATTTATAATATAAAAGTAATAAATATAGGTACTGTTTTCAATGTATCAGAGTTAAAAATGGAGATTATCCGAATAAAACTATAAATATTTGCTTAATATACATGTTTTCTTTATAAAAAAAACACTTTAAAAATGTTTGAAAAAGAGTGTGTAGTTTACATGATAATATTGGTTTGTGCTTGTTGCTAATGTTAAATTTTTTATTATATCATTTAAAATATTGATTACTACTGCAACTTTCTTTAATCCTAGCTAGCTTAATAGTAAACTTTGCAATAGTTTTTGATTTGAATACCCATTTTGGTTCCAATATTAACAGTATTTTTGTTTGTATTGCTTGTTAAAGTTAGTACTTGAATTGTAGCGGAAGTTAGCCAAAATTACGTTAAAAGAAAATTATCTGATTTCGTGTGTATGTGCTTATCTTTCTTTTCTATGTTTATTCAAGTCGATTTAATAACTAAATATAGGTTTATAACGATTTAATGGAAGAAAAAAAACAAATGCTAATTAGTTATAGGAAGTTAACATTTTGTTTTCTTTAACCTTGTTTTATTCTTGTTTTATTATAGTCAATATATGGATTAATTTTCAAACGCACACTTTGTACTGTTTCAGTGACAAGTTTTCAGATTAAATAAGCGTTGCATCCTCAGTCAAGAGAGAAAGAATCTCTCACTCTTCCCACTTGGTATTGGCTGGTTGATCGTGGAGACAATGTCCTAATATTTGACCCATATTGCATTTTTATAATGCAGGCCACACGTACGCGTTTTTCGTTTTTGTACTTTCCTTCATAAAACTTATTTTTGCGTCAAAGTCTTCATCATCTACTCGGTCGATCTATTTCGTTTCGTCATATAGAGCTATACAATATTGGCTAACTGTTTGTCTTACTTGCGTGTTTCCTCTTACCATTTCTTCTTCGTGCCTACTATTGTCTTCCTCAGTTTCGCCTCGATATCTGTCTCGTTTCGTTCTCTGTTGTTAGCATCAATCGCGTGAAAGCTCCATCCTTAGCAATTTGAGTGTCCCACGAACCGCGTACAATTTTCACAGTGACACGATACATTTCTTACAGTATTTCGTTTTCACTTACAGGAATGACAGAATGAACCAACATTGTTCCGGGAATTGCTTTTATATTCAATCTATTTAAAATTAAATCTAAATTGCTCCCCAATTTCTGTTATTGGTCGCTGCGTTGTAATATCTAACAACATTCCATTACAGGTCACTTCAGAGGTCAACATTTTCATTTTTGATCGTGCAATCAAATTTTAGTTCCAGATGAATGATTCGACCAATCAAATACTGGTTTGCATATCTCACTAGGCTTTACTGTCAAACTGGCGATGTCCGATGCATTTTTGCGGTCTGAAAATTTTTTACAACTCTTTAGTACTCAAGACCTCAAAGAATGATTTTGGATTGTTTAGTGAAAGAAAAAGATTGCCGTTCTTCCTACAGTGTTCGGGAAACCATTTCCACTTCAAATTGTAGCATATACATTCCTATAAAAAGAAAGATGAACAAATCGTCATCGCCCTATTTAATATATTGGGAGATCTTGCTCGGCTTTTGTTATTGCTTATGGAGAATAAAGTAAACAGATGTTTAAAACTTAACGGCAGCATAGAAAGGTCAGTACTAAATTATATACGAAAATTTGATTTTATTTCACAGTAAGGCACGAATTTTTTACCAAGGAAAAAAGGGGTAGGGGGAATTACATATGATCAACGTTTCTAAACATACAACATGGTATCATTTAATAGTACTGGTATACACATGTAACTAACATGGTTAGGAAATTGATAAGGAGAATGAAAATTAAACATTTGACAAAAATTATCAATAAAACTACTGGTAGACATTAAATGTACACTGTACATTCTTTTACTAAGTTTTAATCATCATTCATGGTTTGGTTGACTGTCAGAAAAAATTTTAAGGAACATTGATCACTACAAATGATAACCATCTCATTTGTAAAAAGTATTTTTGTCTAAATACTGGCATACTAGAAAGAGGTGTGTGAAAATTAATACTACAAATAAAATAGTTATATAGTTATGAAAGTCACTTAATACATGTATAAATTAACATGCTCAACAATTTTTTTTTCAGATGGCTGAAAATATCCAAGACGGATTTATAGATATTATTTGTGCATCACCCGAGTCAAAAATTGAAATAGGAGGTAAGATTGATAAATCAGATGACAAGTTTTGCCAAATAGCTGGATTTTTCATTAATTTTCCTTCGGTTGTTTAAAGTTTATCATTGAGCCAGTCTTTGTTTTGATTTAATCCGTCAGTGTCAATTTCCAAATTAATTTCAACAGCTGCCTCACATAATTTCAATAACTCATGTCTTCTACTGTTTGATGTTATTACTCCTCTATCATTTAAAAAAGATCCAGCCACTACTGCACACAAATAATTTTAAATGTTTTAGAGGTCGAAGAGACCAAGTTGTTTTAACAAGATGTCGTCTTGGTCATACCAGACATAGTTATAGTTTAAACAATGAGCCGCGACCCGAATGTGTGCCATTCAACAGTCCATACACCATTAAGCATGTCTTGATGGACTGTGTGGACGTGGCCCACATTCGGGAACGTTTCTATAGTGATGATTGGTATTTTAATTTATTTAAAACTGTCGCAGGCGACACAATTTTAAAGTTCTTAAAGGAAATTTATTTTTTAAATAAAATTTAATTTCACTATTAATTGTGATACTTCATATTTTTTTATTGTTTTAACTACCATTTTTATCTGTGTATATTCTCATATTGTTGTAGCCCTGGGTGGCTAAAAGAATAGACCGCCGTCGCGCTAGCTTGTCGTAAAAGGCGACTAAATAGCGCCCAGTACCCTGACCGGCGTGTCAGGTCGGTTTGCCTAAAGACCGACTGGGATGTGTGCCCCAGGTGGTTGAATGTAGTACCCCTGTGCATTATTGTTCCCATGTGGTACAATGCTAATATGAGTAGCTGATAAGAATTTTGGTACCAACTGCACTTGACTAAACACAGATGTTACTATTGAGATCAGATTTCTGCAAATCCACTATTCACATCAATGCAAACTCCAATCTGAAAAAGTGTTGCATCATGTATAAAATATGTAACTACCACTATTTCTACTAGTATGATGTACTTTTACTACATGTGTATTGTTCTTAAAGCAAAGTATACATTTATCCATGTTCAACTTGCTTTGTTGAATTGGATAAACTTTAAAATTTACATTGAATAAAATGTGTATCCCTATACATGTAAATAAGAAAATCAGAACAATTTACATTAACTACAAATGTGCATGGTTTTATGACAATTACAACTGCATAATGTTTATGAACTTATATTATTCCATCGCAATTGAAAAATAATTTAAGCATTTAGAATTAAACGCCAATGATGAGTCTTAAGTAGACGAAACGCGCGTCTGGCGTAATGAATTTGTCACCTTTATAATTTTGATTACATCTTATTGGAATATTTGAGAGAAAAGTCAAGTAACAGCACGGCACGTCCGCGGGTGGCGGACAGGGAAGCAATTATTTTGGGTTCAGTTGGAGTGAGAAAGTTTAAGATCAATATGTGATGACTTGTTTACGACATTTATTTATATTGACATTCGATTACTAAGGCCATTCGTTAGTCAGTCTTTGTCTAATTTTTTAACAAGAAACACCGTCATTTGTATCGCTGCATAATCTTCTAGACTTGTATATATAAACATATATATATATCAATTTGTGTTACTCTATTATATTTATTTATTCATTTTTATATATGAATTTATAAATAGAAGGACTAAAAAAGTCTTTGGTTTTGTTATACTAACGGACAGAATTAGTATAAATCAACAGTTAGTCCGTACCAGCACTGTTGCAACTATGCGGACTAAACCACTACCCTAACAAAATCTTATTTCAATACAGATGGTATAAAGCATGCAAAATAGCTAAGCGTAGAAATCTTCTTTCCACAATCGGACAAATGAGTTCGATCTACATGTATGTGATAAATATTGCATGGACGAACTGGCCTTAAATGCTTCCAAAAATGTCTTGTGTGGAGATGCTGCAATTAGATCACCTGACATCTGGTTCACAACGCTTCTGCGGTTAGAATAAACATGAGCCTGTATTCATCGTGGTTTGCTTCCCTCAAATAGTTCGCAAAAATTAACAGTTGAAATAAATGAGTACATAGGTAATTCATCCAATCACTTAGGTTACAGGCAAGCGTTTCTGGCTGAAAATGTGTGTTACAAATATCGTTACCAACTACTGGTAAAATTAAACACGATGGTTGGGTCTCCGTGATTAAAGCTTCCAATTCCGCATTATGCTCCAGACTGTTTACTGTCCCACTGGATCTGCGTAAACACTTAACGTTATACTGTGTTAAATTAAAATCACCGAATTATTCCATATTTTTCAAAATTCGTTTGTCAATCGTTTGATGAAACTCGAACCAATAATCAAAACTGTGGGTAATGTTGACGAATGAGCAAGGACGATTACCAATATTACATAGTAATTGAAAATCGGACACGGATGAGTAACAGCATTACATTAACACTAGCTAGTCAGAACAGTAGCTTATATACGATAAGTTTAACAGAGACTAAGTTATATGAATACGAGTAAAATCTTTTTCTTATGTGAAAAGAAAACGCATTCCTAGCGTTCGTCCTTAATAATTGATCAATCGAACAGCAGCAAAATTATTAACATAAATATTTAATATCTGAATTAAATCTGAAAAAGCGATATTTGCTGTTTAATACTACATCATCGATGTGCTAACACAACAAGACCCCTGAAACGAAACAAATAATAATTATAATATAAAAGAACTCTTTAATATTGTTTATTATTCTAAAAATAAAATGAATAGTAGTCCCAGTACTGTAAAATACGAGTCACTCGTAGAGCAATCACCTCTGTTATATTCAAATGGGTGTACCAGCAATGTAAATATTCTGATACTTCGTAGTGCTGTTGTTCCAAGAGAACAAACATAAAAACGACGGTTATGTGGTGCACATGCTTGATAGAAAATGTACTAAAGAAAATATGATGGAGATAATTAGCTAACACCTTTATAGTAATTCCACAAAACCTTGTTCATATAATTCTTCTGACAATAGGGATATCTCGTTATCATGTTAGTTAATTAGCACCTCAAAACAATCAATTTATCAAGTAGGTGTTTAAATGACGTCAACACGCTTAATTAGACTGTTATAAAAATGTTTCAGATAAGTCATAATAAATATTTGCTTGCTTACGTCTGCAGGGAGAACAGATATGATATTTTGATGTGCACATTGACCACAAGCAAGTCGAGATGTCAAACCTCCTGTTTAGTAATACAGCAAATTATACAAGTCTACATATAGAAAGCATGAAATGGAAGTTTATTAGCAGTTTGTGTGTTGCAATTCTACTTCTTGATTGTTGTATTGCGATACTAGCAACTACAAAAGATATAAAACGGTCTCGATTCTTAATTTTAGTGCTTTTTCTTAGTATCATTGACGCGATACAGATGGTGGTTTCGTTATGGCATGTTATTATTACGAATATGAATGAAAAGAGTGTTTCTGATATAAATCAGTGTTTGGTACTCAAACACCTAGTTGCAGGGACTATAATTTGTTCACTTTTACAAGTTTTATTTGTATGTATTGAACGACTGAATGCTACCTTTACACCACCAAACAAATGGATCAAGTCTGTAAGCTGTACAGTTGCCTCAGCAGTGGGTATTGCAGTGGTACATCTTTATGTAATGATACGATGCGGCATTGAACTATATGATGGTCCAAAGCCGTGTTCTGCGTCGTACACCGCAGAGACAGATTTCATGCTTTATATTGACATTCCAATTTTTGTGTTAGTTGTATTGATCGTCACATGTTATGTGATAATAATATTGCGGTTGATCAGTCATAAAACCCCCAAAGATCCACAAATAACGGAACAAGAAATGCACAGGATGAATAGAGCAAATTCTAAAATGCGAAGGGGCATTGCATTTCTAGGACTTATAATAATTGTATCGGTTGCTTCTTTCACGCCCAGGATGATAATCGGTGTTCATATCCACTATACAGGATCATCATTTGAAGAATATGTCGATTCTATGAGTTTAGGTAATAATTTATTGTTACTTAACCCTTTGCTTGATCCTGTTATTTATGTATTCAGTATAAAAAAATTCCGAAATCGCTTGAAAGGCAGATGTACTTGCGCAAATACAGTCAATCACATGGATGGAATCGAAATGTAAATATTGTTTAGAGAACTTCACAGAATCCATTTAGGTATATAAACATAACAATTTTAGAATAAGTCTACTATTAAAATGGGTCATCAAAAATATCTAAGCCAGGAGAGCTTTTTGTGTAGATTAGATGTTGAGATGATTGATATAGATTTTCATATAAGTTAAAAAGAAATAGCTATCACCAGGAGCAGAACTCTTACAATAATGTAATTACTCCAAGAAAGAATTTGCTGATGACGGAGAGATTGAAATTAGCTTCACTTTTATAGAAGATACACTTGATATTCCTTCACATGACTTTTCCGCAGTTAGGATTACGCACATTCAGGTTTTGCTATTATATCAGGAGGAAGTGGAGTTCTTTCCTATATTGTCTCGTTGTTTTTTTAAAATGTGGTAACTACAACTTAGGAATAAGAAAAATAGCAAAGAAAGCCGACCGAACAACAAGAGCCAAAAGTCAAGGGACAGTTACAAATCCGGATATAGACAAAACGCAACACAAAAACCAAAAACACAAAAAACAGAGAGTAACCCGAACCCAATAAAAACCATGGGTGCACTCAGGTGCTCCGGATGAGTAAGCAGTGCCTGCCTCTAATTAGACACCCGTCGAGTTACTCATTGTCATGTCTAGGGAAAAGTCAAATACAGGAATAGGAATCACTACCTATGACTCCGCAAACATGTCAGATCGTATTTGAGACACTGATTTCCGATAACGATCAATTAAGTCATGGTGACGACCATAGAATTTCTGGAGAGATAACATCAACCTAGGTGCAACAACCCCTTGTTTGAGTAGTTTAGCAGTCAACAACAGGGAGCGGTCTAGAAAATCGGAATACCGATCGCAGGAATAACGTGCTGGAATTCTATTTAGTTTTCTGAATTTAAAGACAAAGACATAGAAAGGGGTGACTATTTTGTTTTGTTATGTGTATTTCAAAATAACAAATGGGAATGAATTTTCTATACTATTTTAAATAAAAGTTTACATAATTTGGTCGTCAAAACGGAAAGTAAAAAGAAGAGATTAACTAATCTGAAGCCACACAATACAAAACAACAAATCTCAAAAGTAACAAACAAAGTAATAAAAAAATGGAAATTCCCCCAATCTATTACTAATGCATCTGTGACGAAATATAAACATTACATAGTGTAACAAAATAATTAAAACAAAGTAAATTTAAAAACGCACACACACAATGACTTTAAAAAAGCATCTCGCGTGCCAAGGCGCACGTCCGTATTTTGAAAGCGGAAAACGTCTAGTCTAAAGTTATAAATGATAAATGAAAATCCCCCCCATAAAAAAATCTATCACTAATGCATCTTTGACGGCATATAAACATCACATAGTGTCATTTTATTAAAAAATAATTAAGAAAAGAAATGAAAAAAAACCACACACACGATAAATTCAAAAAAATATTTGACCTCGCATGCCAAGGCGTACATCTCGTATTTGTCTTCGAAAAGTTTTAAAGCGGAAAAAGCGAGAAACACGTAAAACGTGAAGGCGAAATCGTAACATTTTTTTCACTTCGCCTTTTTGCGTTAGCATTATATGTATGTTTGAAGTTTGTTTAACAAAAAAAATTATATTAGTTTATATAATATGACGTCGAGTGTTTATTGGGAAGAGCTGGAGTACCCAACAAAACAGCAAAGTTTCGACAGGAAAACTGGTGCTCTTTGCAAATTTATAGGGATGTGTCGAGTACACCATCTCGCGGTAAGGATCAAACATACAACTTGGTGATAAATAATAGGTTACCTCTACCTTAACCTCCGAGGTCGTGGTTTTTTTTTATTGTAAACGCTTAAAAAGATCATTTGTTGTGGTTTGATCACTTTTTTTTCTTTGCCAAAGTTCCTATGAATTCCGGTGTATAATACTGAATAAGATTTTCGACAAAAGCGAAAACATCTGTTTATATATTTTATTAACTTCCCCACAGTGTCACATGAATTTACACAGGACTAAATAAAGAATAAACTAATGTGCCACAGTTCCTAAAAATTCCGCTGTATAATACTGAATAAGATTCACGACAAAAGCGAAATCATCTTTTTATATATTTTATTCACTATTTATCTCACTGTGTCACATGAATTTACAGAGAGTTAAATCTCAAATAAAGAAGAAGGGGCTCGTTGGCCGAGTGATCAAAGTAGTTCGTCTACTATTGATCACGTGGTCTGTCAAAACAGAGATTGTGGGTTCGATTCTCACTGCAGGCAGGGTGTATTCGACTACAATCTTAATTGACAAGGATTTTCCTACCGCAGGTCGGGGGTTTTCTCCGGGTACTCCGGCTTCCTCCCACAATAAAAACACCATTCAAACAAACAAACAAATAAAGAATAAAATACTGTGCCACAATTCCTAAGATTTCCGGTGTATAATACTGAATACGATTTACGACAAAAGCGAAAGCATCTATTTATATATTTTATTCACTATCTCATTGTGTCACATGATTTTACACAGAATTAAATCTCAAATAAAGATTAAACTACTAACAGCGTTTGTATATCGAAGCTAATTATGAGTTAAAAATGCGAACATGTAAGCGTGATACGAAAATCAATTCTGCTTTTGCATTTTAGCCGTCGTAATTGTTTATTTTACGATTTCTTTTAAAGTCATTCCACAATCAATGATATATAAGTATAAATGGTGTCCTTTAAATTAGGAAGTACTTGAAATTGGTTGATAGGTTTAACAGAGCTGCCCAGCGCGTCTTCAGCTGGCGGACATGGGATGTTCTTACGGTATTTATATTTTTTTGTGGGGGGGGGGGTGGTTAAGGTCATATTAAAATTGCCGCGAACCATAATGACATGTTTAGAGGGTGTAACGCTCCTTGTACGAAAAAAAAGTAAATCTTACTCCCCAACCCATGCCCCATATTTGTCAAAATTGCCCTTTTGTCAATCTTTCTCTAATTTCGGTTCCCAGATATATCCTGCATTAAGAAATGTGCTTAATTAAATAATATAAAGAAACAAATTTCTTTAAATATGTTTATTTATGCATTTCGAACGAGACATCGTATTAACAATTCTTTTAAACGCATGTTTTTATTTTATTATAAAAAAGGTATAATAAATGCATATATTATATACAAATGACGCAGAATCCGTTTTATCTTTAAATTATTTATTTATACGAATCCGTCAATAAACTAACCGATTTATGCATATAATTAAATGACGGATTCTGGATCGCACTGATTGGACTGATCGCACTGATCGCTGACGGTTACCAAGGTAATGACGGATTCATAATTTTGGACGGATGTCGTCATCATCAATCAGTCAGCGATCCGTCAGCGTTCCAAAATCCGTCAGCAATCAGTTATCAATCAGTCAAAGTGTTGCGTTTACGGGTGCAAGTACTGTACTGCATAATATGTACATTTATGTTGCATTTCGACACATGTATTCAGCTTGATAATCTAACTATCTGCAACCTACAATACAAAATATGACAATAATTCAAAACACTTAAAACCTGTACAAATCTACAACAAATATACACATTTTGCTGGATTGTAGTCTCACGTACATGTAAATTCATTCCAGATCTTGGTATTTTTCATGCATCTAAAAGACCAATATCAGTTAGTTTAAAGTTGAAGTGCTTGATTTAAGGAAAACAATGAAATCACAAAACAACAACCTAATACTATTTAACCATAAATTTCATTAACATACTAGCATACATTTTTAACGATGACTAAAAATGTATGGAAATTTCAATGTTGATTGCTGAAGATTGAATGAAATATATATATATTTCATTTGTTTGATATCAAATTTTCTATGTTTCAAATATTTAAGCTTTTTAATTTAGCTACAAAATGTTTGTTTATCAATAAAATGGCTGCAATTCCTGATAAGTACCATCTTCTAAATAAGTCAAGACAAATGATGGGAAATTAAATTGTAACAATTTACCTCTTGGGTTGTTTCTGCAGTTGAATTTCTCCACTTGACTTTCCAGATGCCAAATGCCAATCTGACCCAAACTTTGTATGGCCTGCAACCATCATAGATAACTCGATACTGTGATGTAAACCTAAAAAACACAGCACAAAATAAGACTTGGTGAATTAAAAAGACTTGAGTTGAATTTCTATGTGCAAATAATTCAGACATTGGTGAAATACATACTTGTACCGGAAATTTCCAAGCAGTGGTATTATTATCAAGATTAGTGTAATTCTATTAATCGCAAATTTGAACAAGAGGATGTTTCAAACATGATATCTTAAAGAAAGCGTCACAAATGGCAAGATAATTCGCACATAAATGGAACTACTGCCTGGTGATTAAATTTGCCGGTTTGTCTTCAATCATTTGCTTGAAAGGAAAGTAATATGTTTATTGCACATATAAGCTGTTAACAATATACTTCTTTATGTTTTTTGCTTGAAGAAAAACAGTGAAACTTTTACAACCTACATGTATGCATTAAAACAAAGTTAAATTTCTCAGGACTTTTGAACACCAACCTGTCATGACTTTCCATAAAAAATAACATAGACTATTGTTTTTGTTCTGCCCACTAAAGTGGTCAAAGTGTATCTGAGCATTTGCCTCTCCCATTCCATATCTTCCAAAATAGTGGTGAACCATACTAATAACACTGTTAGTCCCCTTTCCTTGACTGTAGCTTTCATCGATCAAGTAAAATGTTTGTTAACCTTTTAAAAGAAATTTGGTACATGTAGCACTTATTTAGTTTTAATTTCTTCATCCAAACATAAAATAGTGCAAATGTAAATGATTGGAAATGAGAATGCTCAAACATGTAAATGATACATTTAGATTATACTGTATGTATGAATGACATTGCTGATCACTACCACTCATTAGTACCTAACATTTCATGATCTATTATAAACAACTTTGAATTAAATTCATTCGGTTTAATTGTGTGTCAGCCAACTTCCAGCATTTTGTCAGCTACATCGTGGCATCTAGTTTTTACTAAGTGAGGAAGCCGGAACAAAATACAAAATACTTGGTAAAAAAACACCCTGACCTTCAGTAAACAAATTGGCAATCCTTGTCAATTAGGATTGGAGTATATCAGTACAACCAGTGAGCAAACAAAATTCATATCTGAGGAACATAATTAAAAGTCAAAAGACAATGTATTTCCCACATTGTACATACCTGAACCTTCAGAGCAAATGCCAAAAACACATCACACATCATAGGTGTCTTAAAATATATCGGGCCAGCTTGTTGTGAATGATGCGGATAGTGAACCTGCTGTGCATAATCCCAAGAGTAGTGGAAGGTAGTCTCTATAGACATTGGCTCATGGATATCAAGTTCTAAAATTGAAAAAAATCAACATTTTTTATTACACAATATGAATAAATGTACATTGAACTTTATACAGCACTCAATAAATATTTTGGGGACAAACACCAAGAAGCTACATGTACCAGGTATGACGTTAATTATCCGACTTCATTACGCTTTGCACTCCACCATACATGTACATGCAGTATGTCACGAATGTACTAGTACTAGTCTGTTGTTTTTAATTTTATACTATACATGAACTTTAAACCTAAAATTTCATACTGCAACTACAGTGCTACATAGATGTACAATGTAAATTATTGGGTAACAATACCTGTTATCTCTGCTGAGTGGAGAAATTTTCTTTGTTGTTCTTTACTTGCAGGCTTTCAAGCGGCCCTAAATATTCCTAATGTTCCTTATTTTTTATCATCATCCTTAAATTTCCTTTTTTTTTCTGAAAAGCCCTAAAAAGCCCTTATAAATCATGAAAAATCCTACATTTTGAAATTAATATATTAAAATCTTTAAGCTATAATTTATTGTAAAAAGTCAAGTATTTACATGTTTTAGAATGCAGTTAACTCACTTTCTAGTGTTAGTATACTTCCAGGAACTTGTGTTATTACCAAATGCCAGCTCAACAGACATGAACAGATTTACATTCATCAGATATCCAAAGAACAAATTGCAGGAATAAAATTGGATCATCTGTTGCTGAATGTGTCTGTTGATGACTGATGAGTTGGTGTTGTTGGTAAGAACTTCTTTTTGTATGTGTTTTGTCCCTGTAGGTGAGTATCTAAATCAACCTATAGTGCATTTGTGATAATTTAATGGAACTAACATCCCTTGTTTTCAACAAAATGTCCTAAAAAATCCTTAAAATTGCCCTTATTTTGGGGGAAAAGTGCCCTAAAATTATCCCTTATTTTTTGTCAAAAGGTGCTTGAAAGCCTGTACTTGATCTCGATAATAATCTCGCTGTGTTTTGGCATTTTGAACATTGCTTTTGTATTCCACTAATAGTATTTCCTTCTCTTCTTCTGTAGAAAAACCACTGTTTGATATTTTGGTTCCATACATTTGACAAGTACCACAAAGGTCTTTGCATGGTTTTGTTATGGACATAGCTCGTTCCAAACTCTTTGAAATGTTCTTAAGCTAACACTTCGAAACGACAATTCAACAGCCAATTTTTCATATAGTTCATGAATGTCTGCACATGATTTATCAGATGGCAGTAAAAGTACTTGAGAGTTTTTGTAATTTGGAAGTCTACCGGGTAAGGTTAATGCATTGTTTCCAGCAAAACATTTAACGTCAACAAATACACAAACTACACCCATTTTAATGCACGTGTCACACGTGTATCATTTGCTGCACCGCCAATAATCATCTATAACAGACATCATTAGGCAACTCAGGTCGGTAAAGTCTGTTTTGCGTATTGGGGAAGGGACATTTGCGCTGTTTAGCGAACATTTATCACCAAAAAACCCCAAAGATTCAAATAAGATAAATGTTGGACTTTTTTTATGGCGGTTGAGATAAATATTTTTTCAAATTAAAAAGTTTCGTGTAAACAGGGGGGGGGGGGGGGGGAGGGGGATCACGCGACGATAAAATTGCTACATAAAACTTTTCAATTTCGTAAGAAGTAAATTAACAATACTGGTACAAAGCACTTCTATAAGATTAAAACTTTTTTTCAGGTGATGCTTTTGTTGTTGAATAAAATTATTGCCTGTATCTTCTTGCAGTATTATTAAATAAACACTGTACTTAATTTAAAGCACAGAGATATCCATAATTTATCAAAGTAATATTTTCTACGTAAAGCAGTGGGGAAAAAAACAGCAGGTTTTGTGACATTTTTCACCCTATCATTTAGATTGAAGCATACACATCAATTTAACACCTGAATATTTAGTAGTTACATTAATATAAGTCATAATATTTAGTTTATACGCATTTGGGCTTTGTTCATAAAGATTTCTTACCACATTGACAACTTGAAGATATTGTTATGTTCATAACTGATGGTGTCACAATACAGATGTTTTTATCAGTGAATATTTTCTTTGTGTTTTAAAGTATACCACTCATAAATGCCATAAAATTATCATTAACATAACAGGAAGTTCTTTAAATGTTTATTGTTAATACGAGAAAAAAATAATTTTTAGTGTGCAAGATATGTTTGGTGTCACTATCGTTACGTTAAATTCATCGTCAGGTATTATATTAAATCGATAATTAAATTTAAGAAATCCCCTGAGTGAACTTTTTCTAAAATTCGATTCTAAACCGGAAGTCTCGTTTTTACAACGCCTGGAAGCATGGAGGACATAGCTGTGTCCCAGGACGAATGAACGTAACAAAGAGGCAAGAAGTCATTTTTTTAAACACCAATCACTTAAAATCAATTTTATTGATATATGACTAAAATGTTTATGATCAAAAATGTTTATTTCAACAAAAACGGGTGTCATAAATAGGAATTTCTCATCGATGCTCGTTGCTTGGCCTTGAATGTGCCGTTTTAGATGTTTTTCATAATCATTCAATATTGTGTCCCTTGTTACTAACGTACTGCAACATGTCCCAAAGCACTCATAATAAGTAAATTATCTACTTTTTTAACGGAACCAAGCATCAAACAAGTTATTCATTTGTTTGTTTTCATGGTACCCCGTGTGGTACCCGGGGCACAGGAGAATAGGCCCACGGCTTCCGCAGCCTGCTGTAAGAGTCTGCTAACAGAGGCAACACTTGCTGTGTGTTGCAATCCATGTCGATTACAGGACGGGATTTCAGTAGGCCGGGTAAACGGTCCCGATAACCTAATGAACCCTTACTTTTTCTAGACGGGAAATCGAGTTAGCCCTGACTTCGATAAATCGGCATGTCACGTCTTGCCCTTTGTAAATCCTTCTCATTTTAGCTTTTCTGTTACATTCATTTCTTTTCAAACTATTCCATGAAATGTATTAACCAGTTGATAGTCAGCTTCCTTTACGGATTTACAAAGAAGGCGGTGGCTGAAGGGCAAAGCTTCCTCAGCTTTATAGAGGCGACATGTTTGCCGTGTGTTGCAACCCGTGTCGGTGGAGGAAGGGATCCTGGTAGTTGAGAGATCACTCTTTGCTGCATCCATTAGTGCGGGTCAGCGGGTTTCGATTTTCAATACACCACTTTGGCCCTGACTTTAACTAGACGGGATGCCAGATGGACCCGGTTCGGTCAATCGGCTGGTCACGCCGAGCCCTTAACAAGCTTGTCTTCATTTGTCTTATTACTTTATTATGTCTTGTAAATCTTACTAACAAAATCGTTCAGAAACAGGCTGTTAAGAAGGCGGTGGCTCATGGGTCAATCAAGTAGACCGAGTTTCTAACGGTTGTATCGCTAGGTAACCCCGGGCACGAAGCATGCGTTTATTAAGAAATTCGTATGTTTGAGTATACCACCCTTGGAACACCTGATCCTTTCTGCTGGTGATCCGCAGACACCAAGCATCGCCCCTGTTGGCACTCCGTGGCGGGTGGATGACAAGGGTGGTGAACCATATTCTTTCATCATGGCTTCAGAAATTCAAAGAAAAAATGGTACAAAAAAAATGACTTTCCTCTTGAAGAATTGGTTGTTGAAGAAAATTGGCCTAAATTTATTGTTTTATCTAGACCCAACTAAACCTTTGGCAAAAGTATCTCCTTTCATCATAGAAAAAGCTATTAAAGGGTGTGCAGGAGACGTTAAAAACGTCACATAAATGAAATCCGGTTCCCTCCTTATTGAATGTAATAGAAAACACCAGTCTTCAAATTTACTAAAACGTTCAAAAATTGTTGATTTAGAATATCTAGCTCTCCCCACAGAACTCTAAACTCGAGTCAAGGGATTATTCGTTACCGAGGCGAAGATCTCTCGGAATTATCGGACGACGACATCTGTTTAGAGCTAGAGCCTCAGGGTGTTACAAAAGTGAAAAGATTTATTTCTTACAGAGTGTTCAGGTAAAATTGAACACCTTTCTGTTAAATTTCAACACACCCAGTGTACCCGAATCCATCAAGATTGGTCTCTACAAAGCTAAAGTCAGCGCATACATCTCCAACCCTGTGCGCTGCTTTAAGTGTCAAAAGTTTGGCCACGGAAAGGGACAGTGCAGAGGTCACCAGATTTGTTTTAAGTGGTCCGATGAAGGGCATGAGGGCTTCACCTGCACTAAAACTCCAAAGTGTGCGAATTGTGGTGAAGCCCACATGTCCTCATCTAAGGACTGTCATCTTTTTAAAAAGGAAAAAGAAATTTAAAAAAAAAACTGAAAAAAACATATCTTACCATGAGGCTCGTTGTCTGCATAATACAACGAATAATCCCTCGTCTCCTGCATCAACGTCATACGCCAGTGTGGCCAAACGCGTTCTCACTTCAGTTGAAACGCAGACAATCATCACCTGGCCTATTGACAAACAGGAACCTTTAAAATTAACAGTTACAACAACAGACAAAATCATTACATCTTCACGAAAATCTTCATCTTCACAAACTGCTTCGTCTTCAGCACCCTCTCAAACTGCTACGTCTTCAGTACCGTCTCAATCCTCAACCAATTCTTCAAGCAGCCAAAACAAATTCTAAAAATATCAACTCAAATTTAAATTCTTCTAACTCTAATAAAACTCAAATCAAAAAGGAGATCGTACTCCAAAACTGCTGCGGGATCCCATTAAGGTCCACAACAGGTTTCGAAGTCTAGATCATCTAGACACTACTATCTGGGGCGATCCCAGGGATACATTACCCCCAGATACTGGATCTAAAAGTAGATCCCCAGCAGAAACTGGCGGAATAGCCCCCAAAAAACTATTCCCCTATTCGAAGACCTACAATAATACAATGGAATTGTCGAGGTCTTAAGATTAATTTTCTTGAAATTACATTATTAGTTCAAGCCTTTCTTCCTGTTGCATTTTGCCTCCAAGAATCCCACCTAAAACGAAGTGATAATATATCTATAAAGAACTACTTTATATACAGCACATATGTTGACGAGAATGATAGAGCTGCTGGCGCTCTACCATTCTTGTAAAAGATCAAGTTCTACATAGCCCTGTAGATCTCAACACTGATCTTCAGGCAGTTGCTGTTAGAATATCTTTAGACAAAACAATTACTTTATGCTCTGTGTATATCCCTCCGAATTCTTCATTAAATATAATCAGTTGAAACATTTTACTGATCAGCTTTCGGCCCCTTATATATTACTTGGGGACTCAACCCTTTATGGGGCAGTAACACAATAAAAGATAAAGGTAAAATAATTGAAGGCTTTATGAATCATGGAAGATCTCTGTATTTTTAATGATGGAACAATACATATTTACATCCTGGGAATGGATCATATTCGGCTATTGATCTTACATAAGCATACCCTTCTCTGTTGTCCGATTTCTCATGGAGAGGCCATGACGATCTCTGTGGCAGTTATCACTTTCCCATTATATTGGAATCTTTGCACACTTCTATCACAGAACGAGCCGCTCGATATCAATTTAACAAAGCCAATTGGCTTTTATTTGAACAACTCTGTATAGAGCGACTTGGCTGTTTCTAATCCAATTTTAAAATTCAATGAAACACTTATTTCAATTGCTGATGAAACAATTCCTAAGACCTCTACAAATCCAAAACATCCTAGTAAACCATGGTTTGATGACAGCTGTGATGACGCTATTAAAGACCGGAAAAAGGCCGAACGACGCTTTAATAAACACCCAACTCAAAATAATCTTAACCATTTCCGAATTTTTCGAGCGAAATCTCGCAGGATAACGAAACAAAGACGACGCACCTCTTGGCGCAACTTTGTTTCTAAACTAAATAACCATACCCCTATGAATAAAATTTGGAACATGATTCGAAAAATTAAAGGTAAAAACAGTAAAGCAAATGTCCATCATTTAAAGGATGGACAAGACTTGTTATCATCAGAGTCGAATGTATCAAACAAATTGGCCGAAACATTTGCAAAACACTCGTCCGCTGAAAATTATATTTCCGATTTTCAGCGTATAAAAACTCAAAAAGAAAAATCAAAACTTAATTTCCATTCAAAAATCTAGAAGATTACAATACACCCTTTTCTTTGGAAGAGCTAAAAAGCTCTTTGAACAAATCTGACAATACAGCATGTGGTCCAGATGACATCCATTATCAACTTCTCAAACATCTGCCACAATCTTCTCTCCAATGCCTTTTGAATCTTCTTAACAACTCTTGGGAAACGGGTGACTTACCATCTATATGGAAAATGGCCACTGTTGTGCCTATTCCAAAACCAGGAAAAGATCAACTATCGGCCTATAGCCCTCACAAGCTGTCTTTGTAAAACAATGGAAAGGATGATCAACGATCGCCTTGTCTGATTTTTAGAATCTAACAATCTACTTTCTAATATTCAATGTGGTTTCAGACAAAGGCGAAGTGCCCTAGATCATCTTGAACGTATATTCGAAACGCCTTTGCAAAAAATGAGCATGTTGTGTCTATCTTTTTCGATTAAGAAAAAGCGTAAGACCCAACATGGAAATATGGTATTTTAAAAGATCTTTTTGATATGGGATTGAAAGGTAGACTTCCTACCTTTATTTCAAACTTTTTATCTGACAGAGAATTTAAAGTTGGGGTCAATTCTACTTTATCTGACCCTTTTGAACAGGAAATGGGTGTTCCTCAGGGAAGCATCCTTTCTGTCACTTTATTTAGTATCAAAATTAATAGCCTTGCTCAAGTTTTAAAAGATAATATTGATGGTTCTCTTTATGTTGACGACTTGCTCATATGTTACCGAGGAAAACACATGAATAATATTGAACGTCAACTGCAGTCATGTTAAAATAGAATAGAGAAATGGGCAATGGAGAATCGTTTAAAATTCTCCACTGCAAAAACCGTTGGGATGCATTTTTGTAATAAACGAAAGATGCTTCCTGACCCCGAATTAAAATTACATAATAATCCTATCAAAATTGTAAAAGAAACGACTTTTCTTGGTCTCATATTTGATTCTAGGTTAACCTTTCTGCCCATATCAAAATGTTAAAAAATAAATGCCTTAAAGCATTAGATATTTTAAAAGTCGTATCCAGTACCGACTGGGGTGCTGAGTGCGATGTTTTACTGAATCTTTACAGATCGCTGGTTCGATCGAAATTGGATTACGGTTGCTTTATTTATGGTTCTGCTCGCAAGTCATATGTCAAAATCCTTGATACCATACACCATCAGGGATTGCGACTATGTCTTGGAGCTTTTAGAACCACACCTGTAAATAGTTTATATGTAGAAGCAAACGAGCCATTCTTTGTATTAAAGAAAAGCTCGCTTTGCAATATGCAACCAAATTGAAAGCGTATCCTGGCAACCCGGCCCACGACTGTGTTTTCAATCCTCATTACGAAAATATTTTTGAAAAACATCCAAATAAAATTCAACCTTTTAGAATCAGAATAAAACCTCATTTGAACAACTCTGGTATAAATTTAGATGAAATTGCTGCTATTGAAATTCCACATAATCCTCCTTGGTTAAACCCCAAACCAGTATTTATTTATGATCTAAGAAAACATAAAATATCCGACACAAACCATTTAATAATACATGTACAACAACATTTTGCAGAAATTAAATCTTGTTACCCTGATTATAGTACTATTTATACAGACGGGTCCAAAGACGATGACAATGTTGCTTGAGCCGCTGTCTTCGGAAAGCGTGTTGAAACTCGTCGTCTCCCGTCTGCCTCATCTGTATTTACTGCTGAGGCGCAAGCTATTCTTCTTGCAATGAAAATAGTTGCTTCGTCAGACGAGCACAAATTTATTATCTGCTCCGATTCTCTGTCATGTCTTCATGCTATTGAAAACTTCAAAGTTAAGAACCCTAATATTTTAACAATCATTCAAATTTACAAAGCCCTTGTAGCTTTGGGTAAAGAGATTGTGTTTTTCTGGATCCCAAGTCATGTGGGAATCCATGGGAACACAGTCGTGGACGAGGAGGCCAAAAAGGCCTTGAATAACAATATAATTAATTGTGCCATACCTTTTACTGATTTTAAAGCATTAATTTTTAAATATATTTCTCGTTTGTGGCAGAGTGGTTGGGATCTAGAGGTTCATAACAAACTTCATGAGATCCAGCCACTACTTCACAAAAATAATTTTAATTGTTTTAGAAGTCGTCGAGACCAAGTTGTTTTAACCAGGTGTCGTCTTGGTCATACCAGGACAACTCATAGTTATATTTTAAATAACGATCAACCACCCGAGTGTGTGACATGCAACTGTCCATACACAATCAGGCATGTCTTGATGGACTGTGTGGACGTGGCCCACATTCGGGAACGTTTTTATACTGTGGATTCTTACTTTAATTTGTTTACAACTATCGCTGGCGACAAAATTCTACAGTTCTTAAAAGAAATAAATTTGTATAATAAAATATAATCTTGTATCATAACTATGCTGTTATTTCATATTTTATTATTGTAATCACGTTATTTTTATGTGTATATACCCTCATACTATTGTGTGAGATTACAGTTTTATTATATTTCGACAGGAGTGTCTCTGATTACTTTCTAATTGCTCAGCCTTATCAATTTATAAAATTGTTCACGTCCTGAATATAGCTGGCATATTGCTTGCTGTACATTAAACATAAATCAATCAATCAATCAATCAATCAAAAACACCGAATTATTACATTTTTTTCAAAATTCGTTTGTCAATCGTTTGATGAAACTAGAACCAATAATCAAAACTGTGGGTAATGTTGACGAATGAGCGTTTATACAAGGGCGATTACCAATATTACATAGTAATTGAAAATCGGACACGGATGAGTAACAACATTACATTAACACTAGCTAGTCAGAACAGTAGCTTATATACGATAAGTTTAACAGAGACGAAGTTATATGAATACGAGTAAAATCTTTTTCTTATGTGAAAAGAAAACGCATTCCTAGCGTTCGTCCTTAATAATTGATCAATCGAACAGCAGCAAAATTATTAACATAAATAATTAATATCTGAATTAAATCTGAAAAGCGATATTTGCTGTTTAATATTACATCGTCGATGTGCAAACACAACAAGACCCCTGAAACGAAATTATAATATAAAAGAACTCTTTATTATTGTTTATTATTCTAAAAATAAAATGAATAATAGTCCCAGTACTGTAAAATACGAGTCACTCGTAGAGCAATCACCTCTGTTATATTCAAATGGGTGTACCAGCAATGTAAATATTCTGATACTTCGTAGTGCTGTTGTTCCAAGAGAACAAACATAAACATGACGGTTATGTGGTGCACATGCTTGATAGAAAATGTACTAAAGAAAATATGATGGAGATAATTAGCTAACACCTTTATAGTAATTCCACAAAACCTTGTTCATATAATTCTTCTGACAATAGGAATATCTCGTTATCATGTTAGGTAATTAGCACCTCAAAATAATCAATTTATAAATGACGTCAACACGCTTAATTAGACTGTTATAAAAATGTTTCAGATAAGTCATAATAAATATTTGCTTGCTTACGTCTGAAGGGAGAACAGATATGATATTTTGATGTGCACATTGACCACAAGCAAGTCGAGATGTCAAACCTCCTGTTTAGAAATACAACAAATTAGACAAGTCTACATATAGAAAGCATGAAATGGAAGTTTATAAGCAGTTTGTGTGTTGCACTTCTACTTCTTGATTGTGTTTGTTTTGCGATGAAAGGCAGATGTACTTGCGCAAATACAGTCAATCACATGGATGGAATCGAAATGTAAATATTGTTTAGAGAACTTCACAGAATCCATTTAGGTATATAAATATAACAATTTTAGAACAAGTGTATTATTAAAATGGGTCATCAAAAATATCTAAGCCAGGAAAGCTTTTAGTGTAGATTAGATGTTGAGATGATTGATATAGATTTTCATATAAGTTAAAAAGAAATAGCTATCACCAGGAGCAGAACTCTTACAATAATGTAATTACTCCAAGAAAGATGACGGAGAGAATGAAATTAGCTTCACTATTATAGAAGATACACTTGATATACCTTCACATGACTTTGTCGCAGTTAGGATTACGCACTTTCAGGTTTTGCTATTATATCAGGAGGAAGTGGTGTTCTTTCCTGGATTGTCTCGTTGTTTTTTTTAAAATGTGGTTACTACAACTTTGGAATAACGTGCTGGAATTCTATTTAGTTTTCTGAATTTAAAGACACAAACAGAGAAAGGGGTGACTATTTTGTTTTATTATGTGTATTTCAAAATAACAAATGGGAATAAATTTTCTACATACTATTTTAAATAAAAGTTTAGATAATATGGTCGTCAAAACGGAAAGTAAAAAGAAGAGATTAACTAATCTGAAGCCACACAATACAAAACAACAAATCTCAAAAGTAACAAAAACAATTGTGACCAAGTCCGGAAAAATGAGTCCAGATGAGGAAAAATTTGATTTTGAGTTATTGGCATTTTTATTATTGTCCTTCAACAAGAAACTTAATGTGAACCTATTATAGCAATATCTGAAGTAGTTTTAGAGATATTGTCGTTTTTGGTACGAAGGATTTTTAGACATGGTGTTGGATTTTGCTTCATTTTTCAATGTTGTTAATAATAATATTTTTCTACACACTTGATGCTGACAAAACTTACAATGACACGACTTGCTGCTGTAGGGTGAGCTGTGTATCAAGACCTTATTATATTTCAAAAAGTGCATCCTTGACATGAATATTTATAATGGTGAAAACAATGATTTTTTTAACATACCCCGTTTTGTTTCCATTGAGCTAGCCGGTATTGTGTATTGATGTGCAAGTGTTATTACAATAGGTGCAATTCTAGGAAATTATTAAATAAGGGGACCTTCATGTTGTCTGTTACTATTACCCTCAAGAGAACAGTCCAATATCTCGAAATAATTGAATACTGCATATGTACATTTATGTTGAATTTCGACAAATGTATTCTGCTTGATAATCTAACTGTATCTGCAACCTACAATACAAAATATGACAATAATTCAAAACACTTAAAACCTGTACAAATCTACAACAAATATACACATTTTGCTGGATTGTAGTCTCACGTACATGTAAATTCATTCCAGATCTTGGTATTTGTCATGCATCTGAAAGACCAATATTAGTTAGGTTCAAGTTGTAGTGCTTGATTTAAGGAAAACAATGAAATCACACAACAACAACCTAATACTATTTAACCATAAATTTTTCATTAACATACTAGTATACATTTTTAACGATGACTAAAAATGTATGGATGCAGAAGTGGCTGGATCTCATAAGTTGATTATAGACTTTATGGATTTATAAATTTGAATTATTTTTTTTAAATAAATGGATTTTTAATTTTAAAATTTTCATTGCCTGAAGACATGACAAAGAATCGGAGCAGATACTAAATTTACTCTCATCTGACGAAGCAATAATTTTTAGAGCAACTAACTTTCTTTCTATGATATAGCGGATGAATCTAGGGTGTACTAGCAATAAAAATATCTAAACAAGAATGTGGCCTAGAACAGTCTAGATCAAAGAATGCAAGCAATCCTGACCACAAGTTTGTAATACATTGAAACTCGGCTGACAAATTGCTCATTGGGCTTATGTATGTAAGCACAATGAATATTTTAAAACAAGAATGCGGTCTGGTTCAACTAAGAAACAGACTACTTAATGGTAATCACAATTGTATGGCAGAAAATTTGCTGACTGGCCTAAGTGTGCTAGCACTTCACATGTATACAAGCATGTGGTGTACAATTCAGATTAAGGAAAAAACATGCATATTTGTTCTAGCTATGGTTAAGTTTAAAATATGCTCACTATAGAAATTTAGTCTAGCCTGTTGATGTTTCACAAAAAAGCAACAGGAAAACATTTAATGTTCTCGCCATAGTTCTATAGAACTTAAATTCACACGAGGGGGTTTGTGTATTACGATTATTGCGAAAACGCACAATTTTTCCAAAGTCATTTCGTAGCTTCCTTCAAAATGGTTTTGGTAGGGGGATTTCAACAGTCTAAGTTGTTCTGGCTACACAAATTGTACAAGAGACTAAGACGTTCATATAATTTGGCTTGCCATAAAAACGTATTTTTGGTTTGCACGACTTTCAGATTGTTTACAACATCTATGATTTCCTTAGTGTGGATAAAATAGAATCTGGTAACTTGCACTTAAAATAATAAAAAAACAATTATACTATTTTGGTGGAGTTTCAATTTGAATATATAATAATTTTACAGTTAGTGTCGGAAGTCTACTATAAACCCATAAAATTGTATTGCGCACAGGACTTTTAAGACATAAGACGTTAATTAACCAAACTCTTGATAGCTGTGGGGATCCTACCAAAAGACTAAATGTCTAGTATGCATGTAGCTTTGAAGCAGCGCTGGCAGTTTTCGTCCGATCTGTTGACATAAAAATTGAGCTTAACCTTATAAATTTGACTTTTTTCACGCAAACCACGGATACAAAAACATATACAACACAAGTTCCAAAAAGGAAAGTTTAGGCATTCGCGAATCTTAAAGAATAAAAAGAAAATAATAGCACAGAAACTGTGCTATTATTTTCTTTATTTCTTTACGTAAGAATAATTGTCAACATGGGAATGTATTAAGCTTTAAAGGAATATGTAGTCACACTGAGAACAGACATGTAACTAAAATGATAATTGTTGAAAAAAACAAGTCATTTAGAGGAAGATGTTTAAAGTTGTCCAACTCGCTAGAAACCTGTTCTTTCAAAGTTGCTACGTTGAAGTTAAAAACTGGGTGTTTATATATAAACTCAATAAAGGTCGACATATAACATTTAGGTCTTCTAATGCTCAATGTTATGTACAGATAAAAAAAGTCATCGGTACTTACAGACTATTTTTCTTATATAACTTTATTTCTAAAGTTATGAAACATGTTTATAAATATATAGGCCCTGTTGGTTCTCAAGACGAATAAAGCTTATACATAACAACGGATTTATGATGATAAAGATGGAACACATAATCTTTCGCCATGACACAACGAACGCATGTATAACACAATATCTTGTTTTCACCTTGGTACCACCGCAACGTGAATAAACATACATTTTTGACATTATATACGCGCCCTACGTCAGACAGTTTTTGTTCTTTCTAGTATATAACCGAGCAACAATCTTCTCTCTGATAGCTACCCGTAACAAGGTCGTCATTTGGGCTCCGTTGTTTTGCCAGCTAATTTAAACAGCTTATCTGAGAACTTGTGAAATGCATGTGACTAAATCTTTTCATGAACTTAAAACAGAAGACTTTTTTCAGTAGATATTGCCTTTGTGATCAGTATCTTTTTGTCAATGACAACCAAAATTTCTTGAAGAATCAGCGCGATACTATTTCCTCTTTTCACAAAAATAAAACCTGCTTTTGGTCAATTAGCAATGAGTCTTGATAAGCAGGCAATTAAAAAAAACTCATTGTAAAAGTGTGCAATTAGTCCGCACTCAGGGTTATTTGGGTTTTGTTTAAAGGGGTGTAAAGCCATTTACGTCAAACAAGGGTTCGTTGTACCTAGATTGAAGTTATCTCTTCAGAATTTCTATTGACGTCACCATGACTTAAATGGTCGTTATGGAAATCAATCTCTCAAATATGTTGGATTTGACTTCTTGATCAACATGACATAGTGTCTCGACGGCTGTCTATTTATAGGCAGGAGCTGCTTACTGGTCCGGAGCACTTGTGCACACCCATGTTTTTTATTGGTTTTTATTTTTATTGGGTTCGGGTAACTCACTTTATGGTTTTATGTTTCTGGTTTTTGGTTTTGCGTTGTATAAGTTTGTCTATATCCACATTTGTAATTGTTCCTTGACCTTTGGCTCTTGTTGTTCTGTCGATTTACTTTGCTATTTTTCTTACAGTAAGTTTTAAGTTGTATCGTAGTGTCAATTTTTTATTTTGAGAAGGAGTAACAGTCTTTACGAAATCTTTCCAGAGAATGGTGGACATTCGGTGCACCAACGTGCCCAAAAATGCTGGACCGAATTTTTTTTCAATGTTGTTTTTGTTTTGTTTGAATGTATGATTTTTCTGTAGCTTACCTCTATATTTTCCCCTTGCTGTGTATGTCTTTAAAAATAATGCTATAAATTAAGGAATTATTGCATTCTACTGTAGATAGTTTATGAATATTAAAAAGCTTGCAATAATTTCTTATATTATAGCAATTAATAATTAAAAAAAGAAATCGAGAAACTTTATTCCCTACTATAAAACATTATTATACTTTCTGTAAGAATGTCCTTTAATAGAAATAGAAATATTTTACTATTTTGACATATGTTTCTAAACGAACTGTGCTCCGTGCACTATGCCCTCATAGTTTCTCCACCTGCCGAAGAAACACACAAAAAAAAAAAAACAAAAAAACAAAGCGGCGGTGAAAGCCTGAAAATGTCCAGGTTTGGGAAAGACGATCCCAATAAATTTCGTAAGGAATACTTCTCATCACCACGTGGCGGGGTATCATTTAATGTTCTATTCATGCCCTATTTTTCTTCTGGTTATAATTTTCCATGTCAAGACAGTCAGTATAATAATTATAATTATGTTGTGTTTAGCATTAACTATGCCAAAATAGTGGCCAAGGTTGCACTATGTCTTCAACCCTGGCCACTATTTTGGCATAGTGAATGCTAAACACACATTATTATATAAATGTATTCAAACAATTAAAGTCATCACAATATGCATCATTGTTATCCTCCTCATTATCATCGCACATCTCATTTAGAACTTGCATTTCTTCTTCTTCAGAAATATCCGTTAATTTAGACGCGTCCATAGTAGCTGATTCTATGATGCTATCCAACCCTTCTGTAACTTGACTTGGATTTTGTGAATTGTCATCATTCTGTATTTCATTTGTTTAAGGTTCATCTATGGGATCCAAAAGTTCGGCCTCGTCAGAAGTTTGTTCAGTTGGAGTACGATCAACTGATACCTTTTTACGTCTGTAATTAACTACTTAATTGCTTAGGCTTGATCTTTTTATTTTAAACTTTAATTCTATTCATCTTCAGCAGTTTTATACTACATCTGTTATTATTGTGTTTTTTAGGTACAGGTTCATAAGTTTTATGCCATTCTTTCATGTGTTTCATTTTAGATAGAACCTCATATTCCAAACAATTAAAGGATGGCATCCATCAAATATTTGTAACCTTTTCATATGTTCATTAAAGGCATGGCATGATGTTTTCATTACTTAACTCTTCACAGATATGATTGTCGAAAGCTAATTACGATTAAGTAACATATTGTCGTATTAATATTTTAAACTAAATAGTTACCATCCAACAGTCAATGGAAGTGGCTTTGTCATATTCAGAAATGCTTGGACTTTCAAGCTTTACGTGCAGAAAAGCATTTAATGTTGATCCCCGTGGTTTTGTTCTTCATGTTTTAATCAACTTCATTTGTGAGAATGTAGTTTCACACCTAAATCTAGTGGCTGGAATGTTGTTTACAGGGTTTCAAGCACCTTTTGACAAAAAATAAGGGATAAATTTAGGGCACTTTTCCCCAAAATAAGGGCAATTTTAAGGGTTTTTTAGGGCATTTTGTTGAAAATAATGGATGTTGGTTCCATTAAATTATCACAAATGCATTATAGGTTGATATATATACTCACCTACAGGGACAAAACACATACAAAATGAACTTCGTACCAAAAACACCAACTCATCAGCCATCAACAGACACATTCAGCAACAGATGATCCAATTTTATTCCTGCAATTTGTTCTTTTGGATATCTGATGAATGTAGATCTGTTCATGTCTGTTGAGCTGGCATCTGGTAATAACACAAGTTCCTGGAAGTATACAAACACTAGAAAGTGAGTTAACTGCATTCTAAAACATGTAAATACTCGACCTTTTACAATAAATTATAGCTTAAAAAATTTTAATATATTAATTTCAAAATGTAGGATTTTTCATGATTTATAAGGGCTTTTTGGGGCTTTTCAGAAAAAATAAGGAAATTTAGGGATGATGATAAAAAATAAGGAAAATTAGGAATATTTAGGGCCGCTTGAAAGCCTGTGTTTAGAATGTCTCAATCAACAGCATATGAGGAAAGTCTTCCCGCAAATCGCTGTAAATATCAAACCATGACAAACTTTGAGTTTGTTATGGTTTGATATTAGTTTGTTTTGTTTGAACGATGTTTAACGCAACTTTCAGCAATATCATGGTTTCCAGGTTCTATTCGAAGAGGAAGCCGAAGTACTCAGAAAAAACCCTTCACCTTAGGTAGGAAAACTGGCAAACTCATGTAAGACTCGAACCAGCAACCTCAGTGCATGTTGACAGACCATGTGATCAATAGTAGACCACTAAGCCCCTAGATGTATAACAAAAATTCGACAATAGGTACATGACAATGACTACATGTATTACAAATTTTGTTAGACACAGTGTTTATTATTGTTTAATATTTTTTATTATTTTATGTCACCCATGCACAACGTTGTATAACTTGTGGCTTTATACGAGCCTACAATCGATTTTAGCCCTCTAATAACCTGAAAGTAGCTCAATACAAAACTGGTCTTTAATAAAGTTACCTTTTTCTATGCCAGTAGTAGCTACCATTGTCAGCAAAAATACTGCAGTGATGCTTTCTGGTTTCCCTATTCCAAGAAATCTGTCCATTATTTTTTCTTCAATATATAGACGGAGGTATACAGCTTCTTGCTCATCCCCAGCTATGTCTGTGGATCCAGCAAGCATGATGGAATAAAAAGATGCTTCTAAAGTCATTTCCTTAGTTTTCAGATTTTCAGCACTGGCAATTGCTTCAACAAAACTAAATGCAGCTTTATCTTTTAAGTAGGTGTCACCAACTTCAATCCCTTTTCTTTTTGTTTGTCCAGTTGACACAGCCAAACATAGACTCTAAATGGCCTATTGCGTGGGCATTTCTAAACAGGACCGAAAGTCTATTTCTTTAACATTGTTTTAATAAGTTGAGTGTTTTCCCTGCGCAACTATTCATGATTTGATCACCGGATTCTCTTCGCACCGTAAGTACTTTTGCCGCAGTCAAATGCATTTTACACTTTTCGTGGTCGACAACAGTAGACACTCTTTTATTTGAACACCCTGAAATAAATGTGTTGCCTCCTGCTGACAAAGCCGTGTTATTCGCGGACTTATAAAACTCGATACATACTGCGCATGTCATCGTGTCCTGACTTTGGTTAAAAACCAACCAGGGACGCCCTTTTTGCCACTTTGGATTGAGTTTTCTTGGTATGCGGTTTTCTTTGTAGTATTTTTAACTACTAGGTAACCGAGTCTTTTTTTTGTTTCTTTTACCGGGAACTGATCCAGGTACATATTTAAGTCCCAACATGGCACGGTTTTTAACAAGAGTTATGGTTCTTGTACAAGTTAGGCCCCGGAACAATTTCGGACTTCCGGACCGGCGGAAAACGGTTTTTGGCCGGTCCGAACGTTAAAATATCGGTTTTGTTCGTCGGACCGACGCATTTCGTGAAGATTGGAGTAAGAAATGTTACATACAAAGCAGCTAAAATCAGCATTAGAGTAATGTTTATAAGTGGTATTCCTCCATCGATGAGTTGATTAAAATAAACTTAAATTTCGTGTTGTTATGAAATATTAGACTGTTTTTTTTTAATTCTATCCAATCCATAAAAAGATATATCAGATATGCATGAATAATTTAAATATTCAATTGTTAGAATAAAATGAATTATTTTATAGATTATACGTTCATCTTATAAACAGTTTAAATAACTACAGTAAAACACACGATTTCCCAAGTAGTAAAAACACAAATAAGCCACCCCCTACCCTTTACTCAAAAATGTATTTGGTGAGCGATAAACCTGTTTTTCATGTAAGATTTTTGTCAAATCATTATCAAATTAATTCAAAAATATTCTGTTACAAAGTTTAACTTCAGTTTCTGAAATTAACAAAGAAGAAAAATGTCAGGTTTTTTTAGTATCCGTTCGCGCCTTATTTATTACCTGTGACATCTTTAGTTTTAATTTACATCCTCAAGTGTCTTCGTCCAGTACACTATTTAGATTTATAGGGACAAAAATAGGACCAATCTGAAATAAATACTTAAAGTATGTAAATATGAGGTCATAGGTAAATAAGGAGGGAAAGTCGACTGACCAAAATCCTGATATGGGAGGATGAACAAAATATACAACATGTTGCAATTTAGTTTCGATATAAACACTTTCAATTTATCAAAAAGGAGACAATGTCACAGTCTAAGGACAAATTATAAGTCGAATTCATCATGCATATGTGAAAATGGGGAATTTAATAAAAAAAAACAAGCATTTTATTGAAGCTATACACATTTTTAGCATATTCTTTTTGAGGTTACGCGTTAAGGAATACAGCTATGCATTTATTTTTATTCTGAAGGATCATTTTTCGTTTATTTAGGAAGCACACCATTCGTCACGATTATAAAAAGACGTCATTATGTTTATCTAAATTTATTGTATTTCATTAAAACACAGTTATAAGTCAAATCAGCATTTTCATTAAAGTTTTTCCCTAAGTTTATGAAATGTTCTAGTTACGTTTAAATTTGTATCAGAGACCTAGAGATGGTGATGTTCTTTTGACGATTGCTTTTTTGTTTATTACATGTATAACCATATGCAAGCATCAATGTAGGACGTGATAAAATATAATGCATTTCTGAAATAGAAGATAACATTACATTAAACAATTACTATATGCATGCAATGAAATTTATACATAATTAAATATGTTTTTTGAATATCATATTAAAATCGTACTGTGTTGTTATGTTGACACTCAATTGACTCTACACATCGACACTGGTAATACTGATTATTTTTCAACATAAAGAAGGTAATATTGCAGCAATATTCAGAATGGTAATCATATTCGTAATAACTCTACTGGTTGATTTATTGTTGTTTTACGTCCAGAAAGCAATATTTCAGCTATATTCCGAACGATAGTCCAGCAATCCTAGTCGTAACTCCTCTATTAATTTAACCCCGTGTGGGCCCCGGGGAACAGGAGAATAGGCCCACGGCTTCCTCAGCCTGCAGTAAGAGTCTGCTAACAGAGGCAACACTTGCCGTGTGTTGCGACCCGTGTCGATTACAGGACGGGATTTCAGTAGGCCGGGTAAACGGTCCCGATAACCTACTGAACCCTTACTTTTTCTAGACGGGAAATCGAGTTAGCCCTGACTTCGATGAATCGGCATGTCACGTCTTGCCCTTTGTGAATCCTTATTATTTAAGCTATTCTATTACATTACTTTCCTTCAAACTGTTCCATGAAATGTATGTACCATTTAATAGACAGCTTCCTTACAGGATTTGCAAAGAAGGCGGTGGCTGAAGGGCAAAGCTTCCTCAGCTTTATAGAGGCGACATGTTTGCCGTGTGTTGCAACCCGTGATGGTGGAGGAAGGGATCCTGGTGGTTGAGAGATCACTCTCTGCTGCATCCATTAGTGCGGGTCAGCGGGTTTGATTTTCAATACACCACTTTGACCCTGACTTCAACTAGACGGGAGACTGGATGGACCCGGTTCGGTCAATCGGCTGGTCACGCCGAGCCCTTAACAAGCTTGTCATTTCTCTTGTCACTTGATTATATCTTGTGAATTTCAGTTCCAAAGTTGTTCAATTACAAGCTGTTAAGAAGGCGGTGGCTCATGGGTCAATCGAGTAGATAGAGTTTCGAACGGTTGTTTCGCCAGTTAACTCTGGCACGAAGCTTGCGTTCGCAGAGAAATTCATCTATTTGAGTATAACACCCTTGGAACACCTGGTGTTTGCTGCTGGTAATCCGCAGACCAAGCATCGCCCCTGTTGGCACTCCGTGGCGGGTGGGTGACAAGGGTGGTGAACCGCATTCTTTTATCATGGCTTCAAAAACATTTTCTCAAACAGGTTCCAAAAAAAGAAAAAATGATATTTCGCTTGAAGAAATAGTTGCTGATGATCACTTCTCAAGATTTATAGTCCTGACTAGTAAAGATTCCAACAAACCTATCTCAAAACTTTCCCCATTTGTCATCGAAAAAACAATTAAAGGCTGTGCCGGAGATGTTAAAAACGTCACAAAATTGAAATCTGGTTCACTACTGATTGAAGTTTCGAAAAAACAACAGTCTTTAAATTTACTCCAACTTAATAAAATTCACGAATTAGAAATATCTTCCACTCCTCACAGAACATTAAATTCTTGTCAAGGGATCATCCATTACAGAGACGATGATCTCTCTGAGCTAACTGACGACGAAATATGTGAAGAACTAAAACCTCAGGGCGTAACAAAGGTTAAAAGATTCGTTGCCAAGAGACAAGGTATTCAGGTAAAACTGAATACCTTTCTACTAAACTTCAACACACCATCTGTCCCTCCGTCAATCAAAATTGGATTATACAGTGTTAAAGTCAGCGCATATATTCCAAATCCTGTGCGCTGCTTTAAATGTCAGAAATTCGGTCATGGCAAGGGACAATGTAGAGGCTCCTTGGTATGCTTTAAATGTGCAGAGGTAGGGCATGAGGGCTTTTCCTGCACAAATAATCCAAAGTGTGCCAATTGTGGTGAAGCCCACATGGCCTCCTCAAAAGACTGTCATCATTTTAAAAAAGAAAAGGACATACAAAAATTGAAAACGGAAAAGAACATCACCTACCCTGAGGCTCGTCGTCTGGTTAGTTCAGTGAACAATCCATCGTCTTCTGCAATGTCATATGCCAGTGTGACAAAACGCGTTTATGCTACATCTGAAACGCAAACCATGATCACCTGGCCTATAGGACAAAAAGACCCTGCAAGACTACCAGTTGAAACCACTGACAAAATCATTTCATCATCACGAAAATTTTCAGCTTCTCAAACTTCTACGCCTTCGGCATCTGCTACGTCTTCAACACCATCTCAATCCTCAACTAATTCTTCAAGCAGCCCAAAAAAAATTCAAATATTAAGTCCAATTCAAATACAAAATCGTCTAACTCCAATTCAAATTCAAATAAAAACTCAAATCAAAAAGGAGATCGTACTCCAAAACTGCTTCGGGATCCCATTAAGGTCCACAACAGGTTCGGTAGTCTAGATCATCTAGACACTACTATCTGGGGCGATCCCATGGATACACTACCCCCAGATACTGGATCTAAAAGTAGATCTCCCAGCAGAAACCGGCGGAATAGCCCCCAAAAAACTGTCAACTATTCCCCTATTCGCAGACCATAATGGGTACAATAATACAATGGAACTGTCGAGGTCTTAAGATTAATTTTCTTGAAATTACATTATTAGTTCAAGCCTTTCTTCCTGTTGCATTTTGCCTCCAAGAATCCCACCTAAAACGAAGTGATAACATATCTAACAGCTTCCAATTTCTCTTGAGCATTTCCATATGCTCAAATCGCACTTGGCCATGGATAAAACGTGAATCGCATTTTAAGAAAGATCATTTACTTAGCAGATGAATATATGTACGTAAAGTTATGCCAAATAACAGATTTTTTTTAATTTGGTTAAGACATAATGGTAATGACACTAGTCTTTTACTAGTACATAATTGAAATATAATGCGTATGAGAACTAGGATAAGAGAGATAAAATACCGTGGAATTATACTTGCTTCTGTGATATACATTTAATTTTGTAGTCTTCATTAATAACAGAGATAGATATGGCAATTATCCGAATTCGGATAATACACATTATGCAATTATACATTCCTGTTTTGATAGATGTAATTTAGTCTCCTAGGAGTACAACAAGTACTATAAGTATTATCCAAATTCTGATATGACATTTAAAGATGGTGTGTAAACTATTTGATAAAATAGAATTTGTTTTGTTTTATGTAAGTCAGATGTAAACTTATCCGAATTAATTCCAACCTTTAATCAAACCAGTAATATATATATAAGCTTATCAGAAATCCGATAAGAACTTCAAATGTGACGTGTTATACAAGGATTACGTTCAGCTACGGGGAAGAATGCTTTTCCGAATTCGGATAGCAAACTTTGTAGTTCTTATAATTTCTCCTTGTGAATGTCCGACACATAACTTATCCGAATTCGGATATAATTATACTTAGACAAAATTCAAGCTTATCCGAAATCTGATAAGAACTTTAATGATGACCTTTTACACTTTCAGCTATGGGGAAGAATGCTTATCCGAATTCGGATAGCAAACGTTAACATTAACGGAAATTAAAAGAAAACATAAGACAAAACATGATTTATTAAAATATATCTACAATATTCAACAAAATATACAAAATACTGTCACGAACGTATTACATAAAGTTATGAAAGTCTTTAAAATTAAAGACATTAAAGATCTGCATGCCTTTAAAAACCAGCATACAAGTTTGACATCGTTGAACTTGTATTTTTGTAAATTTCCAGAAAAGTATAAATTTACAAATAAAAGCTCAATTGAAAAATAAAAAAAGAATAAAGTTATATATTAAATGGATACTAACAGAAAAAGCTAATCACAGAATTAAAAAAAAAAACTAGTGTAATTAAGAAAATGTGAACTCCTTTCAAAATATACCAATTTAATATCGTTAAATAAAATGCTGAAAACGTTTATTGTATACATTAATTAAAATGGTAATGTGCATTTAAAACCAACAATTGCAAAAATAGTTAACTATATATAATATTTTTTGTTTATTTGAATTCATGTACTTTATAGAATAATAATTGTATCCTGCATCTGTATTGATTATTTGTAGTATACAACACAATGTTTTTTCGAATACTGGAACTTAAAACTACTTCTACTACATTTTAGGAAACACATATTGAAAGTATTATAACAACGCTACCCTTTTAACGATTGTAAGACAGTGGATATCAATCATTGAATTAATTAATGGGTAATTATCTGTAGATGACTAACCAGCAAGCAAGTTATTGAAATTACCACATGCGGCGACGAAACTGTCTGACCTTAAAACATCTGCAGAGGTCAAGACAAATAATTAATTGACCGCAAGAATCAATCGTCAGAATAGTATATAACAGTTATGCATTTATCCTTATACATTAAAAATGAATCCAACATACAACCAGAGTAAATATCCCTTTATGAGATAATTACTATTTTATTGCTTGTTATAGTACAAAGTATTATGAAAATAAATATAAAATAATAACTGAAATTCGAGACGTTTAACATATTTAACGTATCGGATTTTTACAATACAGGATGTAGAATGTCAAATTGTGCATGGATGCAGCTGTCTACATGAGCATCGGTTCTGGCGCAATTTGGTTCACAGTTCAAATATACTGGACAGATTGAGACAAACGGACGTTTCTTTAATAATCATTAATATTCAGAATCTCCGCCGACGACAATTCATATTTTGAATTTTCTTGTATAATTTGACGAGGTATTCTTATAATGGTGCAATTTTATATTGTAGCTGCAATTATATAGAACATGCAAAAGCATTTCATCTTTTTCCTTAAGTCTCTTTTCGTTTCCTTATTACATATATTGTTTCCAATTTATCTCTCTTTCCTCAATTCTTCATAATCATAATGTCATTTTACAACCTGTTAGAGAATATCTATTGTATTTTGTTAAATATATGACAGAGATAGATTAGATAAAGCCTCTCAGCTTGTTTCCGAATCCTTGTGTTGTTTTAAATGATTTATTTATGAAGCTAATAAGATCTCTTTTAACTCAAAGTTGTTTCCTTTTACCATCTGAGTACAATGTACGTTTATTATTAATTGGGGGCCCTCGGTGGCCGAGTGGTCAAGGTAGTTCGTCTACTATTGATCACGTGGTCTGTCAACACTGAGATTGCGGGTTCGATTTTCACTGCAGGCAGGGTGTACTCGACTCCAATCTTAATTGACAAGGATTGCCAGTTTTCCTACCGCAGGTCGGGGGTTTTCTCCGTGTACTCCGGCTTCCTCCCCAATAAAAAATGGACGCCATGATGTAGCCGAAAAATTGCTGAAAGTGGCGCTAAACATCATCAAACAAACAACATATTATTAATTGGTCTTAGCAAATTTCCTTTTATAATTTTCAATTTGATATCAAGCTAACAACACGTTAAGCTTTTGTACAATTTTTACAAACCTTGTAGATAATCGTACATTTCCGAATTTGAGCAACAGATTTTGATAAATTATAAGCTCCTATATGTGCGATTTAGGATTGGTGCTTTTACAAATTAGTATTTTAGGAGAGAAAACGTACATACATGTACGTAAAGAACAATTTAAAAGTAACTCAGTCAAGTACTTTATAGATGACTCAGTCTTATTCTGTTTAGTTTATAATCATTCTTTTAAAATACCCAAAGTGTATGGTAGAACAGTGTATAATACATTTACATAATACATTTTATTATCTGAAAAAGGTAGAGAATAAAGAAAATACATATGTAATAACTTGATAACAGTATGACTTCGGCAAACTAATAATTATAAAGAATAATTATTACAAACCAAAATAAAGTTAGTTATACTTATAACTATAATCCATTCTCCTTGTCTAGTGAAATAATTTTAATGTCAATAAAAGTATTGCAAAAAATATCTTTAATCATGCAATATTAAATATCATATTTCTATTTGAATTTATCTTTTCTGCCAAATTATAATTCGGTTGTATTGCAGATGTTGTTATTGTGTCAATAAATAAAAGTAATTGACCTCGTGGCCAACAACACCCAAGTGTGTAATTTAGTCAATTTTATGGTAGTTCATGGGTTTATGTCAGGGTTAACTTCTATTTGCATTTTAAAGACCTTCAGTGAAAGCTGTAAAACAGAGGATTAAATACTGTATAACACTATTAAAACCTACTGCTATTAAATAACAATAAACAGTAAAACCTTAACTAAAAGTATAACTTTATAGTGCAAACAATGGTATTTGCAACCTTGCACATCACAATATTTCTCGCCTGCATTTCGTATATCAGTAATGAAAAATTACTTCATGAGTAACATGTAAATAACATTAAATTGTCATCATATAAAATATACAATGCATGGTCACAGCGAAACTGACCTAATCCAAAAATCTTTAACATAGTCACTGGACCGTGAAATTGAGGTTAAGATCAGCTGACACCTACCAGACAGTCATGTTCTATTCATTGGTACTTATAAACCAAACACTGTCGTCCTATCATTAACGGTTGCAGAGGAAATCCCTTATTCCAAAAACATTAACGTAGTCACTGGACCGTGAAATTGAGGTCAGGGGTCATGTACTATTTATCAACAACATATTTAACAAATATTGCCATCCTACCATTCATCGTTACAGAGGAAGTCCCCTAATTCAATAACTTTATAACGTAGTAACTGGACCGTGAAATTGAGGTCAATGTCAGGTGACACCTACCTGATAGTCATGTACTATTCATCAGCAACCTATGTACCAAATATTATCATCCTACCATGCGTGGTTACAGAGCAACATTCCTAAACCAAAAACTTTAACATAGAACGGTGAAATTGAAGTCAAGGTCAGGTGACAGGTGACTGACTGGCGAGTACTCATTTTAAGCTACCATTGGACCGAATTTTTAGATGGCCCTCGGGCTTAGCTTACAAAGATATAAAGCAGACTGTTAAGTGTTAACGCCGCAGCCGGATGTCAATATATAATATCGTCGCAGGCACAAAAACTGAATGAGAACAAATAAAAGTAAAATCACTATAAAAATAATGTTATTAAAATTGATGATGATAGGATTTTGGAAGTGTTCAAACATATGCATTAGGTTTTAGGAAGTTTCCTCAATACTATTAGTCTTTACTGTATATATTATTCCCTGTGAAGCCCCCAAAGTGAGCCTTACAAAGAATATAACATGTAGTTTGAGACAAAAAACGTACAGTTAGTCTGAGTATTTCAACTTAGATGATTCCGTTTATATGTTTGCTTGTTATCGTTTCTCTTATTCTGATGGAATGTTTCCGCTTGCAGTTAACTCAAACGACCCACACTAACAATTATCTATAGGAACTGTGACTTTGTCTTTAGTACTTTCAATTATCCATTTGTTCTTTCAAAAACTTCGATTAATTTTCATTATTCGTTATTTGTATGATTTGTCCTATCACATTCTCATCTTGGCCTTTCAAGGACAGTAACATCTGTTCTAAGCAGTAATTTCCCTATCCTGATATTGTCCACGTGGTCCTCCAACCAGCGGGGCCTTAGTAAATACCTGAAAATGAAGCATTTGTTTAGTATAGTCCGTTTACGAATAAGAATGTGTTCCGTGTAATCTGCAAAAGTTTGTGTATTTTGCAGTATCAATCGTTAGGAGAGATAAATACCAATAACGCCATTGAGTTGTAAAGTATTTACAGATTTTTTTTCTGGGACCATACTGGGAGGGTTCCCAGTGCTCGACCCACGGAGCAGCCCAGCGCGTCCCCGGGTGGCGGATAGGGGATATCCTCTCGTTGGGGGGTTGTCAGGTCATAATACGGAAAGCCTGACCGCGGACCGTAGTGGGTAACGTGTTTGGAGAGTGCCAAGCTCCTTGCACGATAAAGACCCCTTTTGTAGATTTCGAAAAAGAGTAGGCTCATTGTAGCCGCTACAAAAGGCTAAATTCTCCGCCCTACCCAAAACTTCATTCTTTTCCAGTGGCAGTCAAAATTGTATTCCATGTGACCCATCCCACCCCCATTTTCCGTTGATTTATTGTTTGTTAACTTGTTCCTGTCTAGAATATAGCTGAAATACTGCTCGCTGGACGTAAAGCAGACATCCAATCAATCAATCAATCAGATTTTTTTTAAATAATGCCACGTCGTCAGACGACAATTATATAGTCCTTTTTCTTGTCTGACGTTTTTAAATGAGTTTAACGCCACTTTCAGCAATTTTTCAGCAAAATCGTGGATTCCAGTTTTTATTGGGGGAAAAGTCGGAGTACCTGGTTAAATTCCCCGAACCTCAGTAGGAAAACTGGCAGTATTGGAGTCGAGCGCACCCTGCCCGCAGTGAGACTCGAACTCGCAACCTCAGTGTTGATAAGCACGTGACCATGAGTAGATGACTGCATCTTAACGACTAGGCTCCCCAGGCCCAGATATAATTCTTCCATATCATGTTTAAGTAACATTTCATATGCATGTATATACTAATCAAAATGTTACGATATATCCATACATAGTTTTAAGACGAGATTAAACAATAACCTTACTTAAGAATCGGTGTAAAGCATATGCAACTATTACGGTGTCGTATAATTACAGGTCCGGGTCCGCACGGACCCGTAATGTTAACATTTTGGGTCTGCTTTCGATCGATTTTTGTGTAATTATATTTCCGGGGTGTAACGTCATATTAGTAATTCCACTCTGTAAACTCCGGTGTAGACTACTTTTTTTTTAAATATAAACACTACCAATTTACTTTAACATTACCAATTAAACATTATGACTGCGGAAGTGATCAAAATATACGCACGAATAGAGTTTTAACAGATAATACTAGTTGGACCAACAGATAATACAGATATTGATCTGAGGAATAGACTATAAAGGCCAACGATTTTAGGCTTTATTCATATAAGGTTCCAGGCATATTGACAAAGACCAACGATGCGACCACGTTCCTTTCCTTACAAATTATGGTGACACTTAGAGTTTATGCCACTGACAGCTTCCATATTGTAATATGGTGTAATGGATGTGTTTGATAATATAGCTAATAAGATAGAGAGAGATTTGGAAACGCCCAAACACAGAACCACAAACACACACAATTGTACACGCGCTACTTAGAACATTAGTGTATTTGTCATAATCAGAATCGATATAATTCCTTCAAAACATGCATTATTAGGGCTTAAACATGTATAGCCGTTATCTTCATAAACGGATATTATGACAATAGCACTGATCGGCAATGACGTAGCATTTCTTATCACTTGCATCTTATCAGCATCTGATAGAGGCGCTGTAATCAATTTCGGACAAAATTGTAAACAAAAGTTTGATGCTGCTATGGCCGACTTAACCGAAGACGATGTTCCCGGAGCAAAATTTGTTCATATCAATATAGAAGAACATACAAACATTCAACTAAAACGATGGTTGAAGTGCAGAGGTTTACCTACATCAGGCAAAAGACAAGATTTGTTAGAAAGGTATTATTTTTTACGATTTACAAGAGTCACATGCGCGAACGCAAGAGCGACGATACGATATGGTTTCGTTCTACAAGCTACTGTAGACAACTTACAAAGACGTCGATTTTTTTAAAAAGAAATCCGTGTATCATCAACTTCTATATAAAAACTTTTTCCGTTTTTTATAATATTTACGAAAGTTGGTTCATTTAAAGCAAAACAAAAAAACACACGCACAATTTCCTTACGATGACATCTCTCGACATTGTCATGACCATGAAAATTTATATAGTATTTACGGAACACAAAACTACGGGATTAAATAGAAATAGTTTTTTATTTAATTTTGAAAGAAGAAAATAAATTGAAAATGATCCATAATAAAATAAATACATGTATCGGTATGTATAATTTTCAGATGCCAAAATGCTTTAAAAGGAGATATAAAAGTAGACCCCAAAATCGACTCTGGAAAATGGCTTACACTGAAGAAAATTCCCACACCCGTTGCAAACCAAGTTCCGTACTTACCTGTTTCAGGTTTTAAAAAGTTCCCATCAACTTCAATGCCAAAACATTTCAATAATGGGCATATATATCATTACCTTGTGGAGTCAGTAACATCATCTGATATAGTAGCAAACAGTTCTGATGAGGAGTCACAGGCAGATGATCTTCACACTAGTAAACCCTTCACAAAAGGGAAAAATCTGTTCAGAAGTGGCCACGTTAAAAACATGCAGGATGTTTACTCAAAAGGCAATTATTTTGTAAAAGCTTCTGTGCTAGCCTCTTACTCACAAAGATCCTACACTGTTACAGTGACTTTGTCAGAGACCACAGGAATGGTAAGAGAGGGAACATGTACATGTTCTGCATCAGGCATGGGTAGATGTGCACATATTGCTGCCCTTTTATTTGCACTGGAGGATTATGCAATAGAATTCGGAACAGATGCACCAACATGCACAGATAAATTAAGAATGATACTGAACTTCATTACAATTCCTAAAAATGTGAACATATTCTGGTACGGTCAAAATTTGTAAAATTTGTACTTATTTGTTTACTAAAAGAAATTTTTTGCTAATAGTGACATTTCATTTTTAAAGTGCTTCTTGCATAGCTAGGCCCCTTCATAATACCTTAGCAATATTCAACCATTTGTTCTGTACATAGTTTTTTGCCTTTGTATTTGTCATAAACCACTGACTCTTTTCCATCTCCTTCACTGCTTCTTCAAAGGCTGTTATATCTGGGGAATTAGCAACAGCTCTAAGGTTATCAAGGAAGTCAATTCTTTGCTGAGCTGACAATCCATTTTTCCCTACAATAAACACCAAACGATCATTGTGAGTAGAAACCAAAATTAAGTTTTAAAATGCCATTGTCTTTGGGCCTTTTCAGTTCAGTTCAGTTTAAGGTTAGCAGGTGTTTTATAAAATTAGGCTTTATCCATTAACCTATACAAGAAAATATTTTCCAGGGATTTTGCACAAAACCTAGAATATGATCAGTTAAGACAGTCTTCAATTCTTAGTTGTTGAAAGCTTGATCCACATAAATAATGTTTCTGTCTAGATAATGCACTACATGTAATCAAATTTTAATTTGCTTGCTTATTGTTTAGTTTTCTCATCTGCCTAGAATAAATAAAGAAAATGTGCCCATTGACCACAGATGATTGATTGTTGGTGTTTAATGCCCAAGCAGCAATATTTAAGCTAAATTCAGGTGATGAACATTTAATTGATGATAAACTGAACATGAAATGATGAACGAAAATCGGATGGTTAACATGGAAAAATAGGGGCGAACTAAATGAACCTGCTAGGGGTACCTCATTCAACCACCTGGGGCACACATCCCAGTCGGTGTTTAGGCAAACCGGCCTGACATGCCAGGCAGGGTATTGGGCACTATTTAGTCGCCTTTTATGACAAGCTAGCGCGTCTGCAGTCTATTCTTTTGACACCCAGATCCCGCATGGGGCTTGACCACTGATGCCATTGCTCCCAACAAGTTTGACAAGAGCAGGGCTCAGGGTTCCCCGCCTAATGAAACCATATACTTTCATTACATTTTTGCCAAATTTCTAAGTTCAAAGGGCCATAACTCTTACAAAAATTAGCAGATCAAAATTTCTTATATATATTTCTTATATATGCACAACTACATACGATGTACTTACTAATACCAAGTTATACAAAATTAGGTTAAGCAGTTTCAGAAGAGTTGCGCTGACAAACAAAACATGACGGATGGAATGAAGGACGGCCTAACTCTATACTCCCAAATTATATATGACAAAAATTGCTTATAACAAATAAAGAAAGAATGTGTCCATGGGACACGGATGCCCCCGCTGGCCTAAAAAGTTTAAGTCCGACAGGTCTGAAAGTCGCTTAGGACGCATAGTTTATCATACTGAACCATCCTACCAAGTTTCAACTCATTCCCATGTACGGTTTCTGAGAAAAGCTTGACGGAAATTTTCATGTTGATTTTGGTATCTATCCAGCGCCAAACAGGTAGATGATGTCCGACAGGTCTAAAATTTGCTTAGGACGTATAGTTTGTCATACTGAACCATCCTACCAAGTTTCAATTCAAGTCATTCCCATTTACGGTTTCTGAGAAAAGCTTGACGGAAATTCGTACGGACGGACGTACAGACGGACGGACATGAGTAAAACTTAATGTCCCCCGACATGTCGTCGCGGGGGCATAAAAATATACTATTCTTATTCACCCTGCCAATTAACAATTTATTGATATGTACTGATTTAAGAAAGACTGACAAAACCTTTTTGTAAAGACAAACAGAAGCGTAAAACTTAATACTGAAGTAGAGACATAAAAAAGAACTTAATTTAGAGATGAAAAGCATATGGAACCTTTTACCTCTTATACCCCAACTAAATTAGGGAATCCAGATACAGTTTTGCCTCCAAAGATCAATTATTTCTATTAATATGCAAGGGTAAAATTTCATTAGCCTAAACGTTTAATTTTTTGAAACCCTTAAATGTAAAGCAAGTTATTTTCGTACCATCTTTGCTCCATCTTTCCCATGCCTGCTCCCTGTGAAATGAACGTAAGTAGACTTCACATTTTGGGAAAACTGTCTTTATTGCGATGTGTTCCCCTTCGGAATAGTCTGTCATAAAATAAGGAGGATACCATTCATCATTCCATGATTTTATAATTGAGAGAGCCTCCTTAATATGTGTATGAGTTTCATGCTGGCAGATAAATTCTGCTACAGGTATGTATCCCACATTGGTTCGTACACACAGGAAAAACAGAGGAATTGCATATCTTGTAGTTTTGTAAGTTGCATCCAGTAAAGATAAAGTGTTACCATATTTTACCAGAAGATGTTGCTGCCAGCTTTCCTGATGAATGAATGGGAAATCTTTCCCTGTTACAGCACTGTCCTTATCTTCCTCATCATCTTCTAGTGAATAGTCATTTTCAAGATCTATCTTTGGTTGTTCAGTTTGAGTAGTTTCTTCCTTTTCAGTGCACGGTCTGAAGAAAATTTTGGTGAGAGGTGAGTCAGTCCTCCATTGTTCAATTTTTTTGCAATATTTTCTTGGTCAAGATTTGACAATCTTCCAGCAACAATGAACTTATGGACATGATTTCTTATATCCTGTCTGGTTGGGTAATATGCACGATCATGCAATTCTGGCTGAATATGATCCACAGCACATAATTCTTTCTGCACATAATGCCTTAGTGCCTTTCGTATATATGGAACAGAGACAATTCCAGATTCTACCAATTCTTCCATTTTGCTGATTATTTTTTCATGAAGTCTATTTGAGAAACCAGATTCCACTGAAACGGTGTGATTGGTATGTGCATCAGACAACGGTAACAAAATGAAAATTTTAATTTCTGGTGTGGGTGCTTTGTCAGTGGATTGTAAATTATGGCGTAGGTCACAAAGTTTTTCTTCCTTTTTGTCTCTTGATGCAGTGGCTTCTAACTCATAACCTGAAGGTATCAAAGTACCTAATTGCAATTTTGGCTGAGCAGTCAACTTTTCTGCTTGGCTGAATTGAATTCCGGCGACCCCTTTTGTAGTTATGATCAGTTGGAGCCATCTTATTAGCCTGAAATGTAAAGTGTACTTAAAAAGCCTTACTATAATATGAATGTATAATGCTTGTTAAGTTTTTATCATCATATCATGGATTTGTTGATAATATGTTTCATATCCATTTTGATTTTTTGCCTTTTATATCAGATATATTCCATAAACGAAAAAGATGATTTATAAAGAAAGAAACGACATTGAATTAAACAAGCATTCTGAGAGTATTGCAAAACAATACATAGTCCCCTACCGGCCGCATATTTCACTAATCCCCAACATTTAGGTAAAATGTACTTAAATATTATATATGGTGCAAAGAGTTTTAGTTGTACATTATATGGGAAGCAAAACTTGATCATACAGTATAAATAGAAAAATCAGAAACAATCAATGGAGTGATCTGTAACTCATCATTGTTGACACACATACCAAAAATCAATTCATTATCTGCAAGCGTTAAGAAAAAAAGTGCGGAAAACTGAAGTTTTTATGAATTTTCAAAGTTCAAAGGGCCATTACTCTCGTAAAAGTTAGCGGACCGGAACGAAACTTAAACTTGATCTGTAACTCATCATGATAGACACACATACCAAAAATCAATTCATTATCTGCAAGCGTTTAGAAAAAAAGTGCGGAAAACTTAGGCGTGACAGACAGACGGACGGACAGAGCGCAAACCTATAGTCCCCCTTCGGCTTCGCCGGTAGGGGACTAAAAAGCAGTTTGTATGAATAGAGTAAGGCTGATTAAAAGTATATATTTCATGATTTGCGACTGTCCTTGTTTTTACACTGCCCTAAAGACTTTATTGACATTTTGGAACAAGCTCTGTTTAAGTTGACATTGCTCAAAGATTCTAAAATTTAAATGATCTATTTTCTTCAAAATATTAAAAGGCTTAGCTAAAAAATTGCAGACAACATACTTATACAAAGTGTGACCAATAGACAAACACACAGATAAGGGTAAAGCCAGCCTGGGTGATTAATTTTTACATAATGATGGTCACTCCGACTATTCTGACACACTGAATCGGGTGGACACAAAAGAACAGGTATGATTTGGTTGTCAGGTGACAATTTCATATTTAAATTGGTCAATTTTGAATTTTGAACACATAGGACCGTGGTGTAACAAAACCCATGCTCCTTTGTGTCCAAAAGTTCAAAATTGAAAATATCATTTATTGTTCCTTGTGTCAAAATATCCGGTGTGATGGTAGACTGTGGTACATTCTTAAATATTGACTGATAATTTATACTTTGCATGCAATACAACACCATGATAATTTGGGTAAATTGTTTGGAGAATTTGGTAATAACTCTTGGTGAAAGCTGATAAGTACTGGCCAGGTAGACTGCTATTTAAAATTTGCTTTTCACATCAGCAGCAAGAGATAGGAGGAAGGAAGGATATACCAACATATTGCCTAATTTACAAAAACTAACATTTTTCCTAAAGAATCACAGTTTTATACAGACAAATTATGGTAAGCTGGTTACAAAATATTAATCTAAACTTTTTGAGCTCATTCACTAGAGCAAACTTGAAAATGTCAACTATCATATACCTTAGTTAGTGGCTTCATTATAACCTTTAAAAATAATATGATCATGACCAAACTTAGCAGGTTATACACAATTGTCATTTGATGTAGTAATTAATTAGTCTTTCAGTGATTAATGATTATAAAACATATGATACCCTTCACCTATTAAGTGACTATATTTGTACACACAACAATACACAAGTCTAAATATACTGGTTCTGTTCTGATGACCGATTATAATCCAAAAGCAGTTGATTATTGTGAAATTCAAAGCAATCAATGATAAAATTGGCTTGAATAATTAATCAAGAAAATTTCTATTTCATAATTTTCATTAGATATTATTTTTTCAGACATTTATTTAAAAGTGTTTGTACTTTTATCCCATTTTTAAAAGTGTGAAAGTGAAGTTTTTAAACTATTTGACCAGCCCAATGACATCTGAATTAAAACTTAAATGAAGATAAACAGAAATTTTGAATGTATATTTATGATCATTAATGAAATTAATATGTGCAATACAAAAGCAAAGCCGCAACGACACAATAACTTGGTTCTGGTTATTAATCGATCAGCAGTTGATATTGTGCAAAAGCAATGAATGATGATGGAATTTATTCTGATTCCCATTACCATGAACACTTACACATACTGGTACACACACATTTATTTGTATTTTTATTTGTATTTGTATATGCAATGTTCATGATAAAGTTACAAATTGATAAAAATATGCAACATACACCAAAGCTGTTCTGTTATACTTACCCACGATATATATGTCTATTCCTGTTTCAAATGGAAGTGGCAGAGATAAGAGTTATTGTATGATGGTAACTATATAAATAACAAACATGAACAATAAGAATTTTAAAATGGATGTGGCAAAATATAAATTAATTGTAAAAGGATTAGTTGACCTTTGAATATGGACAAGTGGCTTGGTTCTTTCACATAATATCTTGCCAGATTATTCATAGACTAATATCATTAGTAATTTTAAATCACTATAAAAAGAATATTTCTGCTTGTTGAGTTAAATTTAGAAATACTGTGACAAAAAAATACCCTTATGTTTAAAAAGACAAGTCCAATTATCTCCCCTCAATAATATCTGAGAGCATTCCATTATGCGCACAAAACACCCAAGCCTTAATATCACATGCACATCTACAAATGAAGTCCTTCCTTACTTTAAGTTTCATCAAATAACATCATCTGATTAGGAGATTCTCTTATGGGGATCCAAATAGGGTATTGTAAAACAAAATCCTTTATTTCCCCTGAATGATCTTAGAAAGCAATTCCCCATTCAGTTTAATCTATTATATTCAGTGATTAAGGAAATGGTTTATATTACAAGGTCTTATAGACAGATGGACAGTCAGAAATATACACGCCACCAAATTTTTTCAAACCTTTGTAAAAAATAGAAGTACCTCTTTATTTCGCCTATGTTTTCTTCCATACTGGCACTGTCTAAAAATTGTCCTTTTCACACAGTATGGCACAGTTTCTTCATTCAAATAAGTATTTTTCCAAAAAAACCTTCTCTCTGATTTTTCTCTCAGCTTTCCATCATCATGTCTAAAAAAATAAAACTTCTGAAGATAACAAATTTAATAAACTATTATTTATTTATTACTTGCCAAAGTGCCCCTCGCATTGCCATTGCCATGCTGGTTCCATATACAAAGTTTGGAATTATGGAGAGAGTATCAAGTTGTGTGTAGATATTCTACTATTATTATTATTGTGAGAAAACATGAATCCACTGACATACAAGATTTTTACCAGTGAGTTGATGTATTGTATGTTGTATAGAGAGAGTATGGAGTTGTGTATAGATGTACTACTCGATTATAATGAGAGAAAATGAATCCACTGACATACAACATTTATACCAGTGAGTTGATGTATTGTATGTAGTGTAGAGAGAGTATTGAGTTGTGTATAGATGTACTACTCTATTATAATGAGAGAACATGAATCCACTGACATACACGATTTTTACCAGTGAGTTGATGTATTGTATGTTGTATAGAGAGAGTATGGAGTTGTGTATAGATGTACTACTCTATTATAATGAGAGAAAATGAATCCACTGACATACAACATTTATACCAGTGAGTTGATGTATTGTATGTAGTGTAGAGAGAGTATTGAGTTGTGTATAGATGTACTACTCTATTATAATGAGAGAACATGAATCCACTGACATACAAGATTTTTACCAGTGAGTTGATGTATTGTATGTTGTATAGAGAGAGTATGGAGTTGTGTATAGATGTACTACTCTATTATAATGAGAGAAAATGAATCCACTGACATACAACATTTCTACCAGTGAGTTGATGTATTGTATGTAGTGTAGAGAGAGTGTGGAGTTGTGTATGGATGTTCTACTCTATTACAATGAGAGAACATGAATCCACTGACATACAACATTTATACCAGTGAGTTGATGTATTGTATGTTGTATAGAGAGAGTATTGAGTTGTGTATAGATGTACTACTCTATTATAATGAGAGAACATGAATCCACTGACATACAAGATTTTTACCAGTGAGTTGATGTATTGTATGTTGTATAGAGAGAGTGTTGAGTTGTGTATAGATGTACTACTCTATTATAATGAGAGAACATGAATCCACTGACATACAAGATTTTTACCAGTGAGTTGATGTAATATATGTTGTATAGAGAGAGTATGGAGTTGTGTATAGATGTACTACTCTATTATAATGAGAGAAAATGAATCCACTGACATACAACATTTATACCAGTGAGTTGATGTATTGTATGTAGTGTAGAGAGAGTATTGAGTTGTGTATAGATGTACTACTCTATAATAATGAGAGAACATGAATCCACTGACATACAACATTTATACCAGTGAGTTGATGTATTGTATGTTGTATAGAGAGAGTATTGAGTTGTGTATAGATGTACTACTCTATTATAATGAGAGAACATGAATCCACTGACATACAAGATTTTTACCAGTGAGTTGATGTATTGTATGTTGTATAGAGAGAGTGTTGAGTTGTGTATAGATGTACTACTCTATTATAATGAGAGAACATGAATCCACTGACATACAAGATTTTTACCAGTGAGTTGATGTATTGTATGTTGTATAGAGAGAGTATGGAGTTGTGTATAGATGTACTAGTCTATTATAATGAGAGAAAATGAATCCACTGACATACAACATTTATACCAGTGAGTTGATGTATTGTATGTAGTGTAGAGAGAGTATTGAGTTGTGTATAGATGTACTACTCTATTATAATGAGAGAACATGAATCCACTGACATACAAGATTTTTACCAGTGAGTTGATGTATTGTATGTTGTATAGAGAGAGTGTTGAGTTGTGTATAGATGTACTACTCTATTATAATGAGAGAACATTAATCCACTGACATACAAGATTTTTACCAGTGAGTTGATGTATTGTATGTTGTATAGAGAGAGTATGGAGTTGTGTATAGATGTACTACTCTATTATAATGAGAGAAAAAAAATCCACTGACATACAACATTTATACCAGTGAGTTGATGTATTGTATGTAGTGTAGAGAGAGTATTGAGTTGTGTATAGATGTACTACTCTATTATAATGAGAGAACATGAATCCACTGACATACAACATTTATACCAGTGAGTTGATGTATTGTATGTTGTATAGAGAGAGTATTGAGTTGTGTATAGATGTACTACTCTATTATAGTGAGAGAACATGAATCCACTGACATACAAGATTTTTACCAGTGAGTTGATGTGTTGTATGTTGTATAGAGAGAATGTTGAGTTGTGTATAGATGTACTACTCTATTATATTGAGAGAACATGAATCCACTGACATACAAGATTTTTACCAGTGAGTTGATGTATTGTATGTTGTATAGAGAGAGTATGGAGTTGTGTATAGATGTACTACTCTATTATAATGAGAGAAAATGAATCCACTGACATACAACATTTATACCAGTGAGTTGATGTATTGTATGTAGTGTAGAGAGAGTATTGAGTTGTGTATAGATGTTCTACTCTATTATAATGAGAGAACATGAATCAACTGACATACAACATTTATACCAGTGAGTTGATGTATTGTATGTTGTATAGAGAGAGTATTGAGTTGTGTATAGATGTACTACTCTATTATAATGAGAGAACATGAATCCACTGACATACAAGATTTTTACCAGCGAGTTGATGTATTGTATGTTGTATAGAGAGAGTGTTGAGTTGTGTATAGATGTACTACTCTATTATAATGAGAGAACATGAATCCACTGACATACAAGATTTTTACCAGTGAGTTGATGTATTGTGTGTTGTATAGAGAGAGTATGGAGTTGTGTATAGATGTACTACTCTATTATAATGAGAGAAAATGAATCCACTGACATACAACATAGAAATAGCCCCCAAAATATGACTAAAAACAATAATCTGGAAATGTACCTGGCTTTAGTGTTAAATCCGTCTGAATTGCATATATTCCACACTATTTAAGCCCTGTAAATGGCAGAAATCCACACAAACATCAAATTCTTCAAGGACAAAAAAAGCTAAACATGCAAAATTTCTTATAAATAGTTCCACTACATCAATCTGATAATCTTCACAATAAGCACATGCTTGAGAAAACTCAAAATCGGATTGAAACAATATCATACAACATGGTAGACATTGCAGTATTTCTCCCATTATGAGTAACATTCAATGTAAGAGATTCCTTCCAAAAAAATTGGTCGAAAAGTTACAAATTTTTTAGGCATATTTCTCCATATAAGTTACTTTTAACGTGGACGATTCCTTTCAAAAAAATCACTGTCCCATTTTACAAATAGTTTTATCATCTTTCCCATTAATAGTATACTGGCAACAGCAACAACAGAACAAGAAGAGAAATAATGCATAACACAACCAAAATAAATACTATGATGGTATCCATTTTTTTTAAAGTGAGGCTTATTACATGGTAGCCACTTAAAAATGGACTAATAGACTCATAATACAGACAGCATATAAGAGGAATCATTATGCACAATACCTGTTAACTGACAGATCCTATGAAGTTGTGCAAGTAGACATAATTTCCAAAAAGCCGCATTTGTGGGGCAATATACATACAAGACATGTGTCTTAACCTTCCAAGTTAGAACCATGTGACATATTAGCAGGATATGTTTTGAAATTTTAAGGGATAAGACAATTCAAGAATAATGGGCAGGTGCATCCAAATTAATCAAATAATTTACTATTGAAATGGAAACAAGCCACCGTATCCCCATTTTTCTACTGTTGTAGAGCTAATGAGCTGAACATTTCAGCAATTGATAGTTTTTCTCTATTTACTATCGTCCTCAAGTTTTAAACAGCCAAAATAATTGCTATTTTTTACCCTTAAAGGGAGATAATTGCTACATGAAGTTGTCTGACAACATTGACCCAATTAAGACTTCTGTAGTGCTAATGAGCTGAACATTTCATCAATTTAAAGTATTTATCTATCTACAATCATTTTTCAGTTACAGGCAAAAATCGACAAAAATGGATATTTTTTACCGTGAAAGGGAGAAAACTCCTACAAGGATTAATCTGACAACTTAAAGACAATGGAGACTTTTGTAGAGCTAAATGAGCTGAACATCAGCAATTAGTTTTTCTTTATCTACTATTGTTCTGAAGTAATCCATATTAATAGTAAAATAATAATAGTAGGAAAAAACAGCAAAAATCACTATTTTTGACCATTTGAGCAAGATAAAACTAATTCCTACAAGGAGTCGTCTGAAAACTTCGACCTAATAGAGACTTTTGTAGAGCTTAATTAGCTGAACATTTCAGCAATATAAAGTTTTTCTCTATCATTCTCAAGTTATAGGCAAAGAACCACAAAAATCGCTATTTTTGACCTTAAAGGAGTCATCTGACAACTTTGACACGATGGAGACATTTGTACAGCTCTTCATTCTGAACTAGAAAGTAATTTCAGATTTTTCCTATAGATTATAGATTTTGTGTTATTAGGATCACAAAACTCGACTAAAACAATAATCTGGAAAAGTCCCATAATGTAAGAGTCATCCATCAAGAAATAGACCCACAAATCATGACTAGAAACAAAAATCTGGAAAAGTCCCACAATGTCAGAGTCATCCATCAAGAAATAGACCCACAAATCTCGACTAAAAACAATAATCGTGAAAAGTCCCACAATGTAAAGTCATCCATCAAGAAATAGGCCCACAAATCTTGACTAAAAACAATAATCAGGGAAAGTCCCACAATGTAAGACCATTTAACAAGAAATAGACCCACAAATCATGACTAAAAACAAAAATTTGGAAAAGTCCCACAATGTTAGAGTCATCCATCAAGAAATAGGCCCACAAATCTCAACGAAAAACAATAATTGGGAAAAGTCCCAAAATGTCAGAGTCATCCATCAAGAAATAGACCCACAAATCATGACTAAAAACAATAATCTGGAAAAGTCCCACAATGTCAGAGTCATCTATCAAGAAATAGGCCCACAAATCATGACTAAAAACAAAAATCTGGAAAAGTCCCACAATGTAATAGTCATCTATCAAGAAATAGGCCCACAAATCTCGAGTAAAAACAATAATCGTGAAAAGTCCCACAATGTCAGAGTCATCCATCAAGAAATAGGCCCACAAATCATGACTATAAAACAATAATCGGAAAAAGTCCCACAATGTAAGAGTCATCCATCAAGAAATAGACCCACAAATCATAACTAAAAACAATAATCGGAAAAAGTCCCACAATGTAAGAGTCATCCATCAAGAAATAGACCCACAAATCCCGACTAAAAACAATAATCTGGAAAAGTCCCGCAATGTAAGGGTCATCCATCAAGAAATAGACCCACAAATCATGACTAAAAACAATAATCTGGAAAAGTCCCAATAAAGTAAGAGTCATCCATCAAGAAATAGACCCACAAATCTCGACTAAAAACAATAATAAACGATTGAAGTTTGTACTTTGTTTAAACAAAATAGACTTACAAATAAAGACTGCAAAAAAAAATCAGAAAAAATCCCACAAAAAATAGATAGATAGACACCAGATATATGTAGCGGGTTATTTTGGTGTAAAACTTGACAATTTTGTACAAAATTGATCATAAAAATGTTAGCGATTTGTATTTAAGTGGAATCCTAATTTTGTGAATTGATTTGTTATAAGAAAATGAATTTAAATTGTAAGCGAAAAAAATATGGCAAAATTGCCCAATTTACAGTATGGTATGATAACAGCAGCACTTCAATTAACATGCAAGGTTTATTCAAATTTTTTAGCAATAATGTGACATAGACTTTTTAAACCAATATCGAACAGTATCTCATATTTGTATCAATAAATCATTAAATATACACTTATAGTGAGTAATGGCATAAAAATTAAACAACTACATGTAATTTGTGGAGTTAATTACCTATATCCAAAAATCAAAGCATTCATAGACTGACAAAACAGGACAGTTGTTTTATATTCATCCATTTTTGAAAATAAAAGAATATGAAAAACATCAGTGTATGCATGTTGATAGCACATTCTGTAAAAAAGGCAAAACTCTGTAATTTTATAAAAGTCAGAATCTAAAAGTACTATCAAAAAAGCTGAAGGTACATTTATATCCATAATTAAGCAGAATATTCTTCTGAAAGCCACATTAATTAGTTTTAATTTTCAATCTATTCTCTGGTAAAAGTCTCACAATAATGTAACAAACTTGCATGTGGAAGTCTTTCTTTCTGTGTCTTCTGCTTGGTGAAATGAAACAGACGATCTGATTGGCTCTCTATTTCCTTTGTTGCATTTGAAACACGAATTCACATTGGACTACTTCAAGTTCATCAAGGTCATTGGATTAGATTCAAGTTATGGTGTTGTCCATCTAATAGACAATTTGATGTCCATTCTGATGGACAAAATCATTGTGCAACTTTTGCATTGACACATAAGTCATCCTTGTACACCAAAATATGGACTTATTTTGTAAAAATTGTGGGGCTAGTCGCATTATCAAAAAAAGTCCCATAAAGTTATTTTGTACCTACATAAAGCCACATAATGCTTAAATCACAAACACTAAGAAACAAATCGTGGCTACATTGTATCAGTGTATCATATTTAACAAACAATTAATGTATTAAACAATGGAAATCTTGAAAACTGTGCAGTACATTAAAATTCTGCAAAGCTACAGGGACAACTGATGAAAAGGGTGTTGCTCTATGGAAATGAAAAACGTTGAATGAAACATCTTAAAAGATGTCTGAATGTCGATGCTTCACAAGGGAAAACAAGATAAAAAAATTCATCTTGTTAGCTGACGCTTTATCATTACATCAAATCTATTTGATATTAGTTTACCTCATGCACTAATCTGTAGATATTTTTTTTACAATCGGTTTCTTTTTTTAGTATGTGCTATGTTAACTGTACTTATATTACTTAAAATTGTACTTTTATTCTCCGTGGCATAGTTTAAGAAACGGGCAACAGGTATAATAACTGGGTGATGAAAGAAGGAATATTCGCGGAAATGATTTATAATTTTTTTCGGAAAAGGGTAATTTAATTCGCGGAAACGTAAAACGACGGTACACTGTTAATTCTTTGTTTTTTCAGTAAATATATAAAAACATAAAAAGCATAGATGAATCACATATTTCAGACCTACAAATAAATATCATCAGAACAATCAGATACATGTTTATAGAATTTCTGGACATTAATATGCTGTGTTATAAATAATGGTTTAGTTTTATGTCAACTTCAATACACTTTTGTCCATGTCTTATTTTTTTAAACAGTCCTGTGTTTGCGTGTATTACACACATTTATTTTTTTTCGGAGTAATTGCTTTCATCGGGTAGAATTATGTTAATCCTGTATAGGAATCACTCCTTTTTGTAAAACTGTTAAATTAAATAAAGCCGTCACTTCAGCAACAAAACTGAAAACACTATAGGACTGGCGTATGTTTCGACTGTTGTTTTCCATCTAAGACCTTAAGGGGAAGATCTTTGATTTTTTTGGGCTGGAGGCTTAGATGATTGTTTCGACCTAAGGGTTTGTTTGTAATTTTAGATGACCTCTAAACAAATCTTCAACCTCTCCCTATTTTAATTTCAATTTGTGGTATCCTCACTGTTTGGTTATAATGTGTGTTTATTTGTTCGTTTTAATGTTTAATGCCACTTTCAAGCTATTTTTCAGCGATATTAAATTGAAAACAAGATATAGGAGAATTTTTTGCAGTGGGGTGGCATTATTGTGGTTACTTTTCTGTCATTTTTTTAAATGAAAAACTTGCAAAGTATTATTGAATTATAGAATGGAATCTGAAAATTGGCACATAAAGATAACACGAGTTTTGATTCTACGAATTTGTATACGTATCATTTGACTCTTTTCATTCTTTTTTTTTAATTAGGAGATATTTATTTGGGCATTTCATTTTTGTGGTTATGTCAATTTCTAAATCACTTGAATACCTTGACCAGTCTGTTACCTTGCCCATACTATATTTTGAAGTAACAGTCTCTCACATACCACATATACCTCTATCTGCCACCGAAATCATTTATCAGTAGTTATTATACACAATCCTTCATATTTAGCATGCAAATATTTCCAGAGTGATTCTCTTTAACAAATATACAGATCTCCAGGTCATTTCAACATCAGACTTATCTTAAACGCCTGCACCATTCTTACACTCTTGTGTGGTAAGTAAAGCAAAATAGTAAAAAAATTAAATTGAACACAAATGAACAACATTCATTTGATAATAATATAATTCTAGACAGACCAAAAAATTTTTAATCACAACAAACACCATATCTCACATCACCTACTAAAGGAAGGCCTATTACACACCAATATAAAGCCTATATACAGGTCATATCCCATCACCTACTACAGGGAGGTCTATTACAGACCAATATACAGCCTATATACAGGTCATACCTCACATCACCTACTACATGGAGGTCTATTACAGACCAATATACAGCCTCTATACAAGTCATATCTTACATCACCTACTACAGGGAGGTCTATTACACACCAATATACAGCCTATATACAGGTCATATCCCATCACCTACTACAAGGAGGACTATTACACACCAATATACATCCTCTATAGAAGTCATATCAACGATCACCTACTACAGGGAGGTCTATTACAGACCAATATACAGCCTCTAAACAAGTCGTATATCTCATCACCTGCTACAAGGAGGTCTATTACAGACCAATATGCAGCCTATATGCAAGTCATATCCCATCACCTGCTACAAGGAGGTCTATTACAGACTAATATACAGCCTCTATACGTCATATCAAACATCACCTACTACAAGGAGGTCTATTACACACCAATATACAGCCTATATACAAGTCGTATATGTCATCACCGGCTACAAGGAGGTCTATTACTGACCAATATACAGCCTCTATAGAAGTCATATCAAACATCACCTACTACAGGGAAGTCCATTACAGACCAATATACAGCCTCTATACAAGTCGTATATCTCATCACCTGCTACAAGGAGGTCTATTACAGACCAATATGCAGCCTAAATACAAGTCATATCCCATCACCTGCTACAAAAAGGTCTATTACAGACCAATATACAGCCTCTATACAAGTCGTATATCTCATCACCTGCTACAAGGAGGTCTATTACAGACCAATATGCAGCCTATATACAAGTCATATCCCATCACCTGCTACAAGGAGGTCTATTACAGACCAATATACAGCCTCTATACAAGTCGTATATCTCATCACCTGCTACAAGGAGGTCTATTACAGACCAATATGCAGCCTATATACAAGTCATATTCCATCACCTGCTACAAGGAGGTCTATTACAGACCAATATACAGCCTCTATACAAGTCGTATATCTCATCACCTGCTACAAGGAGGTCTATTACAGACCAATATGCAGCCTATATAAAAGTCATATCCCATCACCTGCTACAAAAAGGTCTATTACAGACCAATATACAGCCTCTATACAAGTCGTATATTTCATCACCTGCTACAAGGAGGTCTATTACAGACCAATATGCAACCTATATACAAGTCATATCCCATCACCTACCACAGGGAAGTCTATTACAGACCAATATACAGCCTCTATACCAGTCATATCTCATCACCTACTACAGGGAGGTCTATTACAGACCAATATACAGCCTCTCTACAAGTCATATCTCACATCACCTACTACAGGGAAGTCTATTACAGACCAATATGCAGCCTATATACAAGTCATATCAAACATAACCTACTACAGGGAAGTCTATTACAGACCAATATGCAGCCTATATACAAGTCGTATATATCTCATCACCTGCTACAAGGAGGTCTATTACAGACCAATATACAGCCTCTATACAAGTCATATCCCATCACCTACCACAGGGAAGTCTATTACAGACCAATATACAGCCTCTATACCAGTCATATCTCATCAGCTACTACAGCGAGGTCTACTACACACCAATATACAGCCTATATACAAGTCATATCTCATCACCTGCTACAAGGAGGTCTATTACAGACCAATATACAGCCTCTATACAAGTCATATCAAACATAACCTACTACAGGGAAGTCTATTACAGACCAATATGCAGCCTATATACAAGTCGTATATCTCATCACCTGCTACAAGGACGTCTATTACAGACCAATATACAGCCTCTATACAAGTCATATCTCATCACCTACTACAGGGAGGTCTATTACACACAAATATACAGCCTTTATACAAGTCGTATATCTCATCACCTACGACAGGGAAGTCTATTACAGACCAATATACAGCCTCTATACAAGTCGTATATCTCATCACCTGCTACAGGGAGGTCTATTACAGACCAATATGCAGCCTATATACAAGTCATATCTCATCACCTGCTACAAGGAGGTGTATAACAGACCAATATGCAGCCTATATACAAGTCATATCTCATCACCTACCTCAGGGAAGTCTATTACAGACCAATATACAGCCTCTATACAAGTCGTATATCTCATCACCTGCTACAAGGAGGTCTATTACAGACCAATATGCAGCCTATATACAAGTCATATCTCATCACCTACTACAAGGAGGTCTATTACAGACCAATATACAGCCTCTATACAAGTCATATCTCATCACCTACTACAGGATGGTCTATTACAGACCAATATACAGACTCTCTACAAGTCATATCTAACATCACCTACTACAGGGAGGTGTATTACACACCAATATACAGCCTTTATACAAGTCGTATATCTCATCACCTACCACAGGGAAGTCTATTACAGACCAATATACAGCCTCTATACAAGTCGTATATCTCATCACCTGCTACAAGGAGGTCTATTACAGACCAATATGCAGCCTATATACAAGTCATATCCCATCACCTGCTACAAGGAGGTCTATTACAGACCAATATACAGCCTCTATACAAGTCGTATATCTCATCACCTGCTACAAGGAGGTCTTTTACAGACCAATATACAGCCTCTATACAAGTCATATCTCACATCACCTACTACAGGGAGGTCTATTACACACCAATATACAGCCTTTATACAAGTCGTATATCTCATCACCTACAACAGGGAAGTCTATTACAGACCAATATACAGCCTCTATACAAGTCGTATATCTCATCACCTGCTACAAGGAGGTCTATTACAGACCAATATACAGCCTCTATACAAGTCGTATATCTCATCACCTGCTACAAGGAGGTCTATTACAGACCAATATGCAGCCTATATACAAGTCATATCCCATATCCTGCTACAAGGAGGTCTATTACAGACCAATATACAGCCTCTATACAAGTCGTATATCTCATCACCTGCTACAAGGAGGTCTATTACAGACCAATATGCAGCCTATATACAAGTCATATCCCATCACCTGCTACAAAAAGGTCTATTACAGACCAATATACAGCCTCTATACAAGTCGTTTATTTCATCACCTTCTACAAGGAGGTCTATTACAGTCCAATATGCAGCCTATATACAAGTCATATCCCATCAACTAGCACAGGGAAGTCTATTACAGACCAATATACAGCCTCTATACAAGCCGTATATCTCATCACCTGCTACAAGGAGGTCTATTACAGACCAATATGCAGCCTATATACAAGACATATCTCATCATCTACTACAAGGAGGTCTATTACACACCAATATACAGCCTCTATACAAGTCATATCTCATCACCTACTACAGGGAGGTCTATTACAGACCAATATACTGCCTCTGTACAAGTCATAGCTCACATCACCTACTACAGGGAGGTCTACTACACACCAATATACAGCCTATATACAAGTCATATCTCATCACCTGCTACAAGGAGGTCTATTACAGACCAATATACAGCCTCTATACAAGTCGTATATCTCATCACCTGCTACAAGGAGGTCTATTACAGACCAATATGCAGCCTATATACAAGTCATATCCCATCACCTGCTACAAGGAGGTCTATTACAGACCAATATACAGCCTCTATACAAGTCGTATATCTCATCACCTGCTACAAGGAGGTCTATTACAGACCAATATACAGCCTCTATACAAGTCGTATATCTCATCACCTGCTACAAGGAGGTCTATTACAGACCAATATGCAGCCTATATACAAGTCATATCCCATATCCTGCTACAAGGAGGTCTATTACAGACCAATATACAGCCTCTATACAAGTCGTATATCTCATCACCTGCTACAAGGAGGTCTATTACAGACCAATATGCAGCCTATATACAAGTCATATCCCATCACCTGCTACAAAAAGGTCTATTACAGACCAATATACAGCCTCTATACAAGTCGTTTATTTCATCACCTGCTACAAGGAGGTCTATTACAGTCCAATATGCAGCCTATATACAAGTCATATCCCATCACCTAGCACAGGGAAGTCTATTACAGACCAATATACAGCTTCTATACAAGCCGTATATCTCATCACCTGCTACAAGGAGGTCTATTACAGACCAATATGCAGCCTATATACAAGACATATCTCATCATCTACTACAAGGAGGTCTATTACACACCAATATACAGCCTCTATACAAGTCATATCTCATCACCTACTACAGGGAGGTCTATTACAGACCAATATACTGCCTCTGTACAAGTCATAGCTCACATCACCTACTACTGGGAGGTCTACTACACACCAATATACAGCCTATATACAAGTCATATCTCATCACCTGCTACAAGGAGGTCTATTATAGACCAATATACAGCCTCTATACAAGTCATATCAAACATCACCTACTACAGGGAAGTATATTACAGACCAATATGCAGCCTATATACAAGTCGTATATCTCATCACCTGCTACAAGGAGGTCTATTACAGACCAATATGCAGCCTATATACAAGTCATATCCCATCACCTGCTACAAGGAGGTCTATTACAGACCAATATACAGCCTCTATACAAGTCATATCTCATCACCTACTACAGGGAGGTCTATTACACGCAAATATACAGCCTTTATACAAGTCGTATATCTCATCACCTACCACAGGGAAGTCTATTACAGACCAATATACAGCCTCTATACAAGTCGTATATCTCATCACCTGCTACAAGGAGGTCTATTACAGACCAATATGCAGCCTATATACAAGTCATATCACATCACCTACTACAAGGAGGTCTATTACAGACCAATATACAGCCTCTATACAAGTCTTATCTCATCACCTACTACAGGGAGGTCTATTACACACCAATATACAGCCTCTATACAAGTCGTATATCTCATCACCTACTACAAGGAGGTCTATTACACACCAATATACAGCCTCTATACAAGTCGTATATCTCATCACCTACTACAAGGAGGTCTATTACAGACCAATAAACAGTCGCTATACAAGTCATATCTCACATCACCTACTACAGGGAGGTCTATTACACACCAATATACAGCCTATATACAAGTCATATCATATCACCTACTACAGGGAGGTCTATTACACACCAATATACAGCCTCTATACAAGTCGTATATCTCATCACTAACTACAGGGAAGTCTATTGCAGACCAGTATACAGCCTATATACAAGTCATATCCCATCACCTGCTGTAAGGAGGTCTATTACAGACCAATATGCAGCCTATATACAAGTCACATCTCATCACCTGCTACAAGGAGGTCTATAACACACCAATATACAGCCTCTATACAAGTCGTATATCTCATCACCTGCTACAAGGAGGTCTATTACAGACCAATATACAGCCTCTATACAAGTCATATCTCACATCACCTAATACAGGGAGGTCTATTACACACCAATATACAGCCTCTATACAAGTCATATCTCATCACCTGCTACAAGGAGGTCTATTACAGACCAATGTGCAGCCTATATACAAGTCATATCTCATCACCTACTACAAGGAGGTCTATTACACACCAATATACAGCCTCTATACAAGTCATATCTCACATCACCTACCACAGGGAAGTCTATTACAGACCAATATACAGCCTCTATACAAGTCGTATCTCATCACCTGCTACAAGGAGGTCTATTACACACCAATATACAGCCTCTATACAAGTCGTATATCTCATCACCTGCTACAAGGAGGTCTATTACAGACCAATATACAGCCTCTATACAAGTCATATCTCACATCACCTACTACAGGGAGGTCTATTACACACAAATATACAGCCTTTATACAAGTCGTATATCTCATCACCTACCACAGGAAAGTCTATTACAGACCAATATACAGCCTCTATACAAGTCGTATATCTCATCACCTGCTACAAGGAGGTCTATTACAGACCAATATACAGCCTCTATACAAGTCGTATATCTCATCACCTGCTACAAGGAGGTCTATTACAGACCAATATGCAGCCTATATACAAGTCATATCCCATCACCTGCTACAAGGAGGTCTATTACAGACCAATATACAGCCTCTATACAAGTCATATCTCATCACCTACTACAGGGAGGTCTATTACACACAAATATACAGCCTTTATACAAGTCGTATATCTCATCACCTACCACAGGGAAGTCAATTACAGACCAATATACAGCCTCTATACAAGTCGTATATCTCATCACCTGCTACAAGGAGGTCTATTACAGACCAATATACAGCCTCTATACAAGTCATATCTCACATCACCTACTACAGGGAGGTCTATTACACACCAATACACAGCCTTTATACAAGTCGTATATCTCATCACCTACCACAGGGAAGTCTATTACAGACCAATATACAGCCTCTATACAAGTCGTATATTTCATCACCTGCTACAAGGAGGTCTATTACAGACCAATATGCAGCCTATATACAAGTCATATCCCATCACCTGCTACAAGGAGGTCTATTACAGACCAATATACAGCCTCTATACAAGTCGTATATCTCATCACCTGCTACAAGGAGGTCTATTACAGACCAATATGCAGCCTATATACAAGTCATATCCCATCACCTGCTACAAGGAGGTCTATTACAGACCAATATACAGCCTCTATACAAGTCGTATATCTCATCACCTGCTACAAGGAGGTCTATTACAGACCAATATGCAGCCTATATACAAGTCATATCCCATCACCTACCACAGGGACGTCTATTACAGACCAATATACAGCCTCTATACAAGTCGTATATCTCATCACCTGCTACAAGGAGGTCTATTACAGACCAATATGCAGCCTCTATACAAGTCATATCTCACATCACCTAATACAGGGAGGTCTATTACACACCAATATACAGCCTCTATACAAGTCATATCTCATCACCTGCTACAAGGAGGTCTATTACAGACCAATATGCAGCCTATATACAAGTCATATCCCATCACCTGCTACAAGGAGGTCTATTACAGACCAATATACAGCCTCTATACAAGTCATATCTCATCACCTACTACAGGGAGGTCTATTACACGCAAATATACAGCCTTTATACAAGTCGTATATCTCATCACCTACCACAGGGAAGTCTATTACAGACCAATATACAGCCTCTATACAAGTCGTATATCTCATCACCTGCTACAAGGAGGTCTATTACAGACCAATATGCAGCCTATATACAAGTCATATCCCATCACCTGCTACAAGGAGGTCTATTACAGACCAATATACAGCCTCTATACAAGTCTTATCTCATCACCTACTACAGGGAGGTCTATTACACACCAATATACAGCCTCTATACAAGTCGTATATCTCATCACCTACTACAAGGAGGTCTATTACACACCAATATACAGCCTCTATACAAGTCGTATATCTCATCACCTACTACAAGGAGGTCTATTACAGACCAATAAACAGTCGCTATACAAGTCATATCTCACATCACCTACTACAGGGAGGTCTATTACACACCAATATACAGCCTATATACAAGTCATATCATATCACCTACTACAGGGAGGTCTATTACACACCAATATACAGCCTCTATACAAGTCGTATATCTCATCACTAACTACAGGGAAGTCTATTGCAGACCAGTATACAGCCTATATACAAGTCATATCCCATCACCTGCTGTAAGGAGGTCTATTACAGACCAATATGCAGCCTATATACAAGTCACATCTCATCACCTGCTACAAGGAGGTCTATAACACACCAATATACAGCCTCTATACAAGTCGTATATCTCATCACCTGCTACAAGGAGGTCTATTACAGACCAATATACAGCCTCTATACAAGTCATATCTCACATCACCTAATACAGGGAGGTCTATTACACACCAATATACAGCCTCTATACAAGTCATATCTCATCACCTGCTACAAGGAGGTCTATTACAGACCAATGTGCAGCCTATATACAAGTCATATCTCATCACCTACTACAAGGAGGTCTATTACACACCAATATACAGCCTCTATACAAGTCATATCTCACATCACCTACCACAGGGAAGTCTATTACAGACCAATATACAGCCTCTATACAAGTCGTATCTCATCACCTGCTACAAGGAGGTCTATTACACACCAATATACAGCCTCTATACAAGTCGTATATCTCATCACCTGCTACAAGGAGGTCTATTACAGACCAATATACAGCCTCTATACAAGTCATATCTCACATCACCTACTACAGGGAGGTCTATTACACACAAATATACAGCCTTTATACAAGTCGTATATCTCATCACCTACCACAGGAAAGTCTATTACAGACCAATATACAGCCTCTATACAAGTCGTATATCTCATCACCTGCTACAAGGAGGTCTATTACAGACCAATATACAGCCTCTATACAAGTCGTATATCTCATCACCTGCTACAAGGAGGTCTATTACAGACCAATATGCAGCCTATATACAAGTCATATCCCATCACCTGCTACAAGGAGGTCTATTACAGACCAATATACAGCCTCTATACAAGTCATATCTCATCACCTACTACAGGGAGGTCTATTACACACAAATATACAGCCTTTATACAAGTCGTATATCTCATCACCTACCACAGGGAAGTCAATTACAGACCAATATACAGCCTCTATACAAGTCGTATATCTCATCACCTGCTACAAGGAGGTCTATTACAGACCAATATACAGCCTCTATACAAGTCATATCTCACATCACCTACTACAGGGAGGTCTATTACACACCAATACACAGCCTTTATACAAGTCGTATATCTCATCACCTACCACAGGGAAGTCTATTACCGACCAATATACAGCCTCTATACAAGTCGTATATTTCATCACCTGCTACAAGGAGGTCTATTACAGACCAATATGCAGCCTATATACAAGTCATATCCCATCACCTGCTACAAGGAGGTCTATTACAGACCAATATACAGCCTCTATACAAGTCGTATATCTCATCACCTGCTACAAGGAGGTCTATTACAGACCAATATGCAGCCTATATACAAGTCATATCCCATCACCTGCTACAAGGAGGTCTATTACAGACCAATATACAGCCTCTATACAAGTCGTATATCTCATCACCTGCTACAAGGAGGTCTATTACAGACCAATATGCAGCCTATATACAAGTCATATCCCATCACCTACCACAGGGACGTCTATTACAGACCAATATACAGCCTCTATACAAGTCGTATATCTCATCACCTGCTACAAGGAGGTCTATTACAGACCAATATGCAGCCTCTATACAAGTCATATCTCACATCACCTAATACAGGGAGGTCTATTACACACCAATATACAGCCTCTATACAAGTCATATCTCATCACCTGCTACAAGGAGGTCTATTACAGACCAATGTGCAGCCTATATACAAGTCATATCTCATCACCTACTACAAGGAGGTCTATTACACACCAATATACAGCCTCTATACAAGTCATATCTCACATCACCTACCACAGGGAAGTCTATTACAGACCAATATACAGCCTCTATACAAGTCGTATCTCATCACCTGCTACAAGGAGGTCTATTACACACCAATATACAGCCTCTATACAAGTCGTATATCTCATCACCTGCTACAAGGAGGTCTATTACAGACCAATATACAGCCTCTATACAAGTCATATCTCACATCACCTACTACAGGGAGGTCTATTACACACAAATATACAGCCTTTATACAAGTCGTATATCTCATCACCTACCACAGGAAAGTCTATTACAGACCAATATACAGCCTCTATACAAGTCGTATATCTCATCACCTGCTACAAGGAGGTCTATTACAGACCAATATACAGCCTCTATACAAGTCGTATATCTCATCACCTGCTACAAGGAGGTCTATTACAGACCAATATGCAGCCTATATACAAGTCATATCCCATCACCTGCTACAAGGAGGTCTATTACAGACCAATATACAGCCTCTATACAAGTCATATCTCATCACCTACTACAGGGAGGTCTATTACACACAAATATACAGCCTTTATACAAGTCGTATATCTCATCACCTACCACAGGGAAGTCAATTACAGACCAATATACAGCCTCTATACAAGTCGTATATCTCATCACCTGCTACAAGGAGGTCTATTACAGACCAATATACAGCCTCTATACAAGTCATATCTCACATCACCTACTACAGGGAGGTCTATTACACACCAATACACAGCCTTTATACAAGTCGTATATCTCATCACCTACCACAGGGAAGTCTATTACAGACCAATATACAGCCTCTATACAAGTCGTATATTTCATCACCTGCTACAAGGAGGTCTATTACAGACCAATATGCAGCCTATATACAAGTCATATCCCATCACCTGCTACAAGGAGGTCTATTACAGACCAATATACAGCCTCTATACAAGTCGTATATCTCATCACCTGCTACAAGGAGGTCTATTACAGACCAATATGCAGCCTATATACAAGTCATATCCCATCACCTGCTACAAGGAGGTCTATTACAGACCAATATACAGCCTCTATACAAGTCGTATATCTCATCACCTGCTACAAGGAGGTCTATTACAGACCAATATGCAGCCTATATACAAGTCATATCCCATCACCTACCACAGGGACGTCTATTACAGACCAATATACAGCCTCTATACAAGTCGTATATCTCATCACCTGCTACAAGGAGGTCTATTACAGACCAATATGCAGCCTCTATACAAGTCATATCTCACATCACCTAATACAGGGAGGTCTATTACACACCAATATACAGCCTCTATACAAGTCATATCTCATCACCTGCTACAAGGAGGTCTATTACAGACCAATATGCAGCCTATATACAAGTCATATCCCATCACCTGCTACAAGGAGGTCTATTACAGACCAATATACAGCCTCTATACAAGTCATATCTCATCACCTACTACAGGGAGGTCTATTACACGCAAATATACAGCCTTTATACAAGTCGTATATCTCATCACCTACCACAGGGAAGTCTATTACAGACCAATATACAGCCTCTATACAAGTCGTATATCTCATCACCTGCTACAAGGAGGTCTATTACAGACCAATATGCAGCCTATATACAAGTCATATCCCATCACCTGCTACAAGGAGGTCTATTACAGACCAATATACAGCCTCTATACAAGTCTTATCTCATCACCTACTACAGGGAGGTCTATTACACACCAATATACAGCCTCTATACAAGTCGTATATCTCATCACCTACTACAAGGAGGTCTATTACACACCAATATACAGCCTCTATACAAGTCGTATATCTCATCACCTACTACAAGGAGGTCTATTACAGACCAATAAACAGTCGCTATACAAGTCATATCTCACATCACCTACTACAGGGAGGTCTATTACACACCAATATACAGCCTATATACAAGTCATATCATATCACCTACTACAGGGAGGTCTATTACACACCAATATACAGCCTCTATACAAGTCGTATATCTCATCACTAACTACAGGGAAGTCTATTGCAGACCAGTATACAGCCTATATACAAGTCATATCCCATCACCTGCTGTAAGGAGGTCTATTACAGACCAATATGCAGCCTATATACAAGTCACATCTCATCACCTGCTACAAGGAGGTCTATAACACACCAATATACAGCCTCTATACAAGTCGTATATCTCATCACCTGCTACAAGGAGGTCTATTACAGACCAATATACAGCCTCTATACAAGTCATATCTCACATCACCTAATACAGGGAGGTCTATTACACACCAATATACAGCCTCTATACAAGTCATATCTCATCACCTGCTACAAGGAGGTCTATTACAGACCAATGTGCAGCCTATATACAAGTCATATCTCATCACCTACTACAAGGAGGTCTATTACACACCAATATACAGCCTCTATACAAGTCATATCTCACATCACCTACCACAGGGAAGTCTATTACAGACCAATATACAGCCTCTATACAAGTCGTATCTCATCACCTGCTACAAGGAGGTCTATTACACACCAATATACAGCCTCTATACAAGTCGTATATCTCATCACCTGCTACAAGGAGGTCTATTACAGACCAATATACAGCCTCTATACAAGTCATATCTCACATCACCTACTACAGGGAGGTCTATTACACACCAATACACAGCCTTTATACAAGTCGTATATCTCATCACCTACCACAGGAAAGTCTATTACAGACCAATATACAGCCTCTATACAAGTCGTATATCTCATCACCTGCTACAAGGAGGTCTATTACAGACCAATATACAGCCTCTATACAAGTCGTATATCTCATCACCTGCTACAAGGAGGTCTATTACAGACCATGCAGCCTCTATACAAGTCATATCTCATCACCAGCTACAAGGAGGTCTATTACAGACCAATATACAGCCTCTATAAGTCATATCTCATCACCTACTACGGTGAGGTCTATTACACACCAATATACAGCCTTTATACAAGTCGTATATCTCATCACCTACCACAGGGAAGTCTATTACAGACCAATATACAGCCTCTATACAAGTCGTATATCTCATCACCTGCTACAAGGAGGTCTATTACAGACCAATATACAGCCTCTATACAAGTCATATCTCACATCACCTACTACAGGGAGGTCTATTACACACCAATACACAGCCTTTATACAAGTCGTATATCTCATCACCTACCACAGGGAAGTCTATTACCGACCAATATACAGCCTCTATACAAGTCGTATATTTCATCACCTGCTACAAGGAGGTCTATTACAGACCAATATGCAGCCTATATACAAGTCATATCCCATCACCTGCTACAAGGAGGTCTATTACAGACCAATATACAGCCTCTATACAAGTCGTATATCTCATCACCTGCTACAAGGAGGTCTATTACAGACCAATATGCAGCCTATATACAAGTCATATCCCATCACCTGCTACAAGGAGGTCTATTACAGACCAATATACAGCCTCTATACAAGTCGTATATCTCATCACCTGCTACAAGGAGGTCTATTACAGACCAATATGCAGCCTATATACAAGTCATATCCCATCACCTACCACAGGGACGTCTATTACAGACCAATATACAGCCTCTATACAAGTCGTATATCTCATCACCTGCTACAAGGAGGTCTATTACAGACCAATATGCAGCCTCTATACAAGTCATATCTCACATCACCTAATACAGGGAGGTCTATTACACACCAATATACAGCCTCTATACAAGTCATATCTCATCACCTGCTACAAGGAGGTCTATTACAGACCAATGTGCAGCCTATATACAAGTCATATCTCATCACCTACTACAAGGAGGTCTATTACACACCAATATACAGCCTCTATACAAGTCATATCTCACATCACCTACCACAGGGAAGTCTATTACAGACCAATATACAGCCTCTATACAAGTCGTATCTCATCACCTGCTACAAGGAGGTCTATTACACACCAATATACAGCCTCTATACAAGTCGTATATCTCATCACCTGCTACAAGGAGGTCTATTACAGACCAATATACAGCCTCTATACAAGTCATATCTCACATCACCTACTACAGGGAGGTCTATTACACACAAATATACAGCCTTTATACAAGTCGTATATCTCATCACCTACCACAGGAAAGTCTATTACAGACCAATATACAGCCTCTATACAAGTCGTATATCTCATCACCTGCTACAAGGAGGTCTATTACAGACCAATATGCAGCCTATATACAAGTCATATTCCATCACCTGCTACAAGGAGGTCTATTACAGACCAATATACAGCCTCTATACAAGTCGTATATCTCATCACCTGCTACAAGGAGGTCTATTACAGACCAATATGCAGCCTATATACAAGTCATATCCCATCACCTGCTACAAGGAGGTCTATTACAGACCAATATACAGCCTCTATACAAGTCATATCTCATCACCTACTACAGGGAGGTCTATTACACACAAATATACAGCCTTTATACAAGTCGTATATCTCATCACCTACCACAGGGAAGTCAATTACAGACCAATATACAGCCTCTATACAAGTCGTATATCTCATCACCTGCTACAAGGAGGTCTATTACAGACCAATATACAGCCTCTATACAAGTCATATCTCACATCACCTACTACAGGGAGGTCTATTACACACCAATACACAGCCTTTATACAAGTCGTATATCTCATCACCTACCACAGGGAAGTCTATTACAGACCAATATACAGCCTCTATACAAGTCGTATATTTCATCACCTGCTACAAGGAGGTCTATTACAGACCAATATGCAGCCTATATACAAGTCATATCCCATCACCTGCTACAAGGAGGTCTATTACAGACCAATATACAGCCTCTATACAAGTCGTATATCTCATCACCTGCTACAAGGAGGTCTATTACAGACCAATATGCAGCCTATATACAAGTCATATCCCATCACCTGCTACAAGGAGGTCTATTACAGACCAATATACAGCCTCTATACAAGTCGTATATCTCATCACCTGCTACAAGGAGGTCTATTACAGACCAATATGCAGCCTATATACAAGTCATATCCCATCACCTACCACAGGGACGTCTATTACAGACCAATATACAGCCTCTATACAAGTCGTATATCTCATCACCTGCTACAAGGAGGTCTATTACAGACCAATATGCAGCCTATATACAAGTCATATCTCATCACCTACTACAAGGAGGTCTATTACACACCAATATACAGCCTCTATACAAGTCATATCTCATCACCTACTACAGGGAGGTCTATTACAGACCAATATACAGCCTCTATACAAGTCATATCTCACATCACCTACTACAGGGAGGTCTATTACACACCAATATACAGCCTATATACAAGTCATATCTCATCACCTGCTACAATGAGGTCTATTACAGACCAATATACAGCCTCTATACAAGTCATATCAAACATCACCTACTACAGGGAAGTCTATTAGAGACCAATATGCAGCCTATATACAAGTCGTATATCTCATCACCTGCTACAAGGAGGTCTATTACAGACCAATATGCAGCCTATATACAAGTCATATCCCATCACCTGCTACAAGAAGGTCTATTACAGACCAATATACAGCCTCTATACAAGTCATATCTCATCACCTACTACAGGGAGGTCTATTACACACAAATATACAGCCTTTATACAAGTCGTATATCTCATCACCTACCACAGGAAAGTCTATTACAGACCAATATACAGCCTCTATACAAGTCGTATATCTCATCACCTGCTACAAGGAGGTCTATTACAGACCAATATGCAGCCTATATACAAGTCATATCAAACATCACCTACTACAGGGAAGTCTATTACAGACCAATATGCAGTCTATATACAAGTCATATCCCATCACCTGCTACAAGGAGGTCTATTACAGACCAATATGCAGCCTATATACAAGTCATATCCCATCACCTGCTACAAGGAGGTCTATTACAGACCAATATACAGCCTATATACATGTCACATCTCATCACCTTCTACAAGGAGGTCTATTACACACCAATATACAACCTCTATACAAGTCGTATATCTCGTCACCTGCTACAAGGAGGTCTATTACAGACCAATATGCAGCCTATATACAAGTCATATCCCATCACCTGCTACAAGGAGGTCTATTACAGACCAATATACAGCCTCTATACAAGTCGTATATCTCATCACCTACCACAGGGAAGTCTATTACAGACCAATATACAGCCTCTATACAAGTCGTATATCTCGTCACCTGCTACAAGGAGGTCTATTACAGACCAATATGCAGCCTATATACAAGTCATATCCCATCACCTGCTACAAGGAGGTCTATTACAGACCAATATACAGCCTCTATACAAGTCGTATATCTCATCACCTACTACAAGGAGGTCTATTACACACCAATATACAGCCTCTATACAAGTCATATCTCACATCACCTACCACAGGGAAGTCTATTACAGACCAATATACAGCCTCTATACAAGTCGTATATCTCATCACCTGCTACAAGGAGGTCTATTACAGACCAATATGCAGCCTATATACAAGTCATATCTCATCACCTGCTACAAGGAGGTCTATTACACACCAATATACAGCCTCTATACAAGTCGTATATCTCATCACCTACCACAGGGAAGTCTATTACAGACCAATATACAGCCTCTATACAAGTCATATCTCACATCACCTACTACAGGGAGGTCTATTACACACCAATATACAGCCTATATACAAGTCATATCTCATCACCTGCTACAATGAGGTCTATTACAGACCAATATACAGCCTCTATACAAGTCATATCAAACATCACCTACTACAGGGAAGTCTATTAGAGACCAATATGCAGCCTATATACAAGTCGTATATCTCATCACCTGCTACAAGGAGGTCTATTACAGACCAATATGCAGCCTATATACAAGTCATATCCCATCACCTGCTACAAGAAGGTCTATTACAGACCAATATACAGCCTCTATACAAGTCATATCTCATCACCTACTACAGGGAGGTCTATTACACACAAATATACAGCCTTTATACAAGTCGTATATCTCATCACCTACCACAGGGAAGTCTATTACAGACCAATATACAGCCTCTATACAAGTCGTATATCTCATCACCTGCTACAAGGAGGTCTATTACAGACCAATATGCAGCCTATATACAAGTCATATCAAACATCACCTACTACAGGGAAGTCTATTACAGACCAATATGCAGTCTATATACAAGTCATATCCCATCACCTGCTACAAGGAGGTCTATTACAGACCAATATGCAGCCTATATACAAGTCATATCCCATCACCTGCTACAAGGAGGTCTATTACAGACCAATATACAGCCTATATACATGTCACATCTCATCACCTTCTACAAGGAGGTCTATTACACACCAATATACAACCTCTATACAAGTCGTATATCTCGTCACCTGCTACAAGGAGGTCTATTACAGACCAATATGCAGCCTATATACAAGTCATATCCCATCACCTGCTACAAGGAGGTCTATTACAGACCAATATACAGCCTCTATACAAGTCGTATATCTCATCACCTACCACAGGGAAGTCTATTACAGACCAATATACAGCCTCTATACAAGTCGTATATCTCGTCACCTGCTACAAGGAGGTCTATTACAGACCAATATGCAGCCTATATACAAGTCATATCCCATCACCTGCTACAAGGAGGTCTATTACAGACCAATATACAGCCTCTATACAAGTCGTATATCTCATCACCTACTACAAGGAGGTCTATTACACACCAATATACAGCCTCTATACAAGTCATATCTCACATCACCTACCACAGGGAAGTCTATTACAGACCAATATACAGCCTCTATACAAGTCGTATATCTCATCACCTGCTACAAGGAGGTCTATTACAGACCAATATGCAGCCTATATACAAGTCATATCTCATCACCTGCTACAAGGAGGTCTATTACACACCAATATACAGCCTCTATACAAGTCGTATATCTCATCACCTACCACAGGGAAGTCTATTACAGACCAATATACAGCCTCTATACAAGTCGTATATCTCGTCACCTGCTACAAGGAGGTCTATTACAGACCAATATGCAGCCTATATACAAGTCATATCCCATCACCTGCTACAAGGAGGTCTATTACAGACCAATATACAGCCTCTATACAAGTCGTATATCTCATCACCTGCTACATGGAGGTCTATTACAGACCAATATGCAGCCTATATACAAGTCATATCCCATCACCTGCTACAAGGAGGTCCATTACAGACCAATATACAGCCTCTATACAAGTCGTATATCTCATCACCTGCTACAAGGAGGTCTATTACAGACCAATATGCAGCCTATATACAAGTCATATCCCATCACCTACCACAGGGAAGTCTATTACAGACCAATATACAGCCTCTATACAAGTCGTATATCTCATCACCTGCTACAAGGAGGTCTATTACAGACCAATATGCAGCCTATATACAAGTCATATCTCATCACCTACTACAAGGAGGTCTATTACACACCAATATACAGCCTCTATACAAGTCATATCTCATCACCTACTACAGGGAGGTCTATTACAGACCAATATACAGCCTCTATAAAAGTCATATCTCACATCACCTACTACAGGGAGGTCTATTACACACCAATATACAGCCTATGTACAAGTCATATCTCATCACCTGCTACAAGGAGGTCTATTACAGACCAATATACAGCCTCTATACAAGTCATATCAAACATCACCTACTACAGGGAAGTCTATTAAAGACCAATATGCAGCCTATATACAAGTCGTATATCTCATCACCTGCTACAAGGAGGTCTATTACAGACCAATATGCAGCCTATATACAAGTCATATCCCATCACCTGCTACAAGAAGGTCTATTACAGACCAATATACAGCCTCTATACAAGTCATATCTCTTCACCTACTACAGGGAGGTCTATTACACACAAATATACAGCCTTTATACAAGTCGTATATCTCATCACCTACCACAGGGAAGTCTATTACAGACCAATATACAGCCTCTATACAAGTCGTATATCTCATCACCTGCTACAAGGAGGTCTATTACAGACCAATATGCAGCCTATATACAAGTCATATCAAACATCACCTACTACAGGGAAGTCTATTACAGACCAATATGCAGTCTATATACAAGTCATATCCCATCACCTGCTACAAGGAGGTCTATTACAGACCAATATGCAGCCTATATACAAGTCATATCCCATCACCTGCTACAAGGAGGTTTATTACAGACCAATATACAGCCTATATACATGTCACATCTCATCACCTTCTACAGGGAGGTCTATTACACACCAATATACAACCTTTATACAGGTCATATCTCACATTATCTACTACAAGGAGGTCTATTACAGACCAATATACAGCCTCTATACAAGTCGTATATCTCATCACCTGCTACAAGGAGGTCTACAGACCAATATACAGCCTCTATACAAGTCATATCTCACATTTTCTACTACAAGGAGGTCTATTACAGACCAATAAACAGCCTCTATACAAGTCATATCTAACATCACCTACTACAGCCTCTATGTAATTGAAAGTCCAGAAACTACAGAAAACTTTTGGTGAAACAGTTATTTTCTTCTGGATAATCTTAATTGTCTAAATTGTTCAGTTATATTGATTTCTGTTTCTAAACACTTTTTTTCTATATCACCATAGTTCTTGCTGTTTTCTTCCATTGCAATCGTAATAATTAACTCTTTCATAAGTACACTAAACTGGTAATGACTTATTAACCTGAAAAATAACAAAAAGTAGATGCCAGCCATAAACTTTTACAAAATGTGCCTTTATTGGCTATTTATAGCCAATAAAGGTATTTTTTTTAGTATGAAAATTACAACTGTACAAGAAGGAATGAAAACTAACACTTTAAGGTTAATATTTATATTGTATAGTTATATAAGTAACCATACAGTTATAAATATTAAGTAATCATAATCAAGATATTAGTTATAATATTACAAAAGGAGCCTTAATGAAATCATGGAACAACATTTTCAGGTGTTTTTTACATAAAAATACTAACAACCCATAAACTTTAAAAATATGTTCCAACTTCTGATTGGTAGCTCCTCTGATTGTCTGAAATCGAGTGCTGTATGGCTTTCTGTAAAAGATGTTTTGAAGAAATTTAAATCATATATAATTTAGAACTAGTATAATATACACAATATTAATCTAAAGTGATTTACTAAAAAAGATGATTTGAAATGTTTTGCATGTGCAGAGCTAATAGACATATTTTTGGTGTATATGTATGTTTGTTTAAGGATCTTCCAAGATAGATGAAATTAAAACATACTTAGGATCATAGCTAACCATCACCATTTCTTCAAATATCACTAAGGCCAAACCATTTTGTGTCTAAAAATAAGACTGAGAATTAAACAAATTTAATAGGCATTGAAGCATTTTTAGCATTATTTAACAATAAAAGAGACTTGTTTAAAAAAAATAAGTTTTTAAGACAGAATTGTGCTCAAGGTCAATGCTTGTTTCCTATGTTTTTTGTATTTACCTTATTTATCATTCAAATTATTAAGTTAATGTAAGTTATTCTTAATGTACCTTTAAGTGAAGCAATACAAGGAGCAAATGAGCTCATATGGAAAAAAGTTAAAAACAGCAAATGCAAAATTTCAACTTCATATGTATATTGAATACAAAATGAAGCAATAAATGTGAAAGGAAAGTAAGAGTTTCAGTCTCTAACCACAACCACACCAGATAGGTCCATGGACTTGCCATTGGAATAATTAAAACTGTTTATATTTTCTAGTTGATTCCTGGAGGGTTTCTGACTTTAAATGTTTTTAGCCTGACACTTAAATGAGATTGCCTTTCACATCACGGATGACATACACCACATTTGTTGTTCGAGAGTCAAGGGATTGCAGTATAAAGTATGCCTTTGGAGTTGATTTGCTGCATTTGCTTGCAAGTCAGACATTTCCTGCTGTTACATTTTTTGCAAGATTTAACTGATGAATGGGTTTAAGTATAATTCAATATTATTTAAATATATTTGAATTTTTCAATAACAAAGGTATTGTTTAATTTTAAAAATTAACTACAGTACTATTTACACATTATCATAAGTTATTACCGCCTGATTTAGTACATCTAATCCAAAACCACGAAGACCTTTTGTTTCGGTGTAATGTTTATTTGGACTCCTCAAGAAGGCATGGTGTCTTTGATGGGTAACCTGCTTACTAAAATAATACAATAAACCGAGTAACTATGATTGATATAGCATATATTACAGCTGGCGTTTTATATAAAAAGAATATATCTAAGTAATGAAGTGTCATTCAAGTTATGAAATGCCTTACACAAGTCAAGCAGATATTAATTTAACAGAGCATGACCAAACTTAAAGCCTAAGATGTAAATAATCTAAGGGTGATGACCAAAAACATTCTCCTATTAAATACAAATAAATAAATTAATAAATAATGGGTACCCACTACTATAGCAGAATTAAATAAGTTAAAATAAATTACCAATCTTTTTCTTCACAGTTGATTATTTCCAAAAGGTAATCCTTAAATCTGAAGAACTGAAATAAAAATACATAAATTTTCATCAAAGATATCAAGGTTTATTAGATTTAATACACCAGACATGTGTTTTGTCTAATCAAGACTTATCAGTTGCCCTAAAACCTAAAATATTAGAAATCCAAATAATTAATTTCAATAATTACAAATCCAGCTAAGGTTCTCCACACCTTGTGAATAGAAAAGCATTTAGAAACTAGAATTGTTTTAGGTTACTAAAACTGAATTCTCCCATTCTTATCAAAATTGTGTATTAATTTTTATCTGGAACTATGTTGTGATTGTGTTTCTATAAAAAAATGACAATGTTGTTCAGATGACAATGGGTTTTTTTATGGGGGTGGGGGGAGAAGGGGGAGGGGTAAAAGGTCTGCTATTTCTGGGTTGTTGGAGCTCATATTGTGACAGAAACCTATTATTACTCATACTTTCATCAATTGTATAATATAATTTTTTTTAAAGGTCAAGGTCAAAGGTCATCTGAGGTAATACTTTGAGGTATGGTATACATTCTCTTGTAGTTGTACTGATCTATATACCGAACATTTAGTCCCTAGACCAAAGGGCAAAAAAGTAATAGCCTGGACAAACAATTTTCTGTTGTAAATTTGACCTTGAGGGCATCCAAGGTCACACCCTGAGGTATGAAATACATCGTCTGGTGCTAACCTACCTACATACCAAATATCTAAGTCCTAGCTCTTCCACCACCAACTTCCATTATAACAATTACAAATCTTGAATTGAGCGATAATCGGAACTTGAAATTCAACTCCTCTGTAAGGACAACGATAGAAGTAATATAATAAAAGATAAATTTATACAAGTATGAGATCAAATGTAAATAATTCACATTTCTTTTATGAAAATCTTATTTATGTTTCACATTGTTTGTTTTTACAACAGTTGCCTCCATCCATAAATTTGAATACCGAAAAATCGATCATTGAATAATTGGTTAGTTTAATTTTGTACAATTTTCAACGTGTAAAGTGTTTTTCTCCAACTCTGGTAAGATGGACTACTCAACGGGAAACTAATATCTAAAGGAAAAGGAACAAAATAAAAATAATGTAGCATAATGAAAATAAAACCAAAATAATACCCCCTTCCATTCTGTTTTCCTTTGTATTCATACCTACCACCAACATATCAATATTTTATCAAATTAAAATTAAATCTTTTACTTGCACCCCTTGTTATTGTGCCTTGTGAAGATCTAACAACATCCCATTACAGGTCATTTCAGGTTGAACTTTTGTACTCACCCAATAAAAAATTGTGTACTCAACCAATTAAAAATTGTTTTCTAACTTTTGGTGTCAGACTAAAATCGTGTACCATTTTCATCAGTAAACCCCAAGTTGAGAGAAAAGCTCAAGTTTAATTTTTTGGTTATGCCAAAATATTTCATTGCATTATATTTATATCGAAAGTTCAATCCAAAATGACTTGAAATGAGACGTTAGATCTCAAGTGGCAATAACAAAAGGGGGAGCAAGGTTAAGATTTTATTTAAATAAGATTGATTCATATTTGGTTCGTCAAAACCAGAATATTAAAAATCCTTCAAAGACAGAAATGGCCGGATTTCGTAAAACAAGAAGTAGATGAAGAACAAAATTGAAATTAAATCCCAAGTTATGTTAGGCAATGCTGATGCTACATACCAAATTTCAAGAGAATGTGATTTGTATTGAGAAAACTTAAGAAAATTTTTTACTTGTCCGTACGACATTCACCATATTATAACTCAGATTTTCACTATGTGAAATCCAGCCAAAAATTAAACTATAATCGCAAGATGTCAATTTAAAAAAAAACCACTTATATCCTGACCCAAAAGTTATGGGAAAACTCAAGTTCAATTTATTTAATTGAATCTCGTTCCAAATGATCGGTCTTTAAAATTTAATAATTCCATTCAATTACTACAACCAAGACGGATGCATGAATGTGAATTCTTTTCAATCGTACAATATTCCATATGTTGTTGCATTACCTAACAAAGAACTGCCAGTCTCGTAATGATGTGTTGAAGGGCAAACAAGAATATATTTACCTTTTTAATCAACGACTTACCTAGTCGCATAATTCCGTCATACCTTGAATTTGCTGTACTTGAATTATATAGTCTTGCCAATAAACTTGTTTGGTCAGGTCATAGACCACTTGGACTGTACCTACAAAATATTACAGGTCAAAATAAAATTAAAAAGCCAAACTTTCATGTTGATTTAATAATCAAAATGTAGCCATTCACGTGCATGGCCAATGATAGATACTAACAACTTGATTATCAAGTATTGTATGTATTGTCAATTAATGGCGTCAAATATTTAATGGTTTAGTAATATACTGCTTCGTATCCTCTAATCAAGGCTCGAAATAGAGTGAAACCAAAGTTGTCTGAACACGAAACATATTGAAAAGTTTAAATTACTTAACTTGTAAATGTTTTATATTTTGTAAAGGACATCTATTTTCTTTAATTAAATTTATGTACAATTTAAAGATAATACAAATTTCACAAAATAATAAATGATCAAATATTTTATATCAACGAATTGATCATATCACTATAGTACTATAACTTTCGGCTGTTAATGCCCAGGGGAAAAATCGAATAAACATATGTTATACGATTTATGCCGCCTAACGAGGATTCCGCCTAATCAAGACTAAAATAAATATTGGAAGGCCAAACAAGATGTTGCGGAGATTTTGTTAGAGAAACTCTAAAACCTTTTGCCGAATTCATCCAAAGACATCTACACATACACGCCTGAAAAGTTACTTTACGAAATTTTGAAAAACATAAAAACAATGAATGTATATTTCAAGGCGACATACTACGAAGTAAAAAAGATTTTGATGGAAGGGTATACAACATGGTCCTCATGAGTAGATGATTAGGTCTTACAGCCCGGACAGTCACTTATGTTTCAGTCTTTAACGCGAACAGAGGGATATTCATTAGAGAAACATACTCGACTTATATTAATGGTACATATTTCCAAACAAATAAAGATTGTATTGTTTATACACCCACACACATGACATGCCGTACAATTCCTACGACTGCAGTTTTCGGCCATAGAAAGTGACCTAGTATTTAACAAGGAAATTTTTGTTAAACGACAATGGATTAATATAAATTTTTAAAAAATCGAAAAAGAACGAATAGACAATTGGTCTTGCAAAATTATATAGCTGTCAAAAGCTACAAAGAATGTCTTATTGTGTGTCAGGTGCCAAAAATCTCCTAGCAAAACTTCTGTTGACTCATTGCAAGCCTAATTTCGTAGCAGAGGTAGAGCGACTGCCAGCTTGATTATTAAAAGAAAGCAGCTTCAAAGAACGTCGAAGCATTTAACGGTAATAATAATGCGTAAATTTTATTGTTGGATAATGCAATAAGAAATAATACGTTTTGTTAAGAATCGAGATTGTAAAGTACTAATAATCAAAAGAGGCTGTACTTATAATCAAAAGAAGCTGTAAAGGCTTTGACTGACATAAATATAAAAAACCAACATAATTGGATAAATAAATCACATGAAACCATTTAACCAAATTCAAGAAATAAGGACATAAAACGGAAAGTACGTCTATTGAAGCACATTAAATGAAAATAATGTCAACGTCCTAACAAGTAATGTCAGGGTATGGTAAAAGAACTATTGGCACTCTACAATTTTATCTTGTCCGTGTAAACGTTACGATAATTTTAGGGTAAGTGGGTTATTTCAGTAAGTATTTTCGGGAATTAAATAGCACGATGGTCTCGATAGTTTGTGCCATTTGACTGACACCCTTGACACGCAGTAAAACTCCTGCGATTTCAGTTTATGACTCCAAGAAAGCAACCTATTGAAAAAGCAAAATTTTTGTCATAGCAAAATTACCAAAATCGCCAATATTGATTTTAAAAAATCTAGCAAATGACAAATAGACAATTGGTCTTGCTAAATTATATAGCTGTCGCATGCTACAAAGAACAACCTAGATGCCAATGTATCTGTTACAAAAACTTCTGTTGAATCATTGCCAGCCTCATTTCATCATAGCGCTACATCGCTTGCCAACTTAATTATTAAAAGAAAACTACATACTAGATACATTAAGACTTTTAACGGTAATAATAATGTGTGCCACATATTATTGAATAATGCAGTAAGATATAATAAGTTTTGTTAAACGTTGACATTGTGAAGTACTAATAATTACCACAAGCTGTAAAGCTTTTGACCGACATAAATACTCAAAAACAAAAACGTAAAAACGATTTGATGCAAATATAATCAAATTGTGTTAACGCACAATTTATCTATGTCATTCCGTGTTTTATTTATGAATAACAATATGAAATGTTATATTGCTTACCTGTTTGATTTTTAACACCACCTGCAGCATACGCTATGAAGTTGAAGCTGGTGTATCCTGTAGAAACCACTAAACTTGGCTGAAAATGCGGACAGGAGTAGTGCACAATTTAGTATTGTGCCTGGTTAACACAATAATTTGTTATTAAAGCTCACCAGTTTTTAGTTAAACACACCTCACTATTATAAAGAACTATTTAATCACAAATCATTAGCATGTCATGTGAAAATTAGTGTTTGTTTGCTGTATTGAATATAATGAAAATGTTTCTGTTCATGAGAAACAATCAACCAATTGCTTGTTCTTGACGTACGAAGTTTTACATTTAACACCTATCAATAATAGTCACTGAATTTACCGCTCGTTTTGTTGTACCACAATCAAAAATAGGAATCGTACAAAACATTTTCCGTATAAACAGTTACTCAGTTGATCAAACAACATAATTTCTATGTTTTCAAGATCGTCTATTTGCGAGGACAGATAGTGCGCGTGTTGTGCAATAATATAACCAGCAATTGAAAACAATCCTTAAATAACTCATTTTAATGACGGGAAGAGACATTTTGTGCTTAGCAAGACACAAAATCCCGTATCCATCACATATATATTTTCTGACTTTAGAGAAACAGTGGAAAGACCTTCTCATTTGTTCTCAGAACAAATGGAGATTTAATTTGTTGTTACTTTTCTTTTTTCAACAGTTAACTTAATGGCTTTACGTTTTCATTTTTCAAATGTAAATTTAAGCCTAAATTTACAATTTGTGTCAAGATTTAATACTATTTGAACTATAAGAAATTCTTATCTATGTCTGGAAACAACTCTCTGTTTTGATGATTTTATATATACTATGTACAGCTATATGTTAGGGAAATATTATTTGGCGATATTCATTTTTTTTTATTTTAAGAGAACCTTAAAACTTTTTTCACTAAAACATATTTGAAAAAGTTATTCCCAGATCTGTTTACGATGATACTATTCTCCTGAATGTGAAGTCATCTTTTTCGCGTGTATATGATGTATTTATGTTAAACGTTAAGCAATCAGTATTAAGATTTGAATTATATTTAACAATGATTGAAACTATTTTGGTTTACTGAAGGGCGAACTCGACGTTCTATTTTATTTTTTGATCGCCTGAATATAGCTGAAATATTGCTGCTCGGGCGTTAAACACCATTAATCAATCAATCTATTTTTTTGACAAGAATTACTATCAATAGCACCTGAAGATTGGTAGATATAATCTATGTAAAGAGTTAATAACGAGATTATGTTATGCTAAAAGATGTTGGAAGGTAGGACTGACTACTGCCAGTACGTTGCGTTAATTTATTCAAGAGTGTCAACGCATATAAATACAACTTATAAAAGTGAAAATATTAAGCAGCAACAAAATAAGGAATGTGGGTTTGTATACGCGTTTATCAATTACAATACACAAAATGGTACTATTTGTATTTCGAAAACTAATATAGGATTTCGTATTAAGGCGTAGACATGTATAAATTTAATTATCTCGTGAAAACAATGAGCATTTGTTATTCATCTTGTATGTATTGAGACTTGTTTGTATAGCTACTTAATCACCTAGTAAATCCTTGTATGTTAAATGTGAATATCGAAGTTAAGAATATAGCGACTTCACCAATAGCTATATTCTTATTGAAAGATTTTATAGTTTATGGTTGTAACACTTATTACTATTATACAACTATATCATGGAATCCAAATAAAATAAGAATATTGCTTGTGTTATGAGCTACATTTTTGATTCAGAACAAAATTTAGAAGGAAAGATAATGAATAAAGGCTAAAACTGTAAACTAAGTTCTGCAACGAGATGTTGACGTTTCACAAAATCATACGTTTAACACTATCTTGAAGTAAATATTCCGATTTTCAAGACCGGACACTGCTGTTTACTCATAAGCTACTCAAGCAAAATTTGTTAGAGTTGCATTGATGTCATCATGGCCTTGTTTGCGACGTAGTTCTTCGTTATGGAAAGTAAATATTTCTAGTGCAATTAAACATTTATGTATAAAGTAGGTTTTTCTACTAATATTTATCGAATAAGATTTTTTCCGGGACATGACGAAGAGTGTTAATTAGAGGCAACTACTATTTATTCGTCCAGAGAACCTAAGTGCGACAAGGTTTTTATTGGGATCGGGTTTCGTTTAATTTTTGTTGCCGTTTTGGTTAGTACTTTGTGGTATTTGCCAGATTCTGGATTCTTCAAGGTCTAAAAGTTTTCCATTTCAGCTGCCCGATCGCTTTTTTCACTTTATTCTGACTTAACACAGTAGCCCAGTGGTTGTCACACAGTAACACAGTGGGAATCTGTGACGTAACAATAAAGATGCAGAACTAACATTGCTTGCTAAGCAATTATTTAAATGTGTTTATAATTTATGTCTTTACAATATTTAGAATAACATCTCATCTGAGATACCAGTCTTACACAATTTGAGTAACCCCACCATCGGAAGTACCCTATATTATAAAATAACCGTTCTTATATTGAACAGCCTCAATATGTCCTTGAAAATATTAATGCCCTTAATTAGATATAATATTACGGTGTTTGCTATTATATGAGTATCATAAATTTCAGACATTTTCAATACACTGTTATTCCACATCATGTTAGTTATGTATTATTTCTTTTGATATCAGATGGTTTTATTTATTTGATTTAGATGTTAGTTTGATATAATACAAAAACATATACATTATTAATACTGTATAATAAATACCATGCAACAAGAATATTATAGGTATTATATAAAATTATTAACCATCAAATGATATAATTGTATGAATTATAAAAATATAATTTTACATGTAATAACGATCAGATGATATAATTGTATGTCAAGGTGCAATTAGAACATTATGGCACATCGATTTTTATTAAAAGTATCCGTAACCACGCATTTGCGTCTCCAATTGTATATTTTCGTTTAATAGGCGAAACATTAAATAACCATAATGTACGCTGTAAAACCAATAAAGAGCCATCTCGGCTGATTGTTTTACGCATTTGTTTGCAGTGCGTTGTCTTTTATGAAGTATTTGACTAAATATGTTGTCACCAATTCGCGAGATGTTTTGTTTATTTATATTGATAATATCTTTGGGTAAAACAACAACAGTGTCGTTCCCGTTACTGAACAATTTAAATGCACCAGTTGTTGCTGTGTTAGGTACATCAAAGATAAGGAATTACATTAACAAAGTAGTAGAGAACGTGATTTCCAATGTTACGCAAGAGATGTTCGAGCAATTACAGGGAAGAGTAGACAAAGATGTAAAGGGCGCACTTAAAAATGTCTTCACTAAACTTGATGAAATTAAAGCCAATTTGATATCGGGTAAGAAATTCAATAAAATTTATTAATATGTGTGTGATCTGGCTTTTGTAAAACGGACTAAATGGTGCTTTGTTAAATTACTTTTCGATTCTGACAACCATGATATTAAAAAAATGTCGGCAAAATGATGAATGTTTTAATGTCAATATATTTGTCTTTTTTAGTGTTAATTTTCTTTAACCTAAGTCGTGTTTTGTTTTACTTGATCTGACAGTTCAGTTCTGGTATAAATAAAATAAAATAAGAGATATTTCATTGAATTTCTAATCAACTAAATTCTTATTTTGTCTCCGCCAAAGAAAAAGACCGGTACCTCTAACTTCCGAGATATAACACCTAAGGTCGTCAGTATAAAATAAAATTGTACTATCTTTATTTGCTTAATTAGCATTTGAGTTTTAGTGTTTACTGATTTCTGTAGTTTAAGGCCGCTTATTGTATAAATTAGATTAAATTAGTTTCCTTAAAACTATGGTTGATACGATGACACAAAATGCTGAGGTTTATCAGAAGATAAAGCAAAGACATATTTCTATATATTGTCGATAAAATTGTATTTCCAATAAACAAAGTACCGAAAAGTAAACCAAATCCATCACTGAGAACATGTACCATATGCAATACAACGAATGATAACTAACGGTTTTAAATATAAACACACAACGAATTGAATTAATAAATTAATAATAAATTTGGGTCAGTGTGACAGAACGTCTGAGAAATAGGTTGTAGATTACTCTCAATGACCTTTGTCCGCCAGCAGCTTTATTAACCAAGAGGCTCAAAAAACAAATACCAAGTGCATGCAAATGTCAACATTTGAAAATGATATGCTGTTGTGTACGTTTCAGGTAGTAACTTTCTATCTGCGGCATCACAACCACAATTGGAAGTTTATAAATATAATTGCTTCTTGTCATTTTCATTTTGCTGTAGTGTAAAAAAAGAAACTGTAATTTTGACAACCGATATATAGAAATCTACAAAACCTTCAGTTTCTCAACTCAAATGATTTTCGAAAAATAGGATCTCTACACTGCAATCAAGAATTAAAAATCTGTCAAAGTGCTTGCCACGTACAACAGACAATAACAAATTTCAAAGCCATATATCTTTCCAATAGCCAAAAAAAGTGTGACGCTGATATTTTTGAACGAACATTTATTACTATACATTCCAACTTGTCTTGGGCGCATACAACTTTTTAAAATTCCATAAGCCTTATTTTATTTTATTATGTCAAATTTCTCAACCTCAAACTGTATTTTTAATTGGTTAGGCAAGTTCCCACTTAAGACAAAAAAATATAACTATGCCGATACTTATTCTGCAAATGCTGCAAATATTGTCCCGTGCAACGTAAAAATACCGCGACAATTTATGATGTTAACAGATGCATATATTGTTCCCGTCGACAATGTATGCTGTATTACAAATTGCATATATAGTCGCTCTGTACATATTATAGCCGACTACTATATATGCCGCACATACATGTATTGTTGTTTTTGAAACTATGTACTGTAACCCATACATCATTTACTTTCAGTCAGTGAAACAAAAGCCATCATGGAGTTGAATCGCCTTAAAGAGGAACATAATAAACAAGTTAAAGGTAATTTGCATAATTTTGTTTAAGCTATCTTTTCCTTACAAACTTAATTTAATGCCTTTGATAAAAGCATTATGGATCTTCTTTTTGTGTTTCTGAAATATTTGTCTATATATTGCATCTGTCTTGTGTTGACTGAGTCGTCATACACATTTATTCCTGTCACTGAAGTTTGTTATTAAAGCATTTAATTGCTCTGCGTATCGTTAAGAACAATTTCTCATTCCCAAATGTTCTTTTAAAAAGTTGTGGGAAAATACTGTAATACATGTACTCCCAGAGTGACTATTTTAAATGGTATTTCGCGTTACCCCTCTATCTTTCATATCATTTTCTTCAAAGTTTCAGCGTTATATATAAATATTCAAGAAGACATCATTACACATTGTGTTGAGCCTATTGTTTCAAAAGACAGGAGAATCGAGCTTTGTCAAACGTAGTAAAATATATAATTATGATTTCCTTGAAATAATAAGCCACCACTTCTTAACATTTCTTAAAATTTATTAACAATTATCAGCAATGGAAACCCCAAAAATCATTCCAATAAAAATAATAAATATCAGATGCACGATAGCATTATGTGACAAAAAAGTATGTGACAGTTTTATTAAATTCCACTGAGTGGTGTATGTAGTGTTGTGGATAAGAGATGTGTACCCTTATGACAATGAATTGCAAAAATATATTTTCTGCTATAGAAACCGCAAACATACTTCTAATCAAAATGTAACACATTAGGTCCACAATGACATTATTTGACACAGCTTTTTGGAAAGTTTAACAGATTACATAAAGTGGTGAAGGTGGAGATGTGTATCCCTATGTAAAAAGGTTAAAATCCGTGTTTTGCTAATGGGAATACCAAATATCATTTCAATCAAAATGCTAAATATTGGGAAGACAATGGCATTTGTGGATTTGGGAATAAGAGCTAGTACCCCTTATACCCAAGAATGGCAGTCTATGTTTTGCTATGGTATATTCCAATTGTCATTCAGATCGCAATACTTAATCATATCTGGTGCACAATTGTGACAATGATTCTGTGAACGTTTTATCAAATTCCTCTGCGTGGTGTAAGAGAAGGTTGAGCATATTGTACGTTCCAAACACTACATACCCCACTTTTCAAGCGGAGGTAACACTCTGCTTATTTGCAAGTTTGTTTATGTATGGAATACAACAATGTGGTTTTTTTATTAAACAGCACATGTTGTCACGAAAACTAATTTTAGAATGTTTTTACAGTTGGACTAACATCATGCGCGGCGACTCAGACAACATATAATAGTGGAGACATCCTACAGTTTTCTGATATCAAGACACATTATGGGATAGCCAACCTATCAGCCTTTACATCAACTGGAGTCTTTACGTGCGAGTATCCCGGGATGTATTTGGTGTCAGCAACAGTTTTGTCCAAGTCGTACAGTGCCAATTTTCGAATATACCAAAATTCATCAATAGTTAAAAATGGATTTGTGTCCAGGGTGAAAAGTCAGCTGACGAAAGAAGACAACAACTATCATACTGGGACGTCTATTATTGCAATCGAACTTAACACTAATGACAAAATATCTATTCGGGCTAGCATTGAAATTGAGGTGCATAATTGGGACTCCTGTCTAACTTTAATAAGAATACATTAATAATGTATCTATGGGTATTTCCTTCCATTTTGTTTATAAAAGCTTATTAGCAAGACTCGGGTTGAGGTCCCGAGGCCGCCATTTCAAAGCTTGGTTATTAAGAGGTCATATGTGTAAATCACCTACAAGAATTTTTCTCATTACAGTGTCTTAAATGATGGTGCTAGCTTCTTAATACCTTAATGCAGTGAAAGTTAGAATAATATCCTTGGTTTAGTTGTTACCATTTTTCGCAACTACCTAACTCATGCCTCATCAATAGATTTCCGTTTAGCTCAGTACAATAAATATCTTTGATAAAATGCTTTAGAGCCACTTTTTGAGGGCGTATATAATATTGGTTGACGTGTTTGAATTCGGGAATAAACGAAATTTTTTAAACTCAATGTTATTAGATACACTGATATTCCGATATTTCAAAGACAAACACCAACACTATTCGTCGAAACCGCATTAACATGAACCACAATATAAGTAGGCGTACTGAACATATCATTCCTTGCTCCACCGTGTATATATTTTATGTATTTTTCTAAATTAATATTAAAAAAAAAAGTAATCAAAATATTAAGTAAATGGCCATTATTCTTCTTAAATATGCTTCATTTTGAGTAGATCAATGACGTCGATGAGCTAGAAAAAAATAATCAAGACCTAATACAACGGCGGTAACTAATCAATATTGCATGAAAAGTAATTAAATGCCATTTTGTGGCAATTGTATAATATCTGACGAAGACTATTTAAAAAAGTAATTAATAGTTGTCCTTTTTTTTTATTATCTAAATATGTGTAGGCATTAAACAAACCGCACATTTGTGAGCAATATCATAGAACCTTATCTCGCAGATTTCCAGTGTGAATGCGTACATGCGCTATGTTTTGCTGTAACGCTCTAAAGGGTTGAAGTGCACACAGGTTTTTTTTTTGGTTTTGTTCAAAGTAAAATTTATTTGGTTGCAATAGTGTTCAACCTTACTAAATTAATTTCAATTCTGTTTTCCATTGAGTATTTTAGCTTTTTTCTCAAATTCTTTATTGTTTCTGTCTACAAGGAAAAATCTGACAAATTTATGCCATTTAAGGCCATGTAACTTACTGTTTAAAACCATAAATTTTAATGTTTTTGAGTAAAATTTAGACAGAAACATGTATTTTTTAATTGTGTACTGTTATCTGACAGAATAAAGTGAAAATTACAGCATTATAGCTGCAGTGGCTGAACTAATAACATCATTGACATACAAACTTTTAGACAACAAAGTAAACAATCAACACTTCAAATTGACAATGGCCTCTTAATTATTTGCTTATTGGGGAAACTATTAACATTTTTTGCTTTGACTCGGGCACCAAGTTTCGTTGAGTAATGAGAGACCCCTCAAAACGAGCGAAATCATTTCACTAATATCACATTAAATTTTCGGGGTGTCATGTCAGATACAATTTTTCGCAAATTTTGAAAACCCGAAGGGTATTCAAGGAAACTCACAAACACCCATAAAATAGTCCAGAAATGGGGTTTGCACAATCAGCTGAAAAATATCCAATACATTTAACCAACTATATAAATAAATTTATTTATTAATTTTGTATAAAACTGCTTTTTAAATGCAGCTCTAATATCTAAATTCCATTGAATTATAAATCCACTGTCCATGCTACAGCTCGGCGCAACCAAATATCAAAATAAGAACTAATTTCCTCTCCCTCAGTCAAAGGTCATTTACAGAGCCGTTGTCATATCCCATTGTAGGATAACGGAAAATTCATAAACGTTTCAGATACAATACAAAGGTCTAATCGTTAGACAAAAATAACTCTAATTTCTTTTAAAGAATTCCATATAATACATACATTTAAAGAGAAATATTTGTTGCTAGTTCTTTAGGTACTGAAAAGAGTATGAAACACGCTCGTTGCACTCTAATAGTCTGAATACAAACCTCATATATACACAATTGAAGTGAAAAAATATAGGCGAAATTTAAACATTTACAAATGATTGTCCATCTAAACAGAGAAAAGACACAAACACCATTACCGCTGATAGACGATCGCATGATAATGTTCACTTTGATACTAAACCGACGCATATAAAGGATGCCATTAAATTTGTAAATGACCATTCAGATGCACAAATCAACATTTATATTAGCTATTGCACAAAGGGCAAGATATATTTTTGTGACACAATTTACGGCTACATATAAAAAGATATTCACGTGCCATTAGATATAACATCGCTGTTTACGAACTTAAAATTCAGTGGAATAATACAATTAATGGAATCATTAAATTTTATAAGAAATTCAACAAATAATACCCGACTTTAATTTAATTTAGTACCATTAATAGAATTATAAAATTTAAATAATAAATTCAACAAATAATACCCGACTTCAATTTAATACAATTAATGGAATTATAAAATTTAAATAATAAATTCAACAAACAAAACCAGACTTTAACCTTCATAAACAATTACAACACTAAATAATCATACTGAGAAATTGTCGCAGCTTTCATTGAAGCACCCTTTAAATGTGTGAGATTCTTTTATATGACCACAATAAACAAGTTATCGAAGATTAACAAGGAATTTTCCCTCAGTTTAATAAACAAGTAAAAGTAAGAGATATTTAAAATACGCTGTTCAAATAATCAAAAGAAATTTTAAAATATACATTTCAAACCAATGAAAAAACTATCATACTAGTTGATGATTCCTATCAATTATGAAAGATCATCTTTTCTAAGATAAATGTTTAGTATAAAATTGTTTCTTAAAGAAATATTTGATTCATGACGTCAGTTTACACGACTTCACGAAAATTAAACAAACATTTTGTTAGTATAATAAACCTTGTAACAACACACAATGTGGAAACCATTTTGATAAATGTCTGTTTATAGTTAGACGAAACTATAGAAGCATTTTATCACATAATCTCTAATTAAGCATTCAAACGAAAGAAACGAAAATAGCCGCCTACTTATTCCAATACTTAAAATACTGATTGTCTGACGCTAATTAATTGACGGATAAAATGAATAGTTCATAATAAACATGATATAGAACTATAATATAGGCAAAGACTGACACTAATGAGAAAAACAACGTATATCAATGGCAAATGGCAGTATAATATTTAAAGATTATTAAAGCATTTTAATATGGGAATGGCTATGAAATCCATAAATGTACGGTACTTCAGATGAGGGTTCAAATTGACAACCCCAAAATATTGAAAAGGCTTGATTGATTGATTGATTGGATGTCTGCTTTACGTCCAGCGAGCAGTATTTCAGTTATATTCAGGACGGGAACAAGTTAACAAACAATAAATCAACGGAAAATGGGGGTGTGATGGGTCACAGGGAATGCAATTTTGACTGCCACTGGAAAAGTATGGAGTTTTGGGTAGGGGCGGAAAATTTGGCCTTTTGTAGCGGCTACAATGAGCCTACTCTTTTTCGAAATCTACAAAAGGCGTCTTTATCGTGCAAGGAGCGTGGCACTCTCCAACACGTTACCCACTACGGTCCGCGGTCAGGCTTTCCGTATTCTGACCTGACAACTCCCCGCCCGGGGACGCTGTGGGTCGAGCACTGGGAAACCTCCCAGTATGGTCACAGAAAAAGACTTGAAACAACTAAAATTATTGGTTAGCACACAATGTCAGGTCTGAGATTCAATCTATATTGGGAAAAGATTTTTTTAATAGATTTGTATTTTATTAGTTACTTTGTATTATAAATGACACAGGGTTCATCATTGGGGTTATGAATTCTAACTCTACCTTGAGGAATCTACATTTGACTTCAAACTATTGTTGCATGGATTGCCAGTTTTAAATGTGTTAATTATAACATACTGGACACAACGAAAAGTTGCAAAATTAGTATATATAATCCCACAAACATTCACTTGAATTTTTTATTTTATTTGTTTTTGTCGCTAAACTTTGCATCAATATATAAAGAATATAAGACATTTGGTTTTTGGTAGTGGCTTTCTCACGGTGTATCTCTGGTGAACCCGTTAGGGCGAACCTGAGATATCACCGTGAGAAAGCCACTACTTAAAACCAATTGCCTTATATTTTGTTTATCAGTAAATTATAACTAAGAATATATCTTTATGAAATCCATGTAAAAATTCTAAAAAATTGCAGAATCAATCTGCTATTCAAAACAATTTCAAAGGGACTATTTTGTCGGAGTGATCTGTGAAAAACGATGTGCTACGTAATTTAACGTCAACGTCATTCAACTGGAATGTGGCGCAATGAATAGACGTTTATTTCATTGATCCTGTGTAAGGTTACAAGGCAAGTCATTTTTAAGCCTTGATGTAATAGTTTGTGAATGAGAATCTTTTATTTTAATCTTAATTATAATACGGGGTGACAAATTTTGTTTTTTTTATATATTTTGACAACCGTCTTATTTCAAATTTAAGTGCCAACGTTTCTGACCGATTTTCCAATGGAGTGTCAGTTTCACTTTTTATTGTTTTCTATATTTTGTATTTTATATCGTTATCATTTCCGGTAACTGCTTGGTGCTGTGTTATTTTTAATTTTCAGTACTTTGCAGTGGTCAGGGGAAATACAATTTACACATAATTTATTTAAAAATTCCAATTTTAATTAAAATGCATTGATGTACGGTATGTAATGAGTTGTAGGTTCTTGTGTAGGCCGAATTTTACTGCCGTAATGATCCTATTATAATTTTGTGATTTGTCGGATTAACAAAAAAAATGACGAGGTTATTCGCAAGTTCTTCTGGCTAATGAACAATAATCAGGATTGTTCACTTCACTGTTGAAATGATGTTTTGATGCAATTCAGATTATTTAAAGTGTATGATTGTTAGCTAGCTGCGAAAACGTAGCTCTGGTGGTCAAGAACGGAGGGCAGAAAATATTGCGTCAATTTTGAAATCGTAAAAACAAAAGAGCGCTGTAGGGGGTCCATACTACAAGCAGACGTTTGCTACCTTTCTAGGAAAATGTGTAATATTTGATTTTTTGTTTTTGTTTTAAAGTGGGTTATTAAATCGTGTTTTATTCTATCTTGCTTTGTTTATTTTTTAACATTCTGTTAGTTACTAATCTTTTTTAGATTCCTCCGCCATTAGTCACGCATGCCCGGTAATGAACTGCCTGATATTTTTTGGATCACGGCTAGTATGCTGAGACAAACATTATCAGTTGGAACACATCAAAGGATAACAATACAAATTACCGATAAATATCAACGAGTCTAAAAGTGTTAACACATTAAAAATTTACGCGCAGACAGGTGTTTGAAATCATCAACTGACATCCTACATCTGTATAAATGACACACAAAATGAATGGCTTAGTACTTTGAGTTTTATTTAGAATGGGATTTTACTTCATTCTCACCAATTTGTAAGCTATATCAAAACCTCCAGTTTTTAGTTATTAAGCAATTCTATGTAGCTGGTAATACCGCTGTCTTGTCAACTGAGGTTGAATTACAGCACATCCAACTAGTAGTAAGCCACAAACACACAACAGGCTAAATTCTCCAACCCTACCCAATACTCCATACTTTTCCAGTGGCAGTCAAAATTTTCTTCCCTGTGTCCCATCCCGCTCCTTATTCAATTGATGTATTGTTTGTTAACTGGTTCCCGTCCTGAATATAGCTGAAATACTGCTCGCAAACATCCAAACAATCAATCAATCTATTATATTCTGAATTATTTAGTTCTTTGGATACTGAGTTATGATAACAGCGCATACTTGTTTATGAAAAAATAATTCCGATTTTATATCTCCTGCAAAATGGATAGTCGATGTCCCGAAGTCGCATCTTGCTACCTGCTTTCTTGCTTTATTTCTTTACTTCTGTATTGACCAATCAAACACTGTGTTCAACAATCTTTGCTGGGGAACCTCTGTCATTATTCGGAATCTGGTATTACTGTAAAAGCCTACGTTTGGTTGGTTAGTTTTTGAGGATACCAAAATTTTTCGTTGGATAATATTTATATCAAAAGTTCAATCTTAAATGACCTGTAATGTAGATCTTCAATAACAACAAGGGGGAGCCTGTGAAAGATTTAATTTGAATTAGATTGTATTTCTTTGATACTGTATTTTGCCATTCTTGGTGTATTCGGTTTTAGATTTCTGGAAGATAAAATTTACATTATAAAATTTCCTTTTTATATTGTGATATAGTATGTTATATAAAGCAAATGTGTTGTACTCGAATTATCCTTTATGAAGGATTTAATGTAGGACATATACTAACATTGTAACGTTTAATGCCAAATTGTCCTTTGTCTTTTTGTTTTGTTTCGTTTCGGAAATTTTCCCAACCATTACAGTAAAAATTGTTGAAAATTTCACCCTTTGAAATCGACAAAGCTATTTACAATGAACTAGTAAAGTGAAACGGAGGTCAAGATATATCTGAACTAGAGTAAAAACACCTGTGAGCAATGCTCACCATTGATACCCCCGCTTCACAATTACTTTGAAAATTCAGGTGTTCTTATTTATGAAATTGAAACTTTATCTAGTTAAACGTGAAGGCGAAATTGCAGATAATACATGTAACCCTCCCCAATCCCCTAAAGAATGGCATCCCCTATGTCAATGACAAAGTCCATGTTTTTCTATGGCAAACCTCCAATAATATTCTGATAAAAATGTTTAAAATCCAATGCACAATGGCAATATGTGACCAGATTCTGTATAAGTTTCAACAAATTCCATTCAGTGGTGTAGGAGGAATTGTAAATAAAAGATGGGTATCCCATTATGTCCATTACAAACTCCATGTTTTTTTATGGGAAACCCCAAATATCATTCCGATCAAAATGTTAAATATCTCCTGCACAATGGCACTATGTGACATGGATTCTGTGTAAGTTTCAACAAATTCCATTCAGTGGTGTAGGAATGAGTTGCACATAAGAGATGGGTATCCCTTATGTCCATGACAAAGTCCATGTTTGTCTATGGGAAACCCCAAATATCATTCCAATCGAAATGTTATATATCTAGTGCACAGTGGCAATATGTGACAACATTCTTTGTAAGTTTCATCAAATTCCATTTAGTGGTGTAGGAGGAGTCGCACATAAGAAATGGGTATTCCCTTTTGTCAATGACAGTCCATGTTGTTCTATGGGAAACCCCAAATATCATTCCGATCAAAATAATAAATATCTCCTGCACACTGGCACTATGTGACAAGGATTCTGTGTAAGTTTCAACAAATTCCATTCAGTGGTGTAGGAGGAGTTGCACATAAGACATGAGGACCCCCTTAGGTCAATGACAATGTCCATGTTTTTCTATGGGAAACCCCAAATATCGATCCGATCAAAATGTTTAATATCTCCTGCACAATGGCACTATGTGACAAGCATTCTGTGTACGTGTCATTAAATTCCATTCAGTGGTGTAGGAGGAGTTGCACATAAGAGATAGGGACCCCCATAGGTCAATGACAAAGTCCATGTTTTTCTATGGGAAACCCCAAATATCATTCCGATCAAAATGTTAAATATCTCCTGCACAATGGCACTATGTGACATGGATTCTGTGTAAGTTTCAACAAATTCCATTCAGTGGTGTAGGAATGAGTTGCACATAAGAGATGGGTATCCCTTATGTCCATGACAAAGTCCATGTTTTTCTATGGGAAACCCCAAATATCATTCCAATCGAAATGTTATATATCTAGTGCACAGTGGCAATATGTGACAACATTCTTTGTAAGTTTCATCAAATTCCATTTAGTGGTGTAGGAGGAGTCGCACATAAGAAATGGGTATTCCCTTTTGTCAATGACAGTCCATGTTGTTCTATGGGAAACCCCAAATATCATTCCGATCAAAATAATAAATATCTCCTGCACAATGGCACTATGTGACAAGGATTCTGTGTAAGTTTCAACAAATTCCATTCAGTGGTGTAGGAGGAGTTGCACATAAGACATGAGGACCCCCTTAGGTCAATGACAATGTCCATGTTTTTCTATGGGAAACCCCAAATATCGATCCGATCAAAATGTTTAATATCTCCTGCACAATGGCACTATGTGACAAGCATTCTGTGTACGTGTCATTAAATTCCATTCAGTGGTGTAGGAGGAGTTGCACATAAGAGATAGGGACCCCCATAGGTCAATGACAAAGTCCATGTTTTTCTATGGGAAACCCCAAATATCATTCCGATCAAAATGTTAAATATCTCCTGCACAATGGCACTATAAGACGAAGATTCTGTGTAAGTTTCATCAAATTCCTTTCAGTGGTGTACGAGGAGTTGCAAATAATAGAAAGTGTAACGGACGGACGGAAGGACGGACGGACACCATGAACACTATATACCCCCCGCTTTTCAAGCGGGGGGGGGTATAAATATCCCAAGAAGAGTGTTTAAGCAGAACGCAAACTAGAGGAAATTACAATGGTTATTATGTTTGTCGTGCAATCTCCCTCACGACACGAAGCAAGGGTACATCATTTAGAATTTTCTGTATACTCTGAAATGATTTCAACACTTTCCTGTTTTATTAAGTCAGTTGCGATACAATTATTCTGACCTTCATATATTTGTATACAGATGCAATAATACATTCCACATGAACGTGCATTTAAGTTGTTCATATAAATGTTTACACTAAAGCATATTGGAAAATGGAGGCTATTATGAGTTTCTAGAATTCAGGAATGTGGGATTTCACCAACTATTTTTTAAATAAACAACCTCAAAGTTCTCTTATGTCATTTCGCTGTAGACAGTTAATTTACAATAGACCTGACCTGAATATGGTCTGTTTGATCACAGTTTAGAGTAGGATAATAAAAGCATAACACATTAATTATATGCAAGTCGTTATTGCGATTTTATCTGACGACAAATTCTGACTATAGTAAGCCTAGTCAAACGTACAAGTCTTGTACCATTTAAGAGTAGGGAGTCATTCCTCGTTACATAATGATAAATGCCAGTAAATTGTACACAATCATAAATTACTTTTTAGGACAATTTTAGCCATTTTACTTTTAAACTCATGGCAATTTGGTTACAAATAATCTGAGCAAGTAACAAAAATAAAATATTTAGTTTTCTATTATAATTCTCGTTTACTTTGATACAAATATGATACAATAAAGCTTTTGTTTAATTGTATATCCGGGCTATAGGGTATAAATAGAATACAACCAAACTATGACCAGTATCAGAAAACGACACAGTAAGTTTATGTGGTCAAATTATAAAAAAAAATTATATCTGTTGCCCCCTACATGTGCATATTCTTTATGCGATGTGAATGTTATTCAATAGTTATCGCACTTTCGGTTAGGTATTTTTCACGACTTGTTTGACAAATAAATGTTTGTACTCTTATCATAAGAGCTAAAGCCGTTGTACTAATAAGATCAGCCATTGCTGTCTTGTTTCCTTGATCATATGCAAAATTACAAGTTTTTTCTTACAAGGGGCAGATGTCATTTGCCTGTACGGGTTCTGCATATTATGTTTCAATCATACAAATTGTTTAAAATCATAATTATTTGACCATCTAATGACTTCTGTGTTAGAGTCGCTTATTAGTCGTCATTAGACGAAAAGCACTTTCGGGATAATAAATTGACAAACGCGTAAAATATTCGAAACATTAATAGAATGAATTTTATTTGCAGTCAGGCTCAGTGATTAGTCTTCGTTAGAAGAAACTGTCTGTAGTAGGATGCACTCTATTTGCATCCAGCCCCGTGCGGGATCCGGGTGGCCAAAAGAATAGACCACAGTCGCGCTAGCTTGTCGTAAAAGGCGACTAAATAGCGCCCAGTACCCTGACCGGCGTGTCAGGTCGGTTTGCCTAAAGACCGACTGGGATGTGTGCCCAAGGTGGTTGATTGGGGTACCCCTGGCAAGCTGGGGTTGTCAGGCCATAATACGGAAAACCTGACCGCAAACCATATTAGTGCACCGTGTTGGGAAAAATGCCACGTTCATCGCACGTTAAAGAACGCTGCTGTAGTATTCGCTATGAGTAGGGATTTCGATCCCGCTACAGGAGGCTGAATTGCCCGACCCTATCCATCCTCCCATTTGCCTGTGGCAATCTAAAATCTGTTACCCCTATTTTTCCTTGTGTCCCATCCCATTTTCATTCATCATCATTTCATGTTCATTTTATCATCCATTTCATGTTCATCGCCTGAATATAGCTGAAATAATGCTGCTCGGGCGTTAAACACCATTAATCAATCAATCAATCTATTGGCATCCAATATCTACTGTGTGATAGTCAATAATTAGCCTTCATTATACAAAACGTACGTCCGGGAAAAAACTGGAAAACACGATAAATTTCTTATATTAACTATATTAGGCACCAATATCTTTGTCTCGGAGCCATTAATTAGTCTTTATAAGACGAAACATACGTCCGGAGTAATTAACTCTCAAACGCGTTAAAAGCGAGGTGCAGAAGTTAATTTGACATGCAAGAAACAAGGGAAATTCCAAATACTGCAAATATAAATAAATAAATGCAAATTCTTATGGTGGCACGTTTAATGAAAAGAAATGAGGAACAGTTTTATTCGATAATGAAAAATGTGATAAGCTTTTATCTTGCATAAGCAAACACGTGACATAAAACATTTGCATTGAGCTTGTAAAAGAGGTCAAAAATATTATGCAGAAGAAATGGAATAGTATTAATACAACGATAGGTGGAAATGAATCCTTGAAATACACATTGTCGGCATTAGGTATCAAGTTTCTGCTTATGCAAATATTTAATAATTTTGACCAGGTACCTGTTGATCCGTATATATCTTATTATTTGTAATTGCGTGTATATATATGTGTTTTCCTAATCTCTGTAATATTAATGTGATGTGTCAAGGGAAAAAGGCAATTTTTAATAGTTTCGGGTAACTGTCTTTCTGTCCTTGTTATTTGTTTGGTTTCGTGTTGTATTTGTTTGTATAAATATGGATTTTTAATTGTCTCTTGACTTTTGATTCTTGTTTCATAAAGCTCGCTTTTTCTTTATTTAGTACTGGGTGGTTGTTGTATCTTGGAAATTCAAAGCTCCCACTAATGACGATATTAAAACGGTTATATACATTTTGACGTCAACAGTTACATCAAGCATCCAAATTTTTCTGCATGACTAAAGCATTGTACTCGAATGCCAACTCTCCGGTACGATCCTATTTTTACTACTTTTGTGCGTACAATCTTTCCTTGTATCTTTGTATTTAAACATTTCTCTTATATTGAATAATCCTAATATATTTTAATAATCAATTTCATTAGAAGTAATATTTCTTTGCTGTTTCTGAAGTAAGTTTGTTTTCATACATGTATGCACAACCTTTTTAAATGATATTTTGTAAGTATGTACTGTTTAACTCATTGTCTTGTCTAGAGAAAAGTCAAATCCAGGAATAGGAAGCACTACCTATGACTAAGCGAAAATGTCAGATCGTGTTAGAGACACTGATTTAACATAATGATCAATTAAGTCATGGTGACGACCATAGAACTTGTAGAGAGATAACATCAACCGAGGTAAAACAAACCCTTGTTTGAGTAGTTTAGCAGTCAGCAGCAGTGACCGGTCTAGATAATAGGAATACCGATCGCAGATTCTAGAATAACGTACAAGTCGTGAAATGTACACACCATACGAAGGAGCTGATGCAAAATGTTGCTGTCGATAAACGGGAAGTTGACAATTGGAAAGTTGAAGTCATCAGGTTTGTCGTACAGTCGTAAGTCGTAGTTTGTAGTTTTCCTGAGTCTATTTACCCCGTGTGGGACCCGGGGAAAAGGAGAATAGGCCCATGGCTTCCTTAGCCTGCAGTAAGAGTCTGCTAACAGAGGCAACACTTGCCGTGTGTTGCGACCCGTGTCGATTACAGGACGGGATTTCAGTAGGCCGGGTAAACGGTCCCGATAACCTACTGAACCCATACTTTTTCTAGACGGGAAATCGAGTTAGCCCTGACTTCGATGAATCGGCATGTCACATCTTGCCCTTTGTGAATCCTTCTCATTTTAGCTTTTCTATTACATTTATTTCTTTTCAGACTATTCCATGAAATGTATTAACCAGTTGATAGACAGCTTCCTTTAAGGATTTAAAAAGAAGGCGTTGGCTGAAGAGCAAAGCTTCCTCAGCTTTATAGAGGCGACATGTTTGCCGTGTGTTGCAACCCGTGTCGGTGGAGGAAGGGATCCTGGTGGTTGAGAGATCACTCTCTGCTGCATCCATTAGTGCGGGTCAGCGGGTTTCGATTTTCAATACACCACTTTGGCCCTGACTTCAACTAGACGGGACGCCGGATGGACCCGGTTCGGTCAATCGGCTGGTCACGCCCAGCCCTTAACAAGCTTGTCTTCATCTTTCGTATTACTTGATTGTGTCTTGTAAATCTTACAAACAAAATTGTTCAGTAACAGGCTGTTAAGAAGGCGGTGGCTCATGGGTCAATCAAGTAGACCGAAATTCGAACGGTTGTATCGCCAGGTAACCCCGGGCACGAGGCATGCGTTCATTAAGAAATTCGTCTGTTTGAATATACCACCCTTGGAACACCTGATGCTTTCTGCTGGTGATCCGCAGACACCAAACATCGCCCCTGTTGGCACTCCGTGGCGGGTGGGTGACAAGGGTGGTGAACCATATTCTTTTCATCATGGCTTCAGAAATTCAAATAAAAAATGGTACAAAAAAAAGAAAAAACGACTTTCCTCTTGAAGAATTGGTTGTTGAAGAAAAGTGGCCTAAATTTATTGTTTTATCTAGCAAAGACCCAACTAAACCTTTGGCAAAAGTATCTCCCTTCATCATAGAAAAAGCTATTAAAGGGTGTGCAGGAGACGTTAAAAACGTAACAAAAAATGAAATCCGGTTCCCTCCTTATTGAATGTAATAGAAAACACCAGTCTACAAATTTACTAAAACTTTCAAAAATTGTTGATTTAGAAATATCTAGCTCTCCCCACAGAACTCTAAACTCGAGTCAAGGGATTATTCGTTACCGAGGCGAAGATCTCTCGGAATTATCGGACGATGAAATCTGTTCAGAACTAGAGCCTCAGGGTGTTACAAAAGTTAAAAGATTTATTGCTAACAGACAGGGTGTTCAGGTAAAAATGAACACCTTTCTGTTAAATTTCAACACACCCACTGTCCCCGAATCCATCAAGATTGGTCTGTACAAAGCTAAAGTCAGCGCATACATCTCCAACCCTGTGCGCTGCTTTAAGTGTCAAAAGTTCGGCCACGGAAAAGGACAGTGCAGAGGTCACCAGATTTGTTTCAAGTGTGCAGAGGAAGGACATGAGGGCTTCACCTGCACTAAAACTCCAAAGTGTGCTAATTGTGGTGAAGCCTACATGTCCTCATCTAAGGACTGTCAGCATTTTAAAAAAGAAAAACAAATTCAAAAAATAAAAACTGAAAAAAACATCTCTTACCATGAGGCTCGTCGTCTGTATAATACAACGAATAATCCCTCGTCTCCTGCATCAACGTCATACGCCAGTGTTGCCAAACGCGTTCTCACTTCAGTTGAAAACGCAGACAATCATCACCTGGCCTATTGACAAACAGGAACCTTCAAAATTAGCAGTTACAACAACAGACAAAATCATTACATCTTCACGAAAATCTTCATCTTCACAAACTCCTGCGTCTTCAGCACCCTCTCAAACTGCTACGTCTTCAGTACCCTCTCAATCCTCAACCAATTTTCCAAGCAGCCAAAAAAAAAATTAAAAAAATATCAACTCCAATTTAAATTCTTCGAACTCTAATAAAAACTCAAATCAGAAAGGAGATCGTACTCCAAAACTGCTGAGGGATCCCATAAAGGTCCACAACAGGTTTGGAAGTCTAGATCATCTAGACACTACTATCTGGGGCGATCCCATGGATACACTACCCCCAGATACTGGATCTAAAAGTAGATCCCCCAGCAGAAACCGTCAGAATAGCCCCCAAAAAAACTGTCAACTATTCCCCTATTCGCAGACCATAATGGGTACAAAAATACAATGGAATTGTCGAGGTCTTAAGATTAATCTTCTTGAAATTACTTTATTAGTTCAAGCCTTTCTTTCCTGTTGCATTTTGCCTTCAAGAATCCCACCTAAAACGAAGTGATAACATATCCTTAAAACACTACTCTATATACAGCACATATGTAGACGAGAATGATAGAGCTGCTGGCGGCTCTACCATTCTTGTAAAAGACCAAGTTCTACATAGCCCTGTAGATCTCAACACTGATCTTCAGGCGGTTGCTGTTAGAATATCATTAGACAAAACAATTACTTTATGCTCTGTGTATATCCCTCCAAATTCTTCATTAAATTTAAATCAGTTGAAACATCTTACTGATCAGCTTCCCGCCCCTTATATACTACTTGGGGACTTCAACGGACACAACCCTTTATGGGGCAGTAACACAATAAACGAAAGGTAAAATAATTGAAGGCTTAATGAATCAGGAAGATCTGTGTATTTTTAATGATGAAACCTATACATATTTACATCCTGGGAATGGATCATATTCGGCTATTAATCTTACAATAGCAGATCCTTCTCTGTTGCCCGATTTCTCATGGAGAGTCCATGACGATCTCTGTGGCAGTGATCACTTTCCCATTATATTGGAATCTTTGCACTCTTCCATCACAGAACGAGCGGCTCGGTATAAATTTAACAAAGCCAATTGGCCTCTATTTGAACAACTCTGTATAGAGCGACTTGGCTCGGACACTTTTGAAGCTGTTCCTGATCCAATTTTAAAATTCAATGAAACACTTATTTCAATTGCTGATGAAACTATTCCTAAGACCTCGACAAATCCAAAACATCCTAGTAAACAATGGTTCGATGACAGCTGTGAGGACGCTATTAAAGACCGGAAAAAAGCCGAACGACGCTTTAATAAACACCCAACTCAAAATAATCTTAACAAATTCCGAATTTTTCGAGCGAAAGCTCGCAGGGTAACGAAACAAAGACGACGCACGTCTTGGCGTAACTTTGTTTCTAAATTAAACAACCATACCCCTATGAATAAAATTTGGAACACGATTCGTAAAATTAAAGGTAAAAACAGTAAAGCAAATGTCCATCATTTAAAGGATGGACAAGACTTGTTAACATCAGAGTCAGACATATCAAATAAATTGGCCGAAACATTTGCAACACGCTCCTCTGCTGAAAATTATCATCCCAATTTTCAGCGGATCAAACTTCAAAAAGAAAAATCAAAACTTAATTTCCTGTCAAAAAATTTAGAAGATTATAATAAACCTTTTTCTTTGGAAGATCTAAAAACTTCATTGAACAAATCTCACGATACAGCATGTGGTCCAGATGACATCCATTATCAACTTCTCAAACATCTGCCACAATCTTCTCTCCAATGTCTTCTGAATCTTCTTAACAACATTTGGGAAACGGGTGACTTACCATCTATTTGGAAAATGGCCACTGTTGTGCCTATTCCAAAACCAGGAAAAGATCACTCAGATCACTATCGGCCTATAGCCCTCACAAGCTGTCTTTGTAAAACTATGGAAAGGATGATTAATGATCGCCTGGTCTGGTTTTTAGAATCAAACAACCTTCTGTCAAATATCCAATGTGGATTTAGACAAGGGCGAAGTACCCTAGATCATCTGGTGCGTTTCGAAACATACATAAGAAACGCATTTGCCAAAAATGAACATGTTGTGTCGATCTTTTTCGATCTAGAAATTCGGTTGAAATGTGTCATAAGGAATAGGGCCTCAGTGACTGAGTTAAAATAGTTCCAGTCTCACTGCAGACAGGATGTACATCATTCAAACAAACAAACAATCAAAGGGAATAGACAAATTAAGGTTGTCTTAATTCAGGTTAGTTTATTTACCCTTTTTGTATTTGCAAAATTCGGTTCTGTCCTGCGACATTGATGCGGTCTCTATGTGTGGTTGTGGTGGTTGGTCTGTACAAGATTGATGCAATGCCTCTTGTCACTCTTGTGATGAAACCACAACTGAAAATGGTAATAAAAAACTCACTAAATAAGAATACATTATTTTATTGGTAATTACAAGCTAGAAAGCACTAGAATTACTGCTAAGGGCTGAAGAATACTATGTACTCCTGCCCCCCCCCCCCCCCCAAAAAAAAAAAAACCCACACCACCCCATCAAACCTGACCCTCACTTTTTCTTAACCATAAACACTCATTTAAACTAATCCATATTGCATTATGTTTAATAAATATATGTGCATTTGCCATACTTTGATCATTATTGTGTAATCAAAATGCATTCCTGGGGGAGGTAAATAAGGGGCGCATAGTATTTTTTGGAACGAACCTTAGCTCGCAAACTCTAAATATCTTTGACCTAAATTGCACAAATTATTAATTGGATCAATTTGAAAGATTATTATTATTATTTATTATTTACCCGTAGCTATTGACTTTGATAGGCACTGTTAGGATCTCAAAACCAGAGCAAATGTAACATTCACCCAGCCATTAAGCAAGAAATATACATTTTTGAGGGTTGGGTTGAGAAATAGTGATTGTGACCACATATTTAAGTAATTTGTTTATTATATAAATTAAGCCATAAAATTTTGCTACTTTGATGATTTCGAGAATTTTGCCATGTTTCTGTTAACATTAAACAAGAGGTACTGTTACTGATGCAAAAATGAATCAGATACATTGATTGAATGATTGATTGAGACAGCTATTCTGATTCTCTACTAAAGTATTAAGAAATAATTGATTGGGGCATGAATATATACTGATTTTACCAATGGTTGTCTCTTTATGTCAAAATTTTTACCTCGAGCGTTAGCAAGGAGTAAATGTGGCATAAAGGGCAAACCCATGGTAAAATCAGTATATATTCCTGCCCCCAATGAGTTATTTCGATTCTAATAGGGCATGTATTATATTAATTTTTTTCAACAACCAAACCTTTGAGTTGCAGGACTTGTCTGCAATTAGGACCCAAATATAATTGTGACGTCATTAAAATATCTGAAAAATCTTACTATGACCTCATAAAGAGTGTTGATATTTTATATAACGTTGATTAGGAATATATACTCATTTTAGTGTTTTAAGCACGACAATTAGAATTGTACTTTTATTTTTTATTTTAAGGGTAAAACTAGTTTTTATACCAATAAAAAAAGTAAAATTCTTTTCATGAAATAATATACAATCACAGATTCAGATATGGTCAATTTTATCAACCAAAAAATTTTTAAATGTATAATATAGTAAGAGGTCCAATATACTTTTATCGGTCCATAAATCCAGTCAATGACCAATATTAAGATCTACACATTTTTATTTTATTCTAATTTATTTTAATATTAAACCTGAAAATACCATAAAACTCAGCAATTGTACAATTGTTTCAAACTCAATGTTAATTGTTAACTTTAAAATGGGTACAGCAATTTTGGGTTTATGTTTTAAGAACAAATAGACTCCATTACAACACAGTTGTAAAAGCATAATATTAAACAAATATAAGCAATCTCCCTAAAAAGTTATTATGTATCATAAATATCTCAGTTTAAAAACAGTACAAGGTTATGTTTACATTTTATCTTTGATCACAATGAAAGGACTACAAATCTTTTAAAACTTTTATCTCTTATGTTTTTTAGAGTAAAATTTCTAAGTCTTCCAGTGTATCATTTGTATACAAAGACTGTACTTTCAATTGTAAAAATATTAACAAGATAGAGACAAACTGTAAAAATATGAAATTTTACTATTTACTTAAAATATGGGCCTTAGCATGTTATATTATATTAAGGGCTTTGTACTAATAATACATCAATTTTTTATTTACCATCTTGGCAAAATTCTGTTCTGTTCTGCAAAACTGATGACAGCATGGATGCTGGCTCTGTGTGTTGAGGTTGGTCTGTACAAGATTGATGCAATGCTTCTGTGTGTGGCAGTTGGTCTGAACAAGACTGAAGGAATGCCTCTGTGCATGGAGGTTGGTCTGTACAAGACTGATGGAATGCGTCTGTGTGTGGCAGTTGGTCTGAACAAGACTGAAGGAATGCCTCTGTGCATGGAGGTTGGTCTGTACAAGACTGATGGAATGTGTCTGTGTGTGGAGGTTGGTCTATACAAGACTGATGTAATGCCTCTATGTGTGGAGGTTGGTCTATACAAGACTGATGGAATGCCTCTGTGTGTTGAGGTTGGTCTATACAAGACTGATGTAACGGTTCTGCGTGCGGTGGTTGGTCTGTACAAGACTGATGGGAGGCCTCTATGTGTTTAGGTTGGTCTATACAAGACTGATGTAATGGTTCTTTGTGTGGTGGTTGATCTGTACAAGACTGATGGAATGCCTCTGTGTATGAAGGTTGGTCTGTACAAGACTGATGGAATGTGTCTGTGTGTGGAGGTTGGTCTATACAAGACTGATGTAATGCCTCTATGTGTGGAGGTTGGTCTATACAAGACTGATGGAATGCCTCTGTATGTTGAGGTTGGTCTATACAAGACTGATGTAACGGTTCTGTGTGCGGTGGTTGGTCTGTACAAGACTGATGGGAGGCCTCTGTGTGTTGAGGTTGGTCTATACAAAACTGATGAAATGGTTCTTTGTGTGGTGGTTGGTCTGTGCAAGACTGATGGGAGGCCTCTGTGTGTTTAGGTTGATCTGTAGATTACATAATTGCATTAATTTAAGAAATGCACTGTTCTTGCTAATGCCATCCAGGTTCTTTGTGTTGCCAGCAAAAGCCTGAAGCATTCCTGCTGAACAAATGAAAATTTCATACAGATATGACTGATATTTAAGTGCTAAGCTACAATGGAATTGTTTAAAAAAATATCAAGTAACAGCATTCATTATTAGCATGATACAAACCTTTTTATTATTCAACAACAATTAAGAAATAAAATCGTACTATCCTGACCATTCTTCAATTTATACAGATGGACCGATGGACGGCGATAGTTGCATCTACCGCTGTCTTTGGAGAGCATATAGAAACTCGTCGTCTTCCTTCCGCTTCTTTTGTATTTAGTGCAGAAGCGCAAGCTATCCTTCTAGCACTAAAAATTTTTGCTTTGTCAGATGAGAGTAAATTTATTATCTGCTCCGATTCACTGTCATTTCTTCAGGCAATCCAAAATTCTAAAAAATATTTCAAATTGATAAATCGCTGACAACTTTAGGTAAAGAAAATGTATTCGTCTGGATTCAAAGTCATGTGGGAATCCATGGAAACACAGTCGTCGACAAGAAAGCCTTAAATAATGACATCATTAATTGTAAAATACCTTTTACTAATTTTAAATCCTTTATTTTAAAATATATTTTTAATACATGGCATAATAAAGTTCACGAGATCCAGCCACTACTGCACAACAGTAATTTTTAAAGTTTTAGAGGTCGCAGAGACTAAGTTGTTTCAATACGGTGTCGTCTTGGTCATACATAGTTATATTTTGCATATTTTTGCCGAATGTGTGCCATGCAACAGTCCATACACCATTAAGCATGTCTTGATGGACTTCGAAACGCCTTTGCAAAAAATGAGCATGTTGTGTCTATCTTTTTCGATTTAGAAAAAGCATATGACACAACATGGAAATATGGTATTTTAAAAGATCTTTTTGATATGGGGTTGAAAGGTAGACTTCCTACCTTTATTTCAAACTTTTTATCTGACAGAGAATTTAAAGTTAGGGTCAATTCTACTTTATCTGACCCCTTTGAACAGGAAATGGGTGTTCCCCAGGGGAGCATTCTTTCTGTCACTTTGTTCAGTATCGAAATTAATAGCCTTGCTCAAGTTTTAAAAGATAATATTGATGGTTCTCTATATGTTGACGACTTCCTCATATCTTACCGAGGAAAAAACGTGAATAATATTGAACGTCAACTGCAGTTATGTTTAAATAGAATAGAGAAATGGGCAATGGAGAATGGTTTTAAATTTTCCACTGCAAAAACCGTTGGGATGCATTTTTGTAATAAACGAAAGATGCATCCTGATCCCGAATTAAAATTACATAATAATCCTATAAAAATTGTAAAGGAAACTACTTTTCTTGGTCTCATATTTGATTCAAGGCTAACCTTTCTACCCCATATCAAAATGTTAAAAAATAAATGCATTAAAGCATTAGATATTTTAAAAGTCGTATCCAGCACCGACTGGCGTGCTGAGTGCGATGTTTTACTTAATCTATATAGATCGCTGGTTCGATCTAAATTGGATTATGGTTGTTTTATTTATGGTTCTGCTCGCAAGTCATATGTCAAAATCCTTGATACTATACATCATCAAGGATTGCGACTATGCCTTGGAGCTTTCAGAACCACACCTGTTGAAAGTGTATATGTAGAAGCAGGTGAGCCTTCTTTGTATCAAAGAAGAATAAAGCTCGCTTTGCAATATTCAACCAAATTAAAAGCATATCCTGGCAAACCCGCCCACGACTGTGTTTTCAAACCTCTATATCAAAACCTTTTCGAAAAACATCCAAACAAAATTCAACCTTTTAGCCTCCAAATTAAATCTCATTTGGAAAATTCAGGTATAAATTTAGATGAAATTGCTGCAATCGAAATTCCACATAATCCGCCGTGGTTAAACCCCAAACCGATATTTATTTATGATCTAAGAAAACATAAAAAGTCCGACACAAACCCTTTAATAATACAACATTATGCAGAAATTAAATCTTGTTACCCTGACTATGGCACTATTTATACAGACGGGTCAAAAGACGGTGATGCAGTCGCCTCGGCCGCTGTCCACGGAAACTCGCCGCCTTCCGTCTGCCTCATCTGTATTTACAGCAGAGGCGCAAGCTGTTCTTCTTGCGATGAAAATAGTAGCTTCGTCAGACGAATACAAATTTATTGTCTGATCCGATTCCCTGTCTTGTCTACTGGCTATTGAAAATTTCAAAATTAAAAATTGTTATATTTTAAAAATTATTCAAATTTACAAATCTCTTGTTGCTTTGGGGAAAGAGGTTATCTTCTTCTGGATTCCCAGTCATGTCGGAATCCGCGGAAACAGTCGTGGATCAGGAAGCTAAAAATGCCCTAAAGGATGCTATCATTAACTGTAATATTCCTTTTACCGATTTTAAAGCATTAATTTTTAAATATTTTTCTAATTTGTGGCAGAGTGGTTGGGATCTTCAAGTTCATAATAAACTTCATGAGATCCAGCCACTACTGCACACAAATAATTTTAAAAGTTTTAGATGTCGCAGAGACCAAGTTGTTTTAACACGCTGTCGTCTTGGTCATACCAGGACGACACATAGTTATATTTTAAATAATGAGCCACGACCCGAATGTGTGCCATGCACCAGTCCATACACCATGTCTTGATGGACTGTGTGGACGTGGCCCACATTCGGGAACGTTTCTATTCTGTAGATACGTTTTTTAATTTATTTAAAGCTTTCGCAGGCGACACAATTTTAAAGTTCTTGAAAGAAATTAATTTATTTAACAAAATTTAATTTCACTATTAGTTGTGAAGATTCATACTTTTTATTGTTTTAACTACCATTTTTATCTGTATATATATTCTCATATTATTGTGTATGAGATCACGTTTTATTATAAAAGGGAGGCATGAAGTACTAATAATTTAAAATACTAGTAATTTAAAAATTATAATTTTCACGTCGTGAATATAGCTGAAATATTGCTTGCTGGACGTTAAACAACAAATAATCAATCAATCAACCATCACTGGTTGCAACACACGGCAAACATGTCGCCTCTATAAAGCTGAGGAAGCTTTGCCTTCAGCCACCGCCTTCTTTGCAAATCCTGTAAGGTGTGAATTTTAATATGTGAGTGTCCTGTGATCAAATGTCAGACAATTCTTCTTTTTCTAAACCTCTTTAAATCAAAAAGATCTGGATGCCATTTTGTACACAACTTTGAAAAATAATACTACACTAATTAATAAATTACATGTTTTCTTTCAGAGCTCTCAGGATTAGGCGTTTCGGAGATGAGGATTATCTTGGGCTTCAGGTACAATATGTCAAATGCACGTGGACGAGACATGGTATCCTTTTTATTCCAAGAATTGTGTCCAACCTATTTAGTTAGATCCGTTGGAGAAGGAGCCACGAATGATTCGGCTGTGATGGAAATATTCTTTATACCCAAAAGCTATAAATGATAGCAGCTCAGAAAGTTCGCCAGAAGAAACAGAAATATCATCGCCAAAAAGAAAGTTGGATGAAGACGCAAGGCCACTTAAGAAACCAAAGCGATATGGGAATGTTCCATATAATGAAGAACAAATTGATATTGCTCGTAGAAAGTATTTTGTTCCTGACATGGTTGCTGAAATCATCAATGAAAAAAACCAATGTGTCAAAGAAGTTTTTAATGTGTCTGTAAAATCGGGGCATCGTTTAAGAGACATAGATCATGGACAGTTAAAGTATGAACTGTTCCCTGTATTGATGAAAGAAAAGATTGCCATTGGCCTGCTAATTTGTGCAGGCAGCGCATATTTACATCAGCTCGTGCTTGCAGATAAAAAAGTCGTTTTTAGGAGTCGATGTTACGATTTACACGAAGACATGTTGTGTAAAAGTATATCCCAACTTTGTAAAGACCTTGCATATTATGTAAATTTCCAGTAGCTGAAATTGAAAGCATAGTAAAAGCTCCACCTGGTTGATCAAATATTTCTTATGTGAACATGTAATTGTCCATATCAGCTAGAGTAAAACTGTTAATAGCAAAAATGATCAGCAATAAAAGCCCTACAATTCACTTAATTAGTCTGAAATTGTCAGATGACTCCTTATAAGAGTTGTTGCCCATCAATGGCATTTTTTTCATGAAATTATAGGAGTCATTGCCCTTTAAGGGCAATTTTTTTATGAAATTGTCAGATGTCTCCTTATACGAGTTACTGCCCATAAATGGCAATTTATATGAAATTTCAGTTTTTATCCTGTAACTTAAAAACTGTAACAGCTAGAGTGAAACTGTTTATAGCAAAAATTATCAGCAATACAAGCCCTACAATTCACAGTAAGTTCTGAAATTGACAGATGACTCATAATAGGAGTTATTGTCCTTAAATGACAATTTTTTATGAAATTTTCTGTTTTTGTCCTGTAACTTGAAAACCATAACAGCTAGAGTGAAACTATAAAGCGCAAAAATGATTAGCAATAAAAGCCCTACAATTCACTTACTTGGTCTGCAATTGTCAGATGACTCCTTAAAGGAGTTATTGCCCTTACTTGAAAACTACAACAGCTAGCTTGAAACTGTAAATTGCACAAATGATCAGCAAAGCAAGGCCTACAAATTATTGCTTTGTCCAAAATTGCTAGAGGACTCTTTATAGGTGTTATTGCCCATTATTACGAATTTGAACAAATAATCAGTTTTTGTATTATAAATCAGTCTATAACATACCTAGAGTAAAACTGTAAATTTCTAAATTACCCTAAAGGACAAGGTCTACAAATTATTTAATTTTCAGCCCAAATTGTCTGATGGCACCTTATAGGAATTAAATGTCAAAATGTCATTTTAATGAGTGTTTGTAACGATGTACGAACGTTAACTTGTGTTAGCACGCAAATTTGCAAATAAAATCGTACAACATTTGGGGAAAGCTTTTGCAGGGAGACGATTTGTGTATTTGTTTTAGAAACCATAAACTTTAATAGTGTGTTGCCTAAAATTTCCATTTTCTTTTTACAAAGACTCCGAAACTGCCAACACATTTATATGTGTATATACTGTATACTCTACTTACAACTGCTCACTGGACATATATCGAATGATTTTTCTCGAATGTCAACTTTGTACGATAGTACGAAACGGCGCACTCGATTCAGATTCATTCGATAAAGTGTGTCCGTTACTTGTTCTGTGGCACTTTGCCTTTCTATGGTATGATTTTAGAGTCAATGTTTTGTTTGTTTGAATGGTGTTTTAACGCCACTTTTAGCAATTTTTCAGCTATTTCATGGCGTCCAGTTTTTATTGGGGGAGGAAGCTGGAGTACCCGGAGAGAACCCCCGACCTGCGGTAGGAAAACTGGCAATCCTTGTTAATTAAGATTAGAGTCGAATACACCCTGCCTGCAGTGAGAATCGAACCCGCAATCTCAGTGTTGACAGACCATGTGATCAATAGTAGACGAACTACCTTGACCACTCGGCCACAGAGGACCCACGAGTCAACGTAGAAAATTAAAAATAAACACCTTTAAAATTAAGTGTTTGTAGAACAAAAGGTTGAAGTCTACTTCCAAGACCGTACAATCTATAACTGTAAATGTATTTGGGTCCGTAGAAATACCACAAACTACTAGTTGGTGCACTATCAAGGAGAAAAGTGCACTAACAACATGAAGGACAACAGTAATCACAACAAACAACATATAATTTCAAAGAATCATGCATAAATATAGTTTTTACCAATTTTTTTTTTATTTTGTAGTTTTAGAGATATTTGCATTTTTATCGGCACGTGCCGATTTTAGTACTGTTAGTTACCGGTCACTTGTGTAATGTCACTCAAACGAGGATCAAAAACAAACACAACTGCACCAACTACATAAAAGAAAATTCCGATTTATTACATTATAAAATTACACAATATTAAAACTTGATCTGGATTAACGTTAAACATCGAATGATGCCGCCCAATGTTTAATACACGTAAACTTTGATCAGTGAGGCGGAATTATCTGTAACATAATTAACCGCCCGTGCGAGGTATTTACATGTTCCGATTCGGTACATGTGAGCATGGTCAAATAACCGTAATGTAGGGGTCGTATCGGACTTTAGTTTTTTACTTAGAATATTCAAAAACGAGATGAAATCTCGTATCGCTCCCCTCTTCCTATATTTCTCTCTAAAACTAAGCATCGTGGTCCCAACATCAGCATCTTTTTTTTAAGCTCTCGACATGCCAAGAAAAACTATTCGCAAAATCAGGGAAAGTCTGAAGAAGAAGTTGCTTACATTTCACATTTAAAAATGTTTTATTAATGATACTACTTTGGGCTAACAGTTCCTATTTAAATTATTTTAATGTTTACATAGAATAGAGAAATGGGCAATGGAAAATGGATTTAGATTTTCCACTTCCAAAACTGTCCGTATGCATTTTTGTAACAAAAGAAAAATGCATCCTGATCCCGAACTTACATTGTATAACAACCCTATTAAAATTGTGAAAGAAACTACTTTTCTTGGTTTGATATGTGACTCGCAACTCACCTTTCTTCCCCATATCAAAATGTTGAAATCTAAGTGCCTCAAAGCCCTTGATATTTTAAAAGTCGTATCCAGCACTGACTGGGGTGCGGACCGCGACACATTATTTTATCTATATAGATCGTTGGTTCGATCGAAATTAGATTATGGTTGTTTTATTTATGGTTCAGCTCGCAAGTCATATGTCAAAATCCTTGATACCGTTCACCATCATGGGTTGTGACTATGTCTTGGAGCTTTTAGAACCACACCTGTTAATAGTTTATATGTAAAAGCAAACGAGCCTTCTTTGTATCAAAGAAGAATTAAGCTCGGTTTGCAATATGCAACAAAACTTAAGGCTTATCCTACCAATCCTGCTCATGACTGTGTTTTCAAACCGTTTTATAAACAAATTTTTGATAATCATCCAAACAAAATTAAACCTTCTGGTTTAAGAATCTCATTTGGAAAATTCTGGTATCTGTATAGATGAAATTGCCCGAACTAAAATTTCTTACAATCCTCCATGGTTAAATCCTAAACGAGTATTTATTTATGATTTGTGAAAATATAAAAAATCTGACACAAACCCCTTGATTATTCAGCAACATTTTGCAGAGATTAAACCTTGCTATACTGATCACAGCTCAACTTATACGGATGGATCGAAGGACGGCGATAGTCGCTTCAGCCGCTGTCTCCAGAGAGCGAGTTGAAACTCGCCGTCTTCCTTCTGCTTCTTTCGTATTTAGTGCAGAAGCCCAAGCCATTGTTGCCTCGTAAGTGGAGGATAACTTTCTTGTATGCTCCGATTCTTTATCGTGCCTTCTTGCCATTGAAAATAAGAAAGTTAAAAATCCATTTATTTTCAAAATTATTTAAATTTACAGGCCCTTAACAACTTGGGGTAAAGTTGTTGTGTTTTTCTGGATTCCCAGTCATGTGGGAATTAATGGAAACACAGTCGTGGACAGGAAAGCCTTAAATAATGACATCATCAACTGTAAACTACCTTTTACTGATTTCAAGTCCTTTATTTTAAAATATATTTATAGTTTGTGACAGAGTGGTTGGGATCTCGAAGTTCGTAATAAACTACACGAGTTCCAACCACTAATTCGCCATATAAATTTTAACACTTTTACATGTCGCAGAGACCAAGTAGTTTTAACCAGGTGTCGTCCTGGTCATACATACCAAGACGACCCATAATTATAATTTAAATGGTGAACCACGACCGGAGTGTGTGCAGTGTAACAGTCCGTATACCATCAAGCATGGCGTGGCCCACATTGGGGAACGTTTTTATACTGCGGATTCTTATTTTAATTTATTTACAACTGTCGCTGGCGACAAAATTCTACAGTTCTTAAATGAACTTCTTTGTTTGAAACAAAATAAGAACAAATTTCTGTGTTTGGAGAGACAAATCATATCATCATTATTACTGTTTATATATTGTTGTTAAAAGTATTTTCAATTTATAACAGAAAAAGTTATTGATCTATTAAGCCCTATATTCCCAACATCATGCCAACATCTATCAATTATTACCAACAAAATAGTGACAGGTAAAAAACTATTTACATTGTTTTTATCAATTTGAGCTTAACAGCCATTATATAAAATAGAATGATAAATTGTTGTCAGAAAAGAGCTAATTATACTAAAATTAATTTGGTTTCAAGTGTCATACAAAAAACGTATTCCAGTATTAATACATACATATTTCAACTTAATTTAGAAGAAAAAATGAACTTAATCCCTTGCAGGCTTCTGATGTTTTCACTTATATTTATTCAGTTTAATTATATGTTCTCCTTCCTTGAAATCACTTTTTGCCGCTGATGATGATGTCAGAAATAAGTTTAGGTCTGCACTGGCTATTCCTGAAATGCCTGTAGAAGGTAAGATATGTGATCTGCATGAACACAATCACAAGATGTACCTGTATATGTAAATGGCACGTAATAATCTGACTTGAGGATATTAAAATGATTGTAAAGTAATCAGTTGCAATGAGAAAATGAAATGTTCCTTCTATGTTGACTACACATTAGAAAGCATTACATGAAAATCTACAAAGTTCCATCAGTCACTGTATTAATGTTTGTGTAAATCCTAGTTAAGGACAGATTTAAAGGCGAAGGTTAGTGGGATCCACCCCTATTGGGACAAGGCTATAATACAATCTGTTTAGTCACTGTGCTGAAAAAAATGATCAATTCACTTGTCGAGGTCAGTACCACGGTGTAGAATGGTAACGGACTTATCGCGTTTTTTTCTGCAGTACCGGACTATTCGGGTTAAGCAACGGACTGTTCGTGAAAGTTGATGTAAATAGAAACAGTAGGTCACTTATTTTGTCTTATTTCTTTGCGATTTTTTAAAAATATTAATAGAATGTTTATGTCACGGAACGATAGAACTATTTATCTGTCTGCACAAGTTAACACTTAAAGAATATGATTAGTATATAATTTGAAATCGTTTAAAAGAACTCGATACCCGGTGTAGTTTGTTTATGAATATGTAACATGAGAATATATAACGAGCTAATTCTCCTCATTTAGCATATTATTTTTTGTCATTTTCTCTTTAATGCCATCAATGTTAATCACACAAAGGATAAATATATTTATACTTGTTCAAATCTGGAAAAAATTATCGATTTTCATGGAAGGCCATTGCACCGGACTTTTGTCGTGTGTGGCACCGGACTTTCGGCGTCGGCTGCTGTGTTGAATGGATCTATGTTGAGAGCTAGTTTTTAGAAAGTGAAAAGAAATTGGCACAAACGCGCTATACACTATGTTTAAAAATATATTTTGCCTCTGTTTTTTAAAAGTATTTCTTTAGACAGTTGTATATTGCGAGTATAAAATGTATAGGCACTCGGATTTATTTAAAATTTATTTGCAAATGCAGGAATATAAAATTACGGACTTGACATGCAAATGAAACAAAAATCGTTCAATATACTTCTCATAGAAACAAATAATAATTTTTCTGACATACATGGGGAATGGGAGGGGGTCCCATCCCGCACTCCCGTAAAAATAAATACCAGTTCCCGGTTTCCCGGTGAAATACGTACTGGATAAAAAGAAACGTAAAAATCCCGAATTCCCGCAGTTTTATTGGTTAAATCCCGAATTCCCGGTGAATAAATAAGCCTTTCCCGCTGTTCCGTAAAAAGTTATACCGACCCTCATACATTGATCTATGCTTGCAGCATTTTTTTCTTCAATTGGAAATGTCCCAGTTCAAGTTGCCCTGAACATGTTTGATGCACTAATAAGGCCAATTTTATCATACAATGTTGAGATTTGCATGATGGATCAATATAATTCATTCTTTAATGCTGGGACTAGTATAACTTGATTTATAGGTTCCTGTTTAATGCAAAGAAACGTAGTAGAAATAACAATGTTGTCATTGATCCATAAACTAGATAAAACTCCTTTTGAAAAAATACATTTGTCATTCTGCAAGTACATACTAGGGTGAAGAAGACTGCTTCAAACCTAGCTTCCCGTTTAGAGCTTGGTAGAGTCCCTATAGAAAAATACCTAAAAACTCAATCAATATTATATTTTGCTAGGCTGAGTACATGTGAAATTAACCCTTTGATAAAAGAAAGTTTTGAACTAAATAAATTTTTAGATTTTGAGAATATATACTCTTGGGTAACTTATATATAAGATGTAATTGACGACATATATCTTAACTTTGATGGACTTAACTTGGACACAACTTATAAAAATGTTAAAGTTATAAAACCATATATTAAAGATGAGTTGTTAAAGTTTTATATGAACATGTATGCTGACAAAGTTTCAAATTTAAAAGATCATAATAAAATCTTTCTATATAAATTTTTGAAAAACAACCTAGGAAAAGAATTTTATTCGTCCGATTCGAACTATGAAAATCGCAAATTCATCTCAAAATTTCGAATAGCCGACCACGGTCTTGAAATAGAACGTGGAAGATATTATCAGTTACCTACGTTATAACCCGGGTGTATGGAAATTGTACCACCTGAAAGGACTTCTGTTCAGCCTGAGGCGGAGCCGAAGGCTGTCCAGAAGTACTTTCAGGTGGTACAATTTCCATACACCCGGGTTATAACGTAGGTAACTGATAATATCTTCCACGTTCTATTTCAAGACCAGGCTGAACAGAAGTCCTTTCAGGTGGTACAATTTCCATACACCCGGGTTTTAACGTAGGTAACTGATAATATCTTCCACGTTCTATTTCAAGACCGTGGTCGGCTATTCGAAATTAAACCCGGGTGTATGGAAATTGTACCACCTGAAAGGACTTCTGTTCAGCCTGAGGCGGAGCCGAAGGCTGTCCAGAAGTACTTTCAGGTGGTACAATTTCCATACACCCGGGTTATAACGTAGGTAACGGATTTATCTCCGGCTTACAAGTTTAAAAGGCTCAAAATAGGTTCTTTTGTCGTCAGAAATAAGCTAATTGTCCAACGTCATCACAGTTGCTCACAAAATTCTATACGTTTTTCATGCAGAAAATGCCCATTTTACTAGGTCGAGGATGGTACCTTAGGTACCAACCTCAGACTTAACGGGTTTTATTAGTTTTAATTCTGTTTTCCATTGTTTTTCTACTTTTAGTATTTTGGCGGCTCAAGTCACGTTATCATAACGTCAAGAGACAATGACGTCAAGTTCCGATTTCATTCATATTTATGTGTGTCTGTGTAAACGTAGTGCATTTGCAGTGTTTGAAATGAAGTAAAAATACAAATATAAAAGACAGAAATATTCCTTTGTGGAATAACATAAACTGATTACTCGAGAACATACATTAGCAACGCACAAACAATACACCCTGCGACGTTAGCAACGAAGCCGGGGGCATGAGATTTGTACCGACGGGTAACCGACCAATCAAAAGTCCGCTGTTGTTACAAGCCGGGGATAAAAAAAAAGTCCCCGGTGAACAACGTCTTTGCTCCTTCTATAATCTAAATGAAGTGGACGATGAGGTTCACTTCTTTTTAAAATGTGATCACAATAAACTGTTTCGGTCTAATCTCTTATATGACTTCAATATCTCTAATGTTAATCCATATCTCGATTCGCTTAAAGCTATTTTAAAACCGGAAAATTTTCGACAAATTCCGAGTCTTTCATTAAACAGTCTCTGGAACTGAGGACAGGGGTCTCGTAGACTTGAATATTTTGTCGATTTTTTCGATTGCCATTTTAGTTGTTTGTTACTTCTGTTATATGTCACTGATCAATGTAGTATTGATTTATATGACAATAACGATAATAATACTTATATAAGAAGTCATATATTTAAAATGAATTTCAGAAATAGGCCCTACGTAATACATTTGTCTTAATCATTCAAAAATATTACCACGAGAAATTTCATCATATTTTCTTTTTTCATATTCTTTGGCTTATTAAACAATAAAAGTTGTTTCTTCTTTTTGCTCTGAAAAATATATTTGAGTACAATATGTCTGTGGCTAAGTACCGCTATTAGTCCGGTGCCCGAAATTTCCACAATATCCATCGCACACAAAAAGTCCGTTGCTTCACATTTTTAATTTTAGTGACATATCAGTATTATTGTTCAATTTTAATTGCTAGAGCTTTGTTGAATGTATTTTTAACTCATAACAGGACATCTTTGAACATAAAAAGTCATTGTTTATAACAATTTGACGATGAATGATAGAAATTCATGTTTGCTTGTTCAAGTTGTTTCCCTATTTTTCGATTTGTTTTTAACTTTGTGAAATAACCACGAGGTACATCGACTTAACTTTTTTGTATGAGTTATCATAGATCAAATACGTATTCCGTAAGTATGGTTTTTAATCAAACTTACCCCTTCTTGTTATCATTTGAACTCATTTTTCTGAGTTACTTCATGTTTATTGGCATGAACAGTCCGTTGCTTAACCCGAATAGTCCGGTACAGCAGAAAAAACGCGATAAGTCCGTTACCATTCTACACCGTGAGTACTATATCCTCAGAACAGCATTATTTTTTAAGGACACGAGAATGACGTGAAATTTCACTATGGAGCAAGTGTTTGGTTAACCACATCTATAGAAAGCTTCGTCATCACCAAAACAGAACAATGACTTGATTCTTGTTAAGTGGCAGTCAGTCATTAACCAAATCAGAAATGTTCATTCCGGTCAATGCATTTTAACGAATATGGCTATGTATTCAGTAAGGTGCCACTTGAGTGTATACTGGTAAAAAATCAAATTTTAAACATTTTTCTATTAATGTATTTTTATTTGCAGATTGCATATGGATAACGAACATAATGAAAGGATAGAAGAAACAGTATTTTGATAAAATGTGAAATATAAAATAAAATATTAATAAATTATAGTTTTGGTTCATGTGTTTTGCCTGAGTTTTTTTGGGACACACTCAAACTGTCAAAGTGCAAATTAGTTTTGTGAGTATTCAATAGCCCAAAACCCTCAAAAATTGATTTCCAGAGAAACAATGATAGTTTTACAATTGTGTATCATTTAAATGGTGAAGATTGATCTATATAAAGTATATATATTATAGTTTAAAGTAAGACATGTTGGACGTAACTTTGTTAGTCCTATGGTAAGTGTTGAAATAAATGTCGTTTTGGTGTCCTAGTTCAGTACTGTAGACCAGTGCTTAGCTTTGATCAATTGTTTGACTATTGATTTGTCATTATTAAAGTTATGGGGAACAAAAGGCTTGTTATTCTCGCGTAATTCGTCATTAAATTTATTTCACAGAATGTCAGACCACCTGTTACGGGCGAAAATTGGCACCTTTAATTTCGTTTTGTTAACTTCCTTTTTCGATTTCACTTTTACGACATCGAGTTTTACGACAATCGCGATCAAATGCGTTAAACCTAATTACGGTTACTTTCAGAGGGATCCGGGAAAGGGATGGCGGATAGGATCGCGCTGTCGGTCCAACCCTTCTCAGTAAGTTACGTCCTACGACTTGTGTCGTTGGTTGAGCTCATGAATTAACCATATTTTTCCACATTTTACAAAGAAAAGTGCTAGATAATTAGAAAAAAAAAGATTTGATTTTTCCATCGCTAAAATGTATACCAATTGCTTGACATTATATAAAAAATTCAGAAAATTTCATTGGACAAAATTTTTGTAATCTTTTATTTTAGTGTTTTTTATTCTCTTCTCTGTATAATCTATTAGAAAATTTTAAATTTCAGTGATCAACCACTCAAAAATAAGCTCTGAAACCCCTATTTTTTATTTTGAATTATGACAACTTGTATAAAAACCTAACTATATGGCTAATTTAAAGAAAATTCATTGACAAATTATTTTCAGTGAAAGTTTCCTGCATCCCCTTAATTCAACTCAAGAACTCTTATCATACCCATAGCCAGATTTTTTAAGACGGGGTTCGAAAATGTTGAGGAGGGGGGGGGGTTCGATTAGCTACAATAATGTAGCTCTTTTTTTTGTTTTTTTTTAATGGACGGAGCTACAAAGAGGTCCCATTACTCGTAATGGAGCAAATACACTCTTGGGATTTATACATATTTTCCGCTATTAAACTTCTATTTTTGTTTAATTTATATTTTTTATATATCTCCGCCGTTCAGCTGACATTTCTACAATGTCTAATTAAATTTAAATTAATTTTAACACTTTTTCGTAATCATGGCATTGTTGACAAAATTGAAATTGTGGAGTGTAGAACTGTAGAATCGTATCGGTAAAAATGTGATCCCAGCTAATGCAATAAAACCGGAAAAACTTTGATCCGATGACACTTTTACCAAATCGATTAAGAAATTATGCACTTCCGGAAATCAAATTTTGACAACAATGCCACGATTACGAATAAAGTGTAAAACTAACGAATTAGGTGTTGTATATATCAGTTAAACTTCAAAGACATTAAAAAGTATGTAGCAATTTAGGGAAACCGTTTAATAGCTTATTATATGCATAAAACCCCCCGGTGTGAATCACTCCCGGCTTGCTCCATTACAAGTAATGGGACCTCTTTGTAGCTCCGTCCATAAAAAAAGGAGCTACATTATTGTAGCTAGGGTTCGATATACAATATTTTCCGGACTTTAATAGTGCTCATCTGATTTTTCAGGTGTTGTTTTCCTATTTTTATCAAACCTTATTGTCCAAGGGAGGTTCGTCCGAACCCCTTGAACCCCCTTTAACTACGGGTGTGCTTATTAAAGTGAGGGGTTATATTTTATACATTTACCATAACATCAGTCTGTGCTTTCAGAAAAATTCTTGAACTAAAGCTCATTATTCAGCAGTATAGCATGTGATATGCAATTTTTGTGATTGAGAACACCCTGCATTGTAATGTCTTAATTTTTACATTAAGGTTACAGTACTTACATTTTTAATTTTACATTCAAAAACACAAGTAACAGTAATTTTAATACATAGAAATAAAGCAGTAATTTAATTACATAAAATTTTACACAAAATTGAATGTACAATATAAAAAATAATACAACAAAATTGTTTGATTCTTTTTATTACATTAATTTCAAGCTGATACATGTCTATATATCTTCTGTCCAATATATTACAGAGCAAAATTAGGACCACAGAAGAGACGTCGAATTAGAGAGAAAAATGAAAATTACCAAGCTTCTAAACGAAACCCAGTAACAGATGAATTAAAAAAATGTCACAATGATGGCAGTGCAGAACTTGATGCTGAAAGTCAGAAGTATACTCCAGAAGCAAAGAGAAAAGTCCGACAGCATATGCCCAGTGATGCAAAGAAATATGCAGCTGTTCTAACCGGCCTTATGAAAACAACCCCAAGAAAACGAAAGGCCATTTCTAACGAAGTATCACTGACTCCAACAAAAAAGCAACGTTTAGATTTTCTAGAAGAAAGTATGCAAAATGTGAAAGGAGAACTAGAAAAAAGCAAAAACACAAATAAAACAGCTGATGTCAAAAAGAGGAAATTAATTGCACAATCTGTCTTTGCCAAATTAAGGAAATAAAGAAAGCTGAAAAGATCATCAAGTGAGATTGGTAATAGATACAAGACCATGCTCAAATGGTCAACTCAGGAGTCTGATGAAAAAAAAAGAAGTGATTCTTTGAGCAGCAACATGATACAAGAAGTCACTGATTTCTTTATTAAGCCCAACATCTCAATAAATAATCTTGATAAGAAACATGTTAAGAAGGATTTGAAGGCAAAGCACTTCATGACGATAACAAAGAAAGAAGCGTACAAGACCTTTAAAAGAGAAAAGGGCAATGATACATGTATGAGTGAAAGCAAATTTTGGAAACTGAAACCTAAGAAAATTGTTCCTTTAAAAAATGGAAAGATGAGAAGCTGTTTATGTGAGAAGTGCATAAACATCGAGATGAAACTGAAGGTATTGAACAAACACAATGTAAATGATACTGGCAGTACTAGAAAAACATCCTGCAGCAACAAGTATGAATTAAACAAGATAACACTATGTGATGTTAAACAGAAATTGAAATGCATTGATAGAAAGTGGTCCTCAAACTTGAAGACCATTTTAACTCAATTGCAAAATCATCAGAAACAGTCAACTGGTACCAATGGGAGACAAAACATATAAAGGAACCGAAACCTAGTACAAGAAAAGTTCTAGCCTTGAAATCAACCTCTTTACAAATTCTTCTCAAAGAACTAGTTAAAGAAATGTACGACTTCTCATCGCATTTATTTTTTGCCAACTGGCAGTATAAGCAATTCTCAAATTTAAAAGAAAGAATCCCAAAGGATACTATCCTTTGTGTAATGGACTTTGCGGAAAACTACACCACAAAATACCAGGATGAATGCCAGAGTGCCCACTGGTGCTATGACCGCATTACAATTCATCCTATTGTTTGTTACTTCAATGGAAATTCTGACAAAACAGTTACAAAAGAAGTAGTGTATATATCCGATGACCTCAGTCATGACTCTAACTTTGTCGACTTCTGTTTTCGAAATTGTATACAGTTGTTGAAAAGTTCTTTATCACCAAGCAAGATAGTCCAATTTACTGATGGATGTGCTAGCCAATATAAATAAAAAATACCATTTATGGATATCAGCTGTTACAACGAGGAACTAAAACTTGAGGTAGAACGTCATTTCTTTGGTTCAGGCCATGGCAAAGGGCCAGCTGATGGATGTAGTGGAGTTGTGAAGTCTGCTTTAACTAGAGCTGTAATAGCAGGTAATGTGCTGTCAACAGCAGAAGAAATATTTTCATATGTGAATAAAAACCTAACAAAAGATGACGAATTCTTTAAGAGAACATTTGTTTTTTGTAGAGAAAAAAGATGTACCACGTGAACGACCTTTAAGGAAAGAAGCGCTTACAATACCAGGAACAAGACAGTTCCACTGTGTGAAGTCTGTGTCTCAGGGAAAAATCTTAACAAGAAATGTCTCTTGCACCTGTAATGCATGCTTATTCCATGATGATGAGACAGAAGCTCAATGTCCAAATACAGATCTTGTAGATTGTTGGAAAGAAAAAACCCTTTTGAAGAACCTTCGTGAAACAGCAAAAAAGGAACAAACATCAAAATCTGGTGATGGAAGGAAAAAGAGAAAGAAGAAGAAGCAACTTGATGAAGTGCAGATTGAGGTTGATTTGACCGAGTCTCCACCTGAAGAAACTATGCAAAATGCACCTGTACTTGTACCGCCTGGGGATATTGATGTTCGCAAAACAGTTTTTCAGTTTATATTTGATGATCTCCAGGCAGCATCAAACTAAGAAGAATTACAAGCAAAATGCATTCAACATTCTGAGGTAATTATCCAGTTTCCTATTAAAGGATCTTCTGTCCATAGTGTAGTAAGTACAAGAAAATCTGTTGACAAAACCTCTTTAGACATGTGGCCAAAAGATGAACCTCATCAAGATATTTTAAAGTATCCAGTCTGTGTGTTAGGAGACGGGAATTGTTTACCCCGTACTGGTAGTGTACTAGCTTTTGGCACCGAAGATGAACATATTGAAATAAGAACTCGAATGGTTATTGAAATCACACTTAATGAAGATGTGTATTTAGATGAACAATATTTGAGAAAGGGTACAGATGGTAAAGACAAGAACTTAGTCAATAATTTTGTAATGTATTCTGATAGCTATAATGCAGGAGATCATATCACACCAAATATTGCACGTGAAATACTGCATGAAGATACTATGAAATTTTCTAAACCAGGGGCATATGGTAATGGATGGCAGCTATTTGCTTTAGCAAGTGTATTAAATTGCAAACTGTTTGCAATATTCCCAGAGAAGGGCAACCCGATAGTTAGAAAACACTTGAACAGAGAAATGTTTCCAAGAATAGGAGAACCTAGTGATGTTATTTTTTTGATGTGGACAAGCAGTAGAACACAAGAAATGAGAATGGAGCATTGGATTCCCAATCATTTTGTCCCTGTCCTTCCCCTACATTCACAAAATACGAACACAGAGGAAGACGGAGAAGATACCTCTTTCATTCAAGACAGTCATGATTCAAGCATTATTGGAATGGACTTTGACATAGGTGAAATTTCGGTAGAAATGTTAAATCCAAGTGTCTTTGGTTTAGAACTAAATTATACAGTGGAACCTGATGATGATGTCCTGCCAGATAAGGTGAATGTCGTGCCACTTGATGATGATGTTGTGCAATTTGATAATGATGTCCAGCCAAACAAAGTTGAGGTCCAGCCAAATAGAGTTGAGGTCCAGCCAAATAGAGATGAGGTCCAGCCAAATAGAGATCATGTCCAGTTAAATAGAGATGAGGTCCAGCCAAATAGAGTTGAGGTCCAGCCAAATAAAGTTGTGGTCCAGCGAATTGAAGTTGAGGTCCAGTCAAATAGAGATGATGTCCAGTCAAATAGAGATGAGGTCCAGCCAAATAGAGATGAGGTCCAGCCAAATAGAGATGATGTCAAGTTGACTAAAGTTGAGGTCCAGCCAAATAAAGCTGTGGTCCAGCGAATTGAAGTTGAGGTCCAGTCAAATAGAGATGATGTCCAGTCAAATAGAGATGAGGTCCAGCCAAATAGAGATGATGTCAAGTTGAATAAAGTTGAGGTCCAGCCAAATAAAGTTGTGGTCCAGCGAATTGAAGTTGAGGTCCAGTCAAATAGAGATGATGTCCAGTCAAATAGAGATGATGTCAAGTTGAATAAAGTTGAAGTCCAACCAAATAAAGATGATAACCTGCCACTGGATGATGATGTCCAGGCTGTATGCCATAATGGTCAGGGTGGAGGTGAAGCTCGGTAAGTTCTAGAATCAATCTTATTATTCAGTGCAAATAAATTTACCATAAACATAGATTATGAATTCAAAATCATCAAGAAAGAAAGAAAAAATGAGTTAATAAATAAGTTATGCAAAAGATCAAATAGAGTTCACATTTGTGTTGCAAATGACTGAAATAAGAATAAGTGTTTATTGTTGAAAGGTACAACACAGGAGAATATCTCCTGGTAAAGTGTGGCTCACATTTGCTACCTGCTGTAGTAAGTACAAGAGTTCTTTGCTAGTTCTTTGAATACATTGTTTATTGTCTTGCTGTTTTAGTATTACGTTCTGTTTAAAATTTTAGTGTTTTATTCCATATGTCTAACGTTAAAATTTTTCATTGCCCCTGAAAGGATCTTTATGGAAAAAATAGGAATTGGTAGGTGCAAAATGTCAGGGATTGGGAGGGATTTTTTTCAAAGGGGTCATTTTTCACTAATTTCATTGATATTCAAAATTTAAAGGCCCCTTCTTTAACATTCTAGTTAAAATTTTAAAATGATAAGGGGCCATTTTTAATTATGATGGGCAATAGCCCCATTTCCCCTACCTTCCCAACCCCTGCAATGCACGCTTAAGATCCTGTGACCTACATTTTCTGCATTGATGACTGCTAAGTTTTCAAATGTTAAGTCCATTTTCACTTATTACAAATAATGAGTAGCAAGGCGAGCTTCATATTTGATAAGATTATCTGTCTTTTCTTATTTTGTTGCTAAGCAATTAAATTGTATGCATGAGGGGGTTTGAATTTCACAGCAGTTTCTTTGTTGAACATGTGGAAGACACACTCAGTACAGTCATTATTACTATACAATTATCACCTTATTTGCTCTGTGAATAATAATCTGATTTAAAAATACTAGTTGCAAAGCATGAATTAAATTACATTGAGTGTGGGTACGGCTAGAAACATAAATTGTTTGATCTAAATTGTTACCCTTTCACAACTGTAAGAACCCTATTTTATTATTATTAGGTGGTTTCCTGGCCATGGATTATATTTTACAAGAAATATAAAAAGAAATGCTACAAACAGGGGGATATAAACCACACAATATTGGAGCAAGATGTGGTAAGAAGATTAAATCCACCACAGATTCATATGATTGGCCGGGCTCTTTGCTTTTCCTTTTCTGGTAAGAATCTTTTCCACAATCATAAAATTTTTTTTTTATTAATGAGCTGATCTTCAGTATGCCAACTGACAACTTGAGCAGGGCTTTATATCAAAATAAAATAAAAAAAATGTTGTACTGAAAATCTACAACGTAAATTATTTTTTAATTCAGTATTAAAGTAAACGGAGTAGACCAGTTTGTTTGACTTTAAATACTTTTAGACAATAATGAAATTTGGAATAAGTGTACGTGACACAACTTACATAACCTATTGGCATTTTAAAAAAATCTACACCGGAAGACTGACAGCAGTCTTCAACATGATGAAAGTTCACTGCTCGCAATCTTGCATTGGCCCAAGACAAATACATACAACACATAAGATTCGATACCAATCCTACAATTAGCAAAGAAAGACCCATACCCGGACATAGAACAATTAACACAGATCGCACACTAATTTTGTGGGCCCAGCCTTTTACAACCTTTTAATGATGATATGTACAACCATGCACATGAATAATGCATTTTCAACACATGATATATATCTATTAATATTTTTCTTTTTATTTCATTTTAGATGGTGATTTGATGTGAGGAGACGAGTAACAGATCTATACAAATAAAAAAAATAAATTTGTTATACTATTCATGTTTTTTTCAATACACTCTGGTCCAATTTTTGTCCTGCGAATCAGAGCAGGACAATAGGTATTGCATTACTATCTGCGTTTATTGTGTTAAGGTTTTATGAGCACCTCCATATCTCAAGAACTACAAGTCCTAGGTTGACGGAACTTGGTAAGCATAATTGGCCCAGTAGCATCCCTATCTTTTAACCTTTACCTTGATTGTCCAGTTTGGTTCAACCCACCATTTCTTTTGAAATGCCTGTACCAAGTCAGGACCATTGCGATCTTCTATTTCTCCTGTGTGTCTGCCTTGATTTGTGTTTTCCAATGGACATTTTGAAATTGATCCTTCAAGTTCGGTAGTTTTGTTATTACCTTTATTTTCTCATATGAGTACAGATGTTGGTTTGTTATACATTTGTTTCATTCTCCAAGGCATACAATTGTGTTTCATTCTCCTATACTGGATTGATCATTGGCAATGTATTGCAACAGGCAGGCACTACTTACCTGAGTTCACGTCATTTGCTGTTCAATCCTGGTTTTCTGTTACCAGCAGTTTGTGCTGTTTTCGTTTGTGTTTGCTGGTTTTGCCTTTGTTCTTTTGAGATTGGAATGCCCCATGGGTAGTTATTGAAAAACCAATAATTAAACATGCAATTTGCTGAAAGAACAGAGGGTTAAGTTGCTCCTCCATTGTTGTTTTCACTTTAACTAAGAGAATTTATTGGAGGCATCATGTGTTTTATCATTGGATTTAAATTTCTCAAATGAGTCAAGATTTTAGTTTGTCATAAAGTTTTATTTTGTTCTTCTTTACTGAATTGGAAAAGCTGAACTTGGCATTGTTAACATAAAATTTGTCTGTTTAGTTGATTTTTTATGTTTTAGGTCGAATGTAGATCTAGAATTCTTCCTGTTGTTGATATTTGTTTAACATTTTAATATCATTGACATTTGAATCACCAATTGTTAACTCTCTGCCTCTTCTATCTGGAACATTTTTCAATGTTCATCCAAAATATGATGATTTCTGTCCTATGTTTGTCCAACATTATATGTGTGGTGTCCTTCTGTTAGTCCGACATATTACGCTGGTTTTATTTTTCTTCTTAATGCAATAATTAGCCACAATTAGGTTTTCACAACAAGGGCTATAAATGGTTCATAGCCCAAATGATCAATAATATATATACATCTCTAGCCTAGAGAAACTGTAAACTGATAAATTGACATTTAAAATGTCTATGTTCGTCCGACATAAATCATGATTTTATCAATTTTATGAAGACAAGGTTTTATTTCATAAACAAAATGTTTTGTTTGATAAAATTACATACTTCTGCTATACAAAATATAGTGATGTATTCAGATACAATATATTGGATAGCTGAAAAATACAAATGAAGATGTCCTGTTACGTCCAACATATAGGGTGACCTCTTCTAATATTTTGTAAAAAAAAAAATTTGCATTCATCTAACTATCTTTTGATAATAATATTCAAAAACTAGAATAATTTTTCTATCAAAAATTATTTCAGAATGTCAAACTTTGCAATTTTTTTATAGACTGGTAATGTCCCACATTTAGTGGCATATTACTGAATACATAGCCATATAGTTGAGGGGAGTATGCATACACTAAAGATAGTTAAAGCTCGTTTAAGAATTGTATTTCCAAAATACAAGAAATTAGAACGCACAGTTAGGAAAATTCTACAATAAGAACTGGTTGGAAAATCCATAAACTAATATGATCGATTCTACCAACAAGTGTCCAAATAGCAATTTCTAATGTCGTTGGCCAAATGGCCATCGTGAAATATATATAGAATGCACCTAAGTTGTTATTATATTAGTTTAAATATACTATAAATAATGATTTTTATTTATCATATAAAAGAAAATGTCTCAGAAATTTCTATCTGGAAATTATTTGACATAGAAAAAATTAAGTCAACGGAAAACCTTATGTCGCTAACTATACAATAATCTTTCAAAAATCGAATTTTAAATGTTCGTAGTACTTTTTAATTACACTGAAAACTCTTTTTAACGGCATTACAATAAAAACCAATAGAAACTATTCCAATGCAATACTTTTTGCAATAAAACGTGTTTTCCAAGTCGATTATTCTACTTTAACCTCCGTAACAATTGTTGCACTCATTTATTTAGCCTGAAATTATTTAAATTGTCTTAATTTCACTTCTATTGTTACACAAAACATTGATTTCTATTCAGCTTTAACTATTATGTCCCAATCGATATTTTTTTAATTTCTCAGAATATTTATAAAGGAACATTTATTGTCTTTCTTAAAAGGTTAACTTCCTTAACGATTATATTAAACATCAAGAACGTAGTAAGATGAACATTTTGTGAAGATACATCTTCAGTCTAGAACATAATAAAGTATAGCGATCGTGGGTTTCTATATCGTCTAACAATAAACATTTTTTGTCTAAATATTAACTTCCGTAACTTTTAACCTCCGTAACAGGATTTTCCGGATTCAGAAACCGTAACCGCATCAGTCTTACTTTCCGAAGTTATTTTATACCTATCACCGGTTGACGTTTGTTTCTAGCGGGGACGCCATTAATACAACGATTCGATTGTGATCCGGAAATCTAACGGAATTTTTTCCGACATTTATCAGTTATTAATTTCTACTTTCACTTTCCTACTCTCGCGCCAATTATGAACTGAACACAAACTATGGCAAGTGATCATAGCATAGATTCCGATAGTGAAGAAGAAACTCCATGGTGTCAATTCTTTTCTGAAGAAATTAACCCCTATTATGGATGGGTAAAAGAAATAGGATCAGCAAATACGCTGGTTGATGAGTTTGCCCTGTACACATCAACTTCATATGTAGTTCCTAGGTGTACAAAGAATTTTGGAGCAGGTAAACTTCTGAATATTACTCCTTACAGGCCCTGTCCAAATATAACTTTAACTACAGTACAGCCGTGGATCATATTATTATAAACATTTTATTTTTTCCCATTACTTTCTATGTTAAATCACATTTTTTCAAAACACTTTTGAGAGGCCATTTCTGAACCGATTTTCATGAAATTAACACCAAAACGTAGAGAAATATCTGAATATTTACAGTAATTTTTAATATAATTTTTATGTTAATATTGTGTAAAAGGTAATGTTTTTAGTACACTGAAAATTTTTGACGTAAAAAAATTACTTACGTTGTTAGGGAAAATGGTGTCTTTATAATTTTGTGTGTGTTCAAATTATGACTACTTTGCTATTTTTTAAATGAAAATTATTTCAAAATAAACAATTAAAATATAAATATTTCTTGTTTTGTTCATGCAAAATTTGTTAAAATTGGTCAAGAAATGGCCTGACAATAATTTTTTGAAAAAAAGTAAATTAACATAGAAAGTAATGGTAAAAAATAAAATGTTTATAATAATATGATCCACGGCTGTAGCTTAATCTAGCATAAAAAATAAAAACTTCATTACAATTTGTGCAGAGATGGGATGGGGTAGGTTTCCATGTGATATAAACAAACGTGTAATACATGTATGGAGATTATCCTGTAATCAAGGGCATTTATTCCTGTCCTACATCTTGATATTGCATGAGGGTCTTCAACTCCTCATGCAAGATCAAGAAGGCCCCAAGCATGGCCTGCACTTGAGCGGAATTCTCAATATTAAAACATCAAATAACTGTCTTGCTCCCAACGCGCCACAAAGTAAGTGACAACTTGTGCGATGTTAGGGATGACCAATTGAAACACCAGGGATACAAGAAGAGAAAGTTCTCTTAAACAAGAAAGTCGATCGCAACTAAAATGCTGTAAAATTAGTATAGCATTTTTGGCAGTACGTTCAGGAGCTGCTCGGTCAACAAAGAGTTAAAAACAGGCGAGATAAGAGTGAAATCGTTTATCATTAAAGGCCTAACAAAGTACAGTACTTCTTGCCTGTACCATTTATTATAAAGAAACGACACAACAAAACAAACAATGGCAATTATTTATGGCTCATTGAATGGAATGCCATAACATGCCTGTGTACTTTAAATATATATCATAAATTGTGAGTGTTTCATGGAAGACGTGTGTCGCCTGCACATAAAAAAACTCCAAGTCTGTAAACAGGAAGTAAATGTCCGACAGATGCGAAATTATGTCACACAGTAAGGAACCCCTAGGTGATGATGCATACCAAATATCGAAGGGCTACGTTACGAAAAAGTATGAAGAACGCAACGCGGGACGATGCAAGACAAAAAATGACGCATATGTATTGCCCAACACTACACGTGCAGCTGACACAAAAATGATTTGGGTTGAGTTGACTCTTGGTCTAAATATTTACTACGAAAAATATTGCTCATAAATGTGATCATGAGGATTTTCCCACATTTTATGTTGATTACTCATTTTTACACATGTATTATCTTCAGTTTCTGTTATTAAAATATAACAAAATTAAATTCACATATTCTGTATAGCTCATGATTTATTATGAATTAATAACTAACAACTTGAACATGTTGAATAAATATAGTATTAACTTTGGTTATTTTGAAGTAATTTATTAATGTGCCACCTCAGCCTGTTCACAAACAGATTTTAAGCCTGGAAGACTTTATATATGCAAAGTTTGTGAGTCAAAGGCAGAGTTTACACATCAATAAATTTGATAAAATAATCTTTATTACTTAGAATTCCAATAAGAACGGGCAGGGGACCTGGAATTTGTTCTTGCTCAATTACTGTTGTACACATTTATTGTTGATTTGGAAGACAGAATTACGAGTAAAAAAGTTACTCTCTATCTAGCAAAGAAGCAAACCAAATAGAAATGGTTTTGTTACAAGGTCTTCCTAATCAACAATAATACATGTATAATATGGTGGTAATAAGACAAGACATCACTAAACAAAAGACATAAATTATAACACACAATGACCAAACAACGACTGGATCTCCTTACCTAGGACAGAGCGAAGCGGGGCCAAGCATTAAAACCACTTTTATTGTCTCGCCTGCAACGAAAGTCGCGGAAGGCGAGACTTAGGTATGGTGTTTCTGGTGGCAGCGGCGTCGTCTTCCACAATTTGTAAGAGTTTTTTCTTCTGTCTGTTTAACAACTTCTACTTATGGTAGACCAATGATATTTGGTATGCATCATCATCAGCACAATGTAGATCATATCTAAGGCCATTTTATGCAGATGCAACTGCTTTCACGGTCCAGTGACTTTGACATTTTACACTGTTCATATAGGACTTGTACATGTATAATTAATAGAACATTGCCTCTTTGTCCAAAAGGGACAGGCGAGACATTTCTCTGTGTTAACAGTTTATAAAAAAAAATCATTTAATTATAATTTTATTTTACTTATAGAATCTCTTTCTGGTGACCATTGTGTACGATGGGAAGATGATGGATTAGTGAAACATGGAACACAAATCCCCTTCCAGAATGTCCCTTTTTTTATTATTGGCCACAGACTTATGGAATGCCACCAGGGGCCAAATTACAGAAAAAAAGAAAAGAAGGTAAGGACTAAGATGTCACAGTCAGTGATTACAAAAGTCTTTTCCACTATCCCAGACCAAACTTTCATTTTACTACAATTTTGCTAACATTTCAATGTACAATTTCAAAAATAACTCACCTTTCTTAGACATAGCTGACCGTCCAATGTTTTCATGAATCAGTGGCAGTAAGCTACTGAAAAAAATATTAATTAGAAGTTTGACCGACACTAAAAAAACTTTGACTTCTAAAAAAGCAGTAAAAATTTAGATTAAAAAACTACTTATTTGACAAAGGGAAATAATGCAGTTATAATAAGCAGCATTTCATTATTCCTCACCGATGGCAAAAATGATGTTTTTTTTTAAATAATAGACTTTTATTTGGATTCTGGCGAGTTTGTGATACATTTTTGTGTATTAAAGGTAATAAATTATTTTCAATGATATTCTTTGAATATTAATTGTTTGTGAATGAAATATTTAGTCAACTCATAGCACTATAAAAACAATTGATTCACGTTGTAAATATTATTGTATCTCTTAAAATTTTTAATTTACATTGTTTTCTTCATACCCCATTTATTTTCTTTTAGGGGTGTTAAACTGGTATTAATGCAAATAATATGTATCAATCACATTTCAGCGTCTTCAACACAATGCTACAATTGTTTTTTTTTTCTAGGATGAAGGAGATAACGACCACCAGTATCCCCAAGAGACGGCAAAAAAGCGAAACACTGGGTCTAAAAAGTTGGGATGCTCTGCAGCAGTTTACATGAGAGAAATCATGTTTTTCCCAGAATACAAAGTAATTTTTATCATTTTTCTATTTGCTAACAACAAATGAATTGGACATATTGTCTGTTTTATTCTATTGTAAACCAAATAATTTTTCTTAGTAATTTATTTTAGCGGCTTTTGCAGACATGAAAGACTTCCAAAAACAGATAACTCAGCAAAATAGTGATTTTACAATGTATTCCAAAGAGAAAATACATAGCAAATTGTCAAAAGGTGAAGATTTATAGCCCCCAAAATAGAATCACAGTCCTTGTGTTGTTTTCTGTGTATTAACAACAGATGGTTTGTGATATATATGGAATATAGGACATTTTGTTTGTGATACAGACTTTATTACGGCCAGTATCAGGTGAGCCCGTAGGGCGAACCTGATACGTTAAGCCGTGATAAAGTCTGTATCACAAACAAAATGTCCTATATTCCTTTTATCGGTAATTTTCAAAAAGAGTATGTTTTGTTAATTTATGCCATATTTTTAAGGAACTACTTTTTTGGTCGAAGTGATCTGTGAAAAATGGTTTGCAACGTCATTTAGCGTCAACGTAATTCAATCGGAATGTGGCGTGTGAATGGACGTGTTTTTTCATTGATCCTCTGTAAGGCAAGTCTTTTTTTATCGTTTATGTAATAGTTTGTGAATGAGAATCTTTTAATTTACTCTTAATTATAATATGGGGTGTCAAATTTTGTGTTTTTAATATTTTGCTCTTTGACGACCGTATTATTTCAAATTTATGTTGCTAACATCCAACGTTTCTGGCCGATTTTCCAATTGAGTGTCCGTTCCCCCTTAAATGTTTTCTACAATTTGTATTTTACATCGTTATCATTTCTGGTAACTGTTTGGTGCTGTGTTATGTTAAATTTTCAGTACTTTGCAGTGGCCAGGGGGGGATACGATTTACACATCATGCTTAAATGCGATGAGTTGTAGGGTCTTGTGTAGGCCGAATTTTCCTGCCGTAATAATCCTATAACAATTTTGTGATTTGTCAGATTAACCCCCAAAATGGAGAGGTCCTTCGCAAGTTCTTGTGGTGAATGAACAGGAATTCGGGATTGTCACTTGATTTTGATGTTTGTGCAATTTGAAGAGTTTTGTTCAGATTACTTAAACTGTATTATTGTTTTACGGAAGGTAGCTACGAAAACGGAACTCTCGTGGTCGCGTTGTGTTCGTTTTCTTGGGGGGGGGGGGGGAGGGGGTTAGTCTGATCGTTTTTTATTTTATCCTGCTTTCACGTTTGTTTATTTTTGAACATTCTGTTTGTTACTGTGACGTAATAATCGTTAGATTCCTCCGCAGCCTACTGACCCGATAAATTCGGTGATAAATGCCAGTACGTTGTTACTGACTTTATCACCGGTACACATCAAAGGGAAAATGTACAAATTACCGATAAATGTTATATATTATCTGTATCACAGTTCATGTGTTGTTTTCTGTCAGGTAACAACAGATGGATTGTGATATATGTTATATATTGTCTGTATCACAGTCCATGTGTTGTTTTCTGTCAGGTAACAACAGATGGATTGTGATATATGTTATATATTATCTGTATCACAGTCCATGTGTTGTTTTCTGCCAGGTAACAACAGATGAATTGTGATATTTGTTATATATTGTCTGTATCACAGTTCATGTGTTGTTTTCTGTCACGTAACAACAGATGAATTGTGATATATGTTATATATTGTCTGTATCACAGTCCATGTGTTGTTTTCCGTCAGGTAACAACAGATGGATTGTGATATATGTTATATATTGTCTGTATCACAGTCCATGTGTTGTTTTCTGTCAGGTAACAACAGATGGATTGTGATATATGTTATATATTATCTGTATCACAGTCCATGTGTTGTTTTCTGTCAGGTAACAACAGATGGATTGTGATATATGTTATATATTATCTGTATCACAGTTCATGTGTTGTTTTCTGTCAGGTAACAACAGATGGATTGTGATATATGTTATATATTGTCTGTATCACAGTCCATGTGTTGTTTTCCGTCAGGTAACAACAGATGGATTGTGATATATGTTATATATTATCTGTATCACAGTCCATGTGTTGTTTTCTGTCAGGTAACAAGAGATGGATTGTAATTTATGTTATATATTGTCTGTATCACAGTTCATGTGTTGTTTTCTGACAGGTAACAACAGATGGTTTGTGATATATGTTATATATTATCTGTATCACAGTTCATGTGTTGTTTTCTGCCAGGTAACAACAGATGGATTGTGATATATGTTATATATTATCTGTATCACAGTCCATGTGTTGTTTTCTGTCAGGTAACAACAGATGAATTGTGATATATGTTATATATTGTCTGTATCACAGTCCATGTGTTGTTTTCTGTGTATTAACAACAGATGGATTGTGATATATGTTATATATTGTCTGTATCACAGTTCATGTGTTGTTTTCTGTCAGGTAACAACAGATGGATTGTGATATATGTTACATATTGTCTGTATCACAGTCCATGTGTTGTTTTCTGTCAGGTAACAACAGATGGATTGTGATATATGTTATATATTATCTGTATCACAGTTCATGTGTTGTTTTCTGTCAGGTAACAACAGATGGATTGTGATATATGTTATATATTGTCTGTATCACAGTCCATGTGTTGTTTTCTGTCAGGTAACAACAGATTGATTGTGATATTTGTTATATATTATCCGTATCACAGTTCATGTGTTGTTTTCTGTCAGGTAACAACAGATGGACTGTGATATATGTTATATATTATCTGTATCAAAGTCCATGTGTTGTTTTCTGCCAGGTAACAACAGATGGATTGTGATATATGTTATATATTATCTGTATCACAGTCCATGTGTTGTTTTCTGTCAGGTAACAACAGATGAATTGTGATATATGTTATATATTGTCTGTATCACAGTCCATGTGTTGTTTTCTGTGTATTAACAACAGATGGATTGTGATATATGTTATATATTGTCTGTATCACAGTTCATGTGTTGTTTTCTGTCAGGTAACAACAGATGGATTGTGATATATGTTATATATTGTCTGTATCACAGTCCATGTGTTGTTTTCTGTCAGGTAACAACAGATGGATTGTGATATATGTTATATATTATCTGTATCACAGTTCATGTGTTGTTTTCTGTCAGGTAACAACAGATGGATTGTGATATATGTTATATATTGTCTGTATCACAGTCCATGTGTTGTTTTCTGTCAGGTAACAACAGATGGATTGTGATATTTGTTATATATTATCCGTATCACAGTCCATGTGTTGTTTTCTGTCAGGTAACAACAGATGGATTGTGATATATGTTATATATTGTCTGTATCACAGTTCATGTGTTGTTTTCTGTGTATTAACAACAGATGAATTGTGATATATGTTATATATTGTCTGTTACACAGTCCATGTGTTGTTTTCTGTCAGGTAAAAACAGATGGATTGTAATATATGTTATATATTTTCTGTATCACAGTTCATGTGTTGTTTTCTGTGTATTAACAACAGATGTATTATGATTTATGTTAATATATATTATCTGTTTTAGATTATTCATGATACTCCCCATTTTCGTAGAGTTGCATCTGAAAGGTTGAAAGCAGACATGACCTCACCAGCCTATCAAGATATTGTGAAGGAGACCAGAATATATGTCGATCTGCCGAAGATAAACGAGCACTCAAAACACATTATGGGTGATGTAAGTTTATTACTAAAATACTTTGATGTCCATGTTTCCTAATAAGCACAACACCTTTTAAACTGGATTAAGCTTTCCACAATTGAAGTACAACATGTGGAAGTGTGCATTTATAATATTATTCCCATTATATGTGGAGGAGGTAATTTGACTCTTATTTTTCTCTTGAGTATAAACTTTACTCTAAGTACATTTACTTTTGCACTGTATCAGGAGGGATGAAACATATTTGCCCTGATCTTACATAATAGTGCTTTGTTTATCCATGAAAAATTCAATAGAAAAAGCAAAAACAAATTATAATTTGATGCATTTTTTAAGTGGAATCAATAATAATATCTTTATTGTCATATAAACATATGTTTGTGACAAAAACACAGATACACAAAAACAAAAAAAAAAAAAAAAACAAAAAAACAAATACATAATACTGATCAATGAGAAGAACAATATGAATGTTAATCCTCTTTTGCCCTCAGTTCAAATGACTGTTTTAAAAAAGAGCCAATTAGTTTCACATGTTCTATAGACACTGGATTCAAGAGACTATACATATTTATTGTTTCTATTTTCCAACCTAATTTATCAAATAATTCTAATCTTTTTTGTTTGTTTAGATTACAATGTAAGAGGAAATGTTCTTCATTTTCAATGACATGGCAAGTTTTACATAGACGTTCATCCCTAGGTGTTTTGAAGTATCGACCCTTCTCTATTTCTAGATTATGATCGCTTAAACGAAGTTTTGTAAAGCACCTTCTTATAGACAAGTCATGACTTGATAAGTAAAATTCTTGATCGAGACTAAGTTTAAGATTTTTGTATAAACATAGCTTATTTGTTTCGTCATAACTATTTATCTTATTTACTATAGTATTTTTATATTTTTCTTCGACCAATCTCTTGATCAGAGGTTTAATAAGGTAAACTTCATTCATATTATTGCAATTTTCTATCTTATCATATAATTCAGTATCATAATATATACTTTTGATATATGTATACCATGAATATGTACCTATATTGTCGAGATATTTTGACAGCATAAAAGCTTCTTTTAAAATGGGATTTATGTTCTCGGTATGTAGTCTTGCTAAATATATTAGCGATTGTGATACAATAAAATGTTCTATTGGGAGTCTACCAAGTTCGGCCCTAGCTCCAGTGTTAGAAGCCGACTTTTTAATGCCCAATAAAAATTTACAAAATCTCAAGTGCACTTTTTCAAAAGGGGCTTTATCAATAAAATTTAATGGGTCGACAACTTTTCCATTCTTTTTTCCTCTGATCTTTGCTCTATGGTGGGCCAGGTATCCATCCATGAAGGATATTTCTGAGTTATATGTCAATACTGGGCGTACTAATTTATCAAATAGGTTATTTGAAACGCTTATGGGGAGGTTGCCAATTGAATGCGTCTTGGATTTTAGAGCGAATAAGACCTTACTGCCCCTTTTAGCAAGGTCTTCTAGGCTATGAATTAAATTGCCATTATTTCTTAATATTGAGCCCAAAAACTTATATTCAGATACATTTTGTATAAAACTATTTTTGTAGGAGATAAAAGGTTTTGTCATTTTAATATTATTATGTTGGATTACCATACTTTTAGTTTTTTCAATATTTAATGTAAGTTTCCAATTATCACAGAAAACACTAAGGTTATTCATGCTATTTTGTAGACCATCTTTAGTTTCTGATAGTAAGACCAGGTCATCCGCAAATAATAGTGACCCCACACTGGAGTCTATCAATTTCGGTGCCACTGAACCTTCGCTGGTTGTGATATGTTCTAAATCATTTATAAATATATTAAATAGAGTGGGACTAATTGAATCCCCTTGCCTCACTCCTCTGTATGTTTCAAAGAAAGGGGAATAATTATTATTAAATTTCAATGCCATTTCTGTTCTCGAGTACTGGTTTTTTATCACTTGAAATAGTAATTTTCCAACCCCACTTTTAGCTAGCTTAAAAAGTAAACCATTTCTCCACACCGAGTCAAAAGCCTTTCTAAAATCTACAAAACATATGTAAAGTTTCTTTTTATTTTTGATTGATTGATTGATTGTTGTTTTACGTCCAGCAAGCAATATTTCAGCCATATTCAGGACGTGAAAATTATAACTTTAATTCAGTTCATTAAAAAATATCCATCCTTTCTAGAACGAGGTCTCATACAATAATATGAGCATATATACAGATAAAAAAGAAAACTAAAACATTAAAACTATCACAATTTAAAATCCAATTAAATTTTTCTGTATAAATCAATTTCCTTTAAAAACTGTAAAATTGTGTCGCCAGCGACAGTTATAAATAAATTATTATAAGAATTAACAGAATAAAAACGTTCCCGAATGTGTGCCACGTCAACACAGTCCATCAAGACATGCTTGATGGTATATGGACAGTTGCATGGCACACACTCGGGTCTTGGTTCATTGTTTAAAATATAACTATGTGTCGTCCTGGTATGCCCAAGACGACACCTGGTTAAAAACACTTGGTCTCTACGACCTCTACAAGATTTTAAATTATGTATGTGCAGAAGTGGTTGGATCTCATGAAGTTTATTATGTACTTCGAGATCCCAACCACGCTGCCATATATTAGAAATGTATTTAAAAATATATAATTTAAAATCAGTAAAAGGAATTTTACAATTAATGATATCATTATTTAAGGCATTCTTAGCTTCCCTGTCGACGACTGTGTTTCCATGGATTCCCACATGACTTGGAATCCAGAAGAACACAACCTCTTTACCTAAAGTTGTCAACGATTTATAAATTTGAATTATTTTTAAAATAAATGGATTTTTAATTTTAAAATTTTCAATTGCCTGAAGACATGACAAAGAATCTGAGCAGATAATAAATTTACTCTCATCTGAAGAAGCAATAATTTTTAGTGCAAGAAGGATAGCTTGCGCTTCTGCACTAAATACAGAAGAAACGGAAGGAAGACGGCGAGTTTCAACACGCTCTCCAAAGACAGCGGCCGATGCAACTTTATCGCCGTCCTTCGATCCATCTGTATAAATTGCAGAATGGTCAGGATAGTGAGATTTTATTTCTGCAAAGTGTTGTTGAATAATTAAAGGGTTTGTGTCGGACTTTTTATGGTTTCTAAGATCAAAAATAAATACCGGTTTTGGATTTAACCATGGTGGGTTATGTGGAATTTCAATAGCAGCAATTTCATCTAAATTTATACCAGAGTTGTTCAAATGAGGTTTTATTCTGATACCAAAAGGTTGAATTTTATTTGGATGTTTTTCAAAAATATTTTCGTAAAGAGGTTTGAAAACACAGTCGTGGGCGGGGTTGCCAGGATATGCCTTTAATTTGGTTGCATATTGCAAGGCGAGCTTTATCCTTCTTTGATACAAAGAGGGCTCGCCTGCTTCTACATATAAGCTGTCTATAGGTGTGGTTCGAAAGGCTCCAAGGCATAGTCGCAATCCTTGATGATGAACCGTATCAAGGATTTTGACATATGACTTGCGAGCAGAACCATAAATAAAACAACCATAATCCAATTTAGATCGAACCAGCGATCTATAAAGATTAAGTAAAACGTCGCATTCAGCACCCCAGTTGGTGCTGGCTACGACTTTTAAAATATCTAATGCCTTTAGGCATTTATTTTTTAACATTTTGATATGGGGTAGAAAGGTTAGCCTTGAATCAAATATGAGACCAAGAAAAGTAGTTTCCTTTACAATTTTTATAGGATTATTATGTAATTTTAATTCAGGATCAGGGTGCATCTTTCTCTTATTACAAAAATGCATCCCCACGGTTTTTGCAGTGGAGAATTTAAAACCATTCTCCATTGCCCATTTCTCTATTCTATTTAAACATAACTGCAGTTGACGTTCAATATTATTCATGTTTTTTCCTCGGTAACATATGAGGAAGTCGTCAACATATAGAGAACCATCAATATTATCTTTTAAAACTTGAGCAAGGCTATTAATTTTAATACTAAATAAAGTGACAGAAAGGATGCTTCCCTGAGGAACACCCATTTCCTGTTCAAAAGGGTCAGATAGAGTAGAATTTGCCCTAACTTTAAATTCTCTGTCAGATAAAAAGTTTGAAATAAAGGTAGGAAGTCTACCTTTCAACCCCATATCAAAAAGATCTTTTAAAATACCATATTTCCATGTTGTGTCATATGCTTTTTCTAAATCGAAAAAGATAGACACAACATGTTCATTTTTGGCAAAGGCGTTTCGAATAAAAGTTTCAAAACGTACCAAATGGTCCATGGTACTTCGTCCTTGTCGGAATCCACACTGTATATTTGATAGAAGGTTATTGGATTCAAGAAACCAGACAAGGCGATCATTAATCATCCGTTCCATGGTCTTACAGACGCAACTTGTAAGGGCTATAGGCCGATAGTTCGACGCTTCTGAGTGATCCTTACCTGGTTTTGGAATAGGTACAACGGTAGCCATTTTCCAAATAGAAGGTAAGTCACCCGTTTCCCAAATGTTGTTAAGAAGATTCAGAAGGCATTGGAGAGAGGATTGTGGCAGATGTTTGAGAAGTTGATAATGGATGTCATCTGGACCACATGCTGTGTCGTGAGATTTGTTCAAAGAAGTTTTTAGCTCTTCCAAAGAAAAAGGTGTATTGTAATCTTCCAGATTTTTTGACTGGAAATTAAGTTTTGATTTTTCTTTTTGAGTTTTGATACGCTGAAAATCGGGATGATAATTTTCAGCGGACGAGTGTTTTGCAAATGTTTCGGCCAATTTGTTAGATATTTCCGACTCTGATGTTAACAAGTCTTGTCCATCCTTTAAATGATGGACATTTGCTTTACTGTTTTTACCTTTAATTTTATGAATCATATTCCAAATTTTATTCATGGGGGTATGGTTATTCAGTTTAGAAACAAAGTTACACCAAGAAGTGCGTCGTCTTTGTTTCGTTACCCTGCGAGCTTTCGCTCGAAAAATTCGGAAATGGTTAAGATTATTTTGAGTTGGGTGTTTATTAAAGCGTCGTTCGGCTTTTTTCCGGTCTTTAATAGCTTCCTCACAGCTGTCATCGAACCATGGTTTACTAGGATGTTTTGGATTTGTCGAGGTCTTAGGAATTGTTTCATCAGCAATTGAAATAAGTGTTTCATTGAATTTTAAAATTGGATCAGAAATAGCTTCAAAAGCATCCGAGTTAAGTCGCTCTATACAGAGTTGTTCGAATAGAGGCCAATTGGCCTTGCCAAATTTATACCTAGCGACTCGTTCTGTGTTTGACGAGTGTAAAGATTGCAAGATAATGGGAAAGTGATCACTGCCACAGAGATCGTCATGGACTTTCCATGAGAAATCGGGCAACAAAGACGGATCTGCTATTGTTAGATCAATAGCCGAGTATGATCCATTCCCAGGATGTAAATATGTATTAGTTCCATCATTAAAAATGCACAGATCTTCCTTATTCATTAAGCTTTCAATAATTTTACCTTTATCGCTTATTGTGTTACTGCCCCATAAAGGGTTATGTCCGTTGAAGTCCCCAAGTAATATGTAAGGGGCTGGAAGCTGATCAGTAAGATGTTTCAACTGATTTAAATTCAACGAAGAATTCGGTGGTATATACACAGAGCATAAAGTAATTGTTTTGTCTAATGATATTCTAACAGCAACCGCCTGAAGATCAGTGTTGAGATCTACAGGGCTATGTAGAACTTGATCTTTTACAAGAATGGTAGAGCCGCCAGCAGCTCTATCATTCTCGTCTACATATGTGCTGTATATAGAGTAGTTTTTTAAAGATATGTTATCACTTCGCTTTAGGTGGGATTCTTGGAGGCAAAATGCAATAGGAAGAAAGGCTTGAACTAATAATGTAATTTCCAGAAAATTAATCTTAAGACCTCGACAATTCCATTGTATTATTGTACCCATTATGGTCTGCGAATAGGGGAATAGTTGACAGTTTTTTTGGGGCTATTCCGCCGGTTTCTGCTGGGGGATCTACTTTTAGATCCAGTATCTGGGGGTAGTGTATCCATGGGATCGCCCCAGATAGTAGTGTCTAGTTGATCTAGACTACCAAACCTGTTGTGGACCTTAATGGGATCCCGCAGCAGTTTTGGAGTACGATCTCCTTTTTGATTTGAGTTTTTATTCGAGTTAGAAGAATTGGAATTGGTATTTTTTGAATTTTTTTTTGGACTTCTTGAAGAATTGGTTGAGGATTGAGAGGGTGCTGAAGACGTAGCAGTTTGAGATTTTGCTAAAGACGTAGCAGTTTGAGAGGGTGCTGAAGACGTAGCAGTTTGAGAAGATGAAGATTTTCGTGATGATTTAATGATTTTGTCTGTTGTTGTTACTGTTAATTTTGAAGGTTCCTGTTTGTCAATAGGCCATGTGATGATTGTCTGCGTTTCAACTGAAGTGAGAACGCGTTTGGCCACACTGGCGTATGACGTTGATGCAGGAGACGAGGGATTATTTGTTGTATTATACAGACGACGAGCCTCAGGGTAAGAGATGTTCTTTTCAGTTTTTATTTTTTGAATTTCTTTTTCCTTTTTAAAGTGCTGACAGTCCTTGGATGAGGACATGTGAGCTTCACCACAATTGGCACACTTTGGAGTTTTAGTGCAGGTGAAGCCCTCATGTCCTTCTTCTGCACACTTAAAACAAATCTGGTGACCTCTACACTGTCCCTTTCCGTGGCCGAACTTTTGACAATTAAAGCAGCGCACGGGGTTGGAAATGTATGCGCTGACTTTAGCTTTGTAGAGACCAATCTTGATGGATTCGGGAACAGTGGGTGTATTGAAATTCAAAAGAAAGGTGTTCAGTTTTACCTGAACACCCTGTCTGTTAGCAATAAATCTTTTCACTTTTGTAACACCCTGAGGCTCTAGTTCTAAACAGATTTCGTCGTCCGATAATTCCGATAGATCTTCGCCTCGGTAACGAATAATCCCTTGACTCGAGTTTAGAGTTCTGTGGGGAGAGCTAGATATTTCTAAATCAACAATTTTTGAAAGTTTTAGTAAATTTGAAGACTGTTGTTTTCTATTACATTCAATAAGGAGGGAACCGGATTTCATTTTAGTGACGTTTTTAACGTCTCCTGCACAGCCTTTAATAACTTTTTCTATGATAAAAGGAGATATTTTTGCCAAAGGTTTAGTTGGGTCTTTGCTAGATAAAACAATAAATTTAGGCCAATTTTCTTCAAAAACCAATTCTTCAAGAGGAAAGTCATTTTTTCTTTTTTTTGGACCTTTTTGTGCTAAAGGGGGTGTTTCGGAAGCCATGATTAGAGAAATGCGGTTCACCACCCTTGTCACCTACCCGCCACGGAGTGCCAACATGGGCGATGCCTCGAGTCTGCGGATCTCCAGCAGAAAGCATCAGGTGTTCCAAGGGTGGTATACTCAAACAGACGAATTTCTCAATGAACGCATGCCTCGTGCCCGGGGTTACCTGGCGATACAACCGTTCGAAACTCGATCTACTTGATTGACCCATGAGCCACCGCCTTCTTAACAGCCTGTTACTGAACAATTTTGGTGTAATATTCACAAGATAAAATCAAGTGACAAGAAGAATGACGACAAGCTTGTTAAGGGCTCGGCGTGACCAGCCGATTGACCGAACCGGGTCCATCCGGTCTCCCGTCTAGTTGAAGTCAGGGCCAAAGTGGTGTATTGAAAATCAAACCGCTGACCCGCACTAATGGATGCAGCAGAGAGTGATTTCTCAACCACCAGGATCCCTTCCTCCACCATCACGGGTTGCAACACACGGCAAACATGTCGCCTCTATAAAGCTGAGGAAGCTTTGCCCTTCAGCCACCGCCTTCTTTGCAAATCCTGTAAGGAAGCCGTCTATCAAATTGTATAAATATTTCGTGGATCAGTTTGAAGGAAAATAATGTAATAGAGTAGCTTAAATGAGAAGGATTCACAAAGGGCAAGACGTGACATGCCGATTCATCGAAGTCAGGGCTTACTCGATTTCCCGTCTAGAAAAAGTAAGGGTTTCAGTAAGGTATCGGGACCGTTTACCCGGCCTACTGAAATCCCGTCCTGTAATCGACACGGGTCGCAACACACGGCAAGTGTTGCCTCTGTTAGCAGACTCTTACTGCAGGCTGAGGAAGCCGTGGGCCTATTCTCCTGTGCCCCGGGGCCCACACGGGGTTCTTTTTATTTTTGTGTATATATTTATTTATAATAGATTTGAGAATAAATAAGCTATCAGATGTTCTATGGTTATCCCTGAAACCAAATTGTATCATTGAATATTTTTCTGTCATTATAGAAATAAGTCTCTCATTGAGAATGGCACTGAATATTTTTGACATAGAGTTCATTAGGGATATCCCTCTATAATTTGATGGGTCATATCTACTCCCAGATTTATGCAGTAGGGTCAAAAAAGATTTATTCCAGTTTGATGGATAGAATCCTGTTTTGAGTATCACATTAAAGAGCTTTGAGATAGAAGTAATAGTTATACTACTACTATGTTTTATTATTTCGTTTAAGTGGAATCAATGGAAACAAACATTTTGAAAAGTTTTCATGCCAAAAACTGCTATGAATATGTGTACAATGCACCTCGAGTATCAATTAAAGTCGAGGGCGGAGTCCGAGACTTTAATTGATACGAGCTGGTGCATTGGACATATACCTTGGTAATATGTTGACAGATCAGTGATATATAGTGCAGAGCAAATACCAGACTGACAGATAATTTAAAATTTTTGTTTTCTATTTTAAAGGATTCTGACTATAAATTTGTCTGTTATAAAGGTTAAACATGTTACAATGGTGTTAATTGATAAAAAAGTATTCAAGTTTGTTTATCAAAACTGTCATGTTAGATTATTTGTAGACATTAAAAGTGTATGTGTTTTATTCTTTCATGGGGTGTGGAACCTCAGAAAAATATATGACTTTTCATTGGATAAAACACATTCCTCTGTTTTAGTTTGAATGACGTCTGACAGCTCCCAAGGTATATGTGGTAATTTAATATTGAATGAAAATTAAATTATGTCTCCCCCCACTTTGGTGGGGAGACATATTGTTTTTGTCGTTTCTGTCCGTCTGTTCGTCCGTGTGTCTGTCACAAAGTTTGTAAATGCAACTCATCTTTAACTACTGAACGGAATTTGATGAAATTTGGTATGTACAAGGTACAACACAGGGATCATTTTGGAAATTGAGATTGATGGGCCATTGGCCCTTTTCTTTTGAATAGGATGGGCCCTGTTGGTCTAGTTTTATATTTTAGCTACTATGTGTACCTACAGCATGCTGTTATGACAGGAGGGCCATTTGTGGCTTACAAAAACACCAAGTTATTATCCCCGAGCCCAACGTAGTTGGGGAGAGGGGATATATCATTTGGTTCGTTCGTTCGTACGTACGTACGTAATGGTTTTTGTTTTGTCAATATCCTTGGAGATGATGACTCATTTGCCATGCCTTCTTGTTCATGTGTTCAATTTCAACGAACCCATTTGCCATGTAAACATTTTGGGGCTGTATTTATGAAATATCAAGTGAATCTTTTAAATCTTCCAAAGTTTTATACTTCACACCCAATGCTTGTTGTGGACTTAGAATGTCTTAAGATGACTGAATCTGATCTAACTCCAATGAATCATTTTATGCCATCTTTGACCAAAGAAGATGTTAGTGAAGTAGATGAGCCTCAATATGAGGACAAGTTAGAGGAAAGTGTGCCAACAACCCTTGATTTGGATAGATCTGGAAAGAGAGTGAGAGAAGTCTTATTAAAGATAAGATCCCTTACATACATAGCAACTGATGTAGAAATGCTTGAACAAGTAAGACTGGACTTGTCAAACATTGAACAATATATGCTATCTGGATGTCCACAAGATGGTGGCATTACTTTGGAATCATCCACACCGAAATTGAAATCTGGTGGAAAGAGAAAGCCAAGCATTAACTTGAATAAATTGCCTCCTAGAAAGAAAAGGAAGCCCAATAAAGGCATAACCTCTTTGAAAGAAACCACTGTACATGTGACACCAAATGTAGAGACACAACCAATGACTTTGAATAAAAATGTCCCAACAGGTATGATATACATTAGAAAATATGCACTCATCACTCAACTTGACTGTGATATATAATATCACATATAACAGACCACATAGCAGGTTAATTTGGCTAAATTCTAAAATTTAGAAACTTCAACAGGAAAAATATAACATGAATTTTAGCAATGAAGTATAAAACATATATCACAATCCATCTGTTGGATACAGACCCCATTTATTTTGCCTATGCATTTTAACCAAATTTCAACCAAAGTAATGACTAATTAAAAAAATCGCACCATACCGATTTTCAAGAAATTGCATACACCTAATTAATACCTTTATAGGATATAATTAACAAAATCCCAGAAAAATTAATCGGCTCATCATGCCGTAGCCTCCTGATAAACAATCACACATGGTTGACGCAAAGTGAAAGTGAAAGTAGTATGCCAAAAATTGACCTCAGGACTCTGGTCAATTTACAACTTCCTATTAAAAAAACATGCACTTTGACTTAATCACATCAGTATTTAAACATTCTTCAATGGTAAACAACTTTAAAAACATCACAATTTGCAACATAAACAACTTTATAAACAAAATCAAAAATACCCCTATTTTTTTATTGGGAACTATATTCGTAGACCACGAGCAAAGGGAATTAATTGGGGTCTGTAGCCTGTTGTTACCTGACAGAAAACAACACATGAACTGTGATACAGACAATATATAACATATATTACAATCCATCTGTTGTTACCTGACAGAAAACAACACATGAACTGTGATACAGACAATATATAACATATATCACAATCCATCTGTTGTTACCTGACAGAAAACAACACATGGACTGTGATACAGACAATATATAACATATATCACAGTCCATCTGTTGTTACCTGACAGAAAACAACACATGGACTGTGATACAGATAATATATAACATATATCACAATCCATCTGTTGTTACCTGACAGAAAACAACACATGAACTGTGATACAGATAATATATAACATATATCACAATCCATCTGTTGTTACCTGACAGAAAACAACACATGGACTGTGATACAGATAATATATAACATATATCACAATCCATCTGTTGTTACCTGACAGAAAACAACACATGAACTGTGATACAGACAATATATAACATATATTACAATCCATCTGTTGTTACCTGACAGAAAACAACACATGGACTGTGATAACATATATCACAATCCATCTGTTGTTACCTGACAGAAAACAACACATGGACTGTGATACAGACAATGAAGAGCAAAACATTTTCCAAATTTTAAACAGAAGTAGGGACTATAAGCATGATAAAGGCCAACATTTGCCCTAAATTTAACCAAAAAAATAGTTATATATAATTATGTTGCTTTTAGGAAGAGGGATATTTTCCACCAAAAAATTTCACCTTTCATTGTAAAATCTACTATTATCTACAAACATGGTATCATATATGTAAAGACTCGGGATTTGCATTTTAAAATAATTGTAAATTTGTCTTACAGGTAAAACAATGCCACGGAAACCAAGGTATTCGGAGAGATGTAAACCTACTGAACAACATGACATTTTACCAGAATGCAAGGATCAACTAGCACAAATTAAGCAACATCAAGCAGCTGTGAATAAAACTGATGTTAGGCCAATTCTAAAAGGGCATACAGTGGCGTTTAACGAGCTGCCCTTTATCAAGATGGATCTTCTGAAACCAAGAGTAAATGTTGGACATAGGAAAAGCATGAGAGTTGGGAGTAATTCTTTCACTGGCCAAGACTTGTCCACTTTGAATGGTAGTAACTGGTTGAATGACAAGGTACTATTTTAACTGATATTTTCAATGAATAGGGAGCCTTGATAAAATTATGAAATACAAGTTGGTTTACCTTTTGATTTGCTTTATGTCAGAAAGGTCTAGAGTTCTGTGATGTAACTGAACTCATTTAGGGGTGGGATTTGACCTGCCTTCCTTGCTGTTCATTGAATGTTGCTCTGGACTTTGGTGGGGAGACATATTGTTTTTGTTGTTTCTGTCCATCTGCCCATCTGTCTGTCTTTCTGTCTGTCTGTCTGTCCGTCACAAAGTTTGTAAACGCAAATCCTCTGTAACTACTGAACGGAATTTGACGAAACTTGGCATGTACAAGGTACACCATATGTATATGTGCTTATTACCAGGAATTTTTGATCCGCCAAATTTTGTGGGAGTTATGGCCCTTTGGACTTAACAAAATTAGGGGGAATGGGTGGAGGCTTTATTTTTGTAGGCAAAAACAATCTTTAATTTTCTTATAGTGTCATTGTGAATTTGAAATACACTCCCATGTACTATCTTTTTTTCTTAGTTAGGAAGATCAAGTTGCATAAACTAATCCGTTTGTTTCTACACTAAGAATGTACAACTAAATTTTTGAATAAGGAAGATCAGGGTTAAATCAGTAGTGAAAGTTGCAATTGTCAAGATTTTGTAATATGCGAGACACATATCTACTTCCTGTTTTTATGTCCCACCAACTTTGTTGGGGACATATATTTTTTTCAGTTTGTTTGTCCGTTGGTCTATCACACTTTAATTTTCTTTAATTTTGAGAAACTACAAGTTGGATCTACTTAAAATTATGTACACTGATTCATTATATATAGAACAAAACATTGCACCTAAAATGGGCTCTTATTGTAATGTCTGTCTTTCTGTCTGAGGAACTCAGATTTACCTTCTTGTTACAGTTTGTTAAGGTGATTTTCAACAAACATGTGATGAGTGTAACATCCATGTCGTTGGGAACATTTGCTTGTTAAAAGGTTTATTTTTTTAATGTATTGAAATTTATTTATGGAATAAATGTTATTAATATTTGTCTTCTAAAAAAGAATGTAATATATGTACTAGACGTGATATATTTTCCAGATCTACAACTGTGAATTTAATTATTTTTAATTGTAGGTCATGCAGGCATATCTTGGATTGCTTATGTTTGAAAAAAATAGGATGGAACCAGGCTGCTTACTGGTATTACCATCATTTCTTGCCGTCAAATGGGAGCAACAAAAATACCATGAATGGCTATTTATGGAGGTATATATCATACATTAAAGGAGAAAATGCTTCAAGGAAGTTTGAAGTAACTAATTGAAATTATTTTATGCGAATGAAAAAAAATGGTGATTAATTAAAAAAAGAATGAAAAAAAATTGTGACTAATTGAATGAAGTAGGGAAAAAATTGTGACTAATTGAATGAAGAATAAAAAAAATTGTGACTAATTGAATGAAGTAGGAAAAAAAATGTGACTAATTGAATGTAGACACTTTCAATTTCGAAAACTGCTTTGAAAATCTTATTCAAAATCTATTATGTAACTTTTAGACTCCCTTTTATGCATGGTAAGTCATTTGTGGTGATGGTATTATGTCATATATACACATGCACATGTATTGCAGCTTTAATATGCTTAATATGTAACATCTTTGTCGCACTTTTTTCTAATAGTATGTATATCACTTCTGCTTAAATATCCACAAATGTTAATGTTCTCCTCCCATATTCTAATAGCATGACTCTATATTTAGTATCTAATGTAGCTTGTTTGTTTGGGCTTTTTTTGGGGTAATAATTTGATTTAAAACATGGCTGCTGTTACTAAAAATAGGAAAATGCCCCTAAAACTGCAGTTATTGGCATATTTTAGTCATATTATTCAGGAAAATCCTTTTGCAATATGTTTAAGGATAATCAGAATATCTTGAGTTAAATGTCAATATCATATTTAGAGCCCCGCCACAAAAAGTGGCACACCCTATAGTAATCACTCTGTCTGTCCGTCCATCACACTTTTCTATGTTGTACAATAACTCAAGTATGCCTTCACCCATTCAAATGAAATTGCCATATATATATGAAATAGAAAAATTACTACAATATTGTTATTTTATCAATGAAAACCATTTTGGTAATGCTAATATAGAAAAAAATATTTAAAAAAAAAGCCAAAGACAGAACTGATTTGATGGAGGTGAATTAAACTGCGAGGGATTTGAAAACAATAGAAAAAGCAATAATTTTGTTAAATGTAAAAAAAATTACATTGCAAAAAATCACCACATATTTTTATTTGTCAAATTGAATCATCTTATATTTGGAATACTGCTTTAAAAAAAAACAATATGAAAATTCCATTAAGCAAAAGCAGAGAAGTGGCAGTTTGCCATAACAATGTTGACTGATGAAATTTATTGTAGAAAAAAAAAGTTGTATTCTACATATATAAAAGAGAGACTCTGAGTACTGGTACTCTTGTTAAAATTTTGCAGACCCAGTTTTCAAAATATCACTGGATAGTGATTCCAGTTTGCACAAAAAACCACTGGATTATATTAGTGGCAAATATGGTGGACCACAGGTTTGCTGTTTTGAACTCCATGAAACGAGCCTACCCAGTACAAGGAGAAATGTTTACACATTGGTTGTAAGTAATATTTATTAGGACTCATCCACAAAATTGGCAGACAGCTTATAGTTTTCACTAAGTCTCTGTTGCCAACAGTATATCCATAAATTCTTGTGAAAAACTGAACACAGTACAAATAAGAAAATTTGAAACACAGTACAAAGCGGAAAATTCACATACAGATTTAGAACCTGCTGAAAATTTTCATAATTAAATATTCATTTTTTTAAAGCCATCACATTGCATGAATACAAAAGCCCTTATATTATATTTTTAAAGAAAATCACATATTTTGAAAATTCATGTTTACAATATAATGCATTCCAAGTAAATAAAAATATTTAAAATGTTTAGTTATTTACCGTATATCGGGTTATTTTGGCGGATGAAAATTTTGGTGGTTTTTCTATATTTTTGGCAGGTTTTATTTTGGTGCTTTTTAATTTGGTGTTTTTTAATTTTTACTACTAAAATTATACAAGATTAAAAAGTTGGTGGTTTTTATTTTGGCGATTTTGTCTTGCACGCCAACATAGCCAAAATAACCCGATATACGGTATGTTGCGATGTTCCTGAAAGTTCCATTTGTTTGGTAGATATTTTGCGAAAATATATGTTTAATTGAAGCAAGCAGATGTAAAATACTGAAAAGAATAGAAATTTATATCTGCTCTGAAAATTTGTGAAACCACATTATTTTATATTGAATAATTGTAGGATGTATATGACATGTCGTCAGAGAAAAACCAAAGAGCCATTTGTGAAGTGGACATGTATTGCATATGAGGAAGAACAACAACGTGATGGTCACAGCTGTGGCCCTTTTGCTTTAATGGTATAACAATAAGTAGATATTGGATCTACACTTTTTCATGGCTCATCATAAGATTATTGATGACAGAGATCATGTGACCTCAAACTATGATTTTACCTCAATCAATAAATTTAGCCTTAGAGATAAGGTTAATCTTTTTTTTAAACTTAGTATATTGAATGTAAAATTGGATGTAAAAAATTCCATGAAAAAACCTTTGCTTACTTTTGGTTGGTACAATCTGTACCAGAGTCATATAAACTTGTATGCAGGTGTATCTGCAGAAGTCTGACAGGATGCAGATGTAATAAGGTCACTATAACCTATAATTTTATGGTTCATTGACTTTAGAACTCTAGTCTTTGTTTCGAAAACGGCTTTTTATGTAGCATAACAGACCGATTATATATATATCCCTATTTTGATCCGACAGTTTTTACCAGAGTTATGGGACTTTATTGACTTAGAGCAAAACAATTTTCATGCGTCCTTGGGGACACATGACTATGCCTAGCATTCTTATTTATAATTTTTTCAATCCACCTAAGAATCAGGCAATATGCATTAGTATAGTGGCACATCGTGGAAAAAACACAAACTTTTGATGATCAATTTTATTAAAAATAATCAATAAAACATCAGAATACTACTAAAATACATGAACTTATTATTTTAAATTTATTACGGACTATGTTTATTCTTCCAGTTTGCTGAAGCTTTGATTTCTGGAGCAGACATTAGATGTATAAAACAGGAGCAGATGAAGGATGCTAGACTATACATTAAGAATAGATTACTACATTCTGCTAAGATCAATGACAGATCTTTATGTGATCTGCCATTCTGTGAAGGAGCTGATCATTTGAAAAACTCCACAATGATTGAATGTAAACGCTGCTGTGGATTGGTGCATGCTGAATGTGCACAGGTAGAGCACAAAAAAGATTATGCGTGTCTTACATGTGAACAAGCAGACTTTAATGCATCTTACAAGTTGCAATGTTCAAATGATCATGACAAGAAATAACTGTTCGTATATATTTTATCATACAATCATTATCTTAGTGATGGAAATGTGCACCTTGTATTTCAGTATTTGATTCTGTTGATTTTTTTAGGTATTGATAGTATTTATTTGTGAGCTATAGACAGCTATTTTGAATATGTGCCAAATGGACGACCATAATTATATGTTTAATCCTTATAATTCTACAAAATAATATTAAGACTAATGACAAAGTCCTACTTGAGCTGAAATCAGCAGATTTTCCATCATTCCCTGTAATAATTTTGTTGAAATTTGACCAAAAACAGCTTCCAAGTATTTCGATCGATAGGTTCAACAATTTTTTCAAATCAAATCCTGTCTCTATATGTAAAGTTGGGGTTTAGCCAGAAAGTCAGATATTCATTTTTGGTAGGCAAGATTCATAATAACAATTGTTTACCTGGAAGAGTGTCATAGTTTCTAAAGAATAAAAATGTTTTCGAAACTGTGATATTTCGGAAGTTGAATTTCTGAATTGGCCCATTTTCCAGAAAATTAAAAGGTTTATTAATTAATGATATACTTTTGGGGTTTTGTTACTTTAAAGCAAAATTATTCCAAATTATAAACTTTATTACTTCATGCAAGGCATATTTGCCATATGCACTCATATCCATAGCAGCATTCATGGAAGTAAGAACGATCTAACAACAATGCTCTCAACCCATCAAAAAAGCTGTATACTTGTGAACAAATTTAAGATTAGAATAATTCTTGTATATTTATCAAGGAACCAACGAGACATTGGGATATAAATATAACAACACAAGTAACAGATTTACTCACTGATTACAACTTACAGTGAATGATTAGTTTGCCTCAATTAATGTGAAAGAAAAACTATTGGCGTACCCTTAATGTCAGTGTCATAGTCCACGTCCAAGTCTACATTAAAGTTTACGTCTGAGTTTAATGTAATTGAGTTTAGCTTTAAGTTGATAATATCTTGGCAACTATACATGGTTGGTATATGGATGCATCAGATGACAGGTCGGCATCTAGGTGAAATTAGGTCACTGTGACTTGCATGTTCTGCTTGAGAAACTAAAATTTAAATTTATGTCCGAGTTCATATCTCATCAACTATACATGGTAGGTCAGCATCCGGTTGAAATTAGGTCACTGTGAAGTGCATTTTCTGCTTCAGCTAATTATATTCAAGTTAAAAGTCTAAATTCATTTCTCGGTAACTATACATGGTGAGATCATCAAACTTGGTATATTGATGCATCAGGTATGATAGGTCATGATCCAGGTGAAATTAGGTCTCTGTGACCTACATTTTCTGCTTCAGCTAATTACATTCAAGCGTAAGTTCAAGTTCATATCTTGGTAACTATACATGATAGGATAATTAAACTTGTTATATGAAATTATATCATTGTTTTATCATTTGACAATATTATTAACGTGGCAAACTTTGTAATTTGTGATAACATATCTTTTGTGGTTTTAGTGTACATGGCTAGTTTCACATTCTATTTAGTTAATTTTATTCTTTACAACATGTAGTGTATGTTTTTGGTGTTTGTACTTTATATCATATGATTTTCAATGAATATTTGACTATGTAATAAATTATATGATGTGATCATGCTTTGTACATCTAATTAATGCCTTTTGATCATGACACCATTTTCACAGTTCTCAATGAATTTATTAATTTGTTTGGCCATAAACTTCTTTGTAAGATTTTTGTTGAAAAAGTAAAGTGACGTTTGGATCTTATCTAATTGTATCAACATGGTCAACATTCCATGTGATCTTGACCAAATTTTAAAGATTCATTGACTTGATTAACTTATGTCTTTTTGAACAGTTTCTAAGTAACTAGTATAGATCTAGAACAACTTCTTGTGTTCATGGATTATCTCAATCTCATTAAAATAAGATCTTTGTACTCGTCCACTATGTTCCTTCGTTCGGGAACATAGTGGACGAGTACAAAGATCTTATTTTAATGAGATTGGGATTATCTTAATAAGTCATACCTTCACATGATGTGCAGTGATCTTGTTTCACCCCTTTGACCTATGCCTTCATAGACCTTAAATGAGGCCTTTGGTGATGCCTAAATATATCTACTGATTTGGAAGAAGAAACTAAAGCATGTAAAGATTCAGGTAAAATATTCCAGACTATGATACTGGATGCAAATTTCTAAAGTTGAAATATATGAATACATTTATGAAGTTTAAAAGAAAATGTTTTACTATTAGGATTAATATTTAGGGCCCAACCACGAAAAGTGGAGTGCCTTGTAGTAATCACTCTATCCATCTGTCTGTCAGCCACACCTTTTTAGCTCACCTCATGAAAGTGAGGGGGGCTTATGTGATACCCCCGGCGTCCGCGTCGGCGTCCACACCCACATACAGAATGGTTAAGATCCCTACACGCATACTGATAAGTGCCACATCAATCATATTAGCATGGTAGGTGCACCTAGTGATGCTAAGCACACTCCATGCTTCGGATGCTGGCTGTGACCTATATTTTCTGCATGGATGACCACATACAGAAGAATGGTTAAAGTCCATTTCCGCTTACTGACAAGTGCCACATCAATCATATTGGCATGGTAGGTGCACCTAGTGATGCTAAGCACACTCCATGCTTCGGATGCTGGCTGTGACCTATACTTTCCGCATGGATGACCACATACAGAAGAATGGTCAAAGTCCATTTCCGCTTACTGACAAGTGCCACTACGAGGTGAGCTTTGTAATCGATAGATTACCTATGTTTAATGTTGTACAATAACTCAAGAACACCTTCACAGTTTCAAGTGAAATTTACACACAACAATAAACACTACTAGAGGAAGAAGCCTTTTGATTTTGGAGGGTTTGCGATTTTTGTCTCGCCTGCAAAGCAGAGCGGGACATAGGTGTTACTTTACCGACGGTGGCGGCGCTTTTATGTTAAGGTTTTATGAGCACCTCCATATCTCAAGAACTATAAGTCCTAGGTTAATGAAACTTGGTATGCATATGCCCCAGTAGTAGCTTAGTGCATTTGCATCCTCATCTTTTGACCTTGACCTTGATTTTCCGGTTTAGCCACTTTGACAATTTTCAATGCATATAATATCAATGTTAAGGTTTTATGAGCACCTCCATATCTCAAGAACTATAAGTCCAAGGTTAATGAAACTTGGTATGCATATATATATGCCCCAGTAGTAGCTTGAGTACATTTGCATCCTCATCTTTTGACCTTGACCTTGATTTTCCGGTTAAGTGACTTTGACAATTTTCAATGCATATAATAGCAATGTTAAGGTTTTATGAGCACCTCCATATATCAAGAACTATAAGTCCTAGGTTAATGAAACTTGGTATGCATATGCCCCAGTAGTAGCTTAGTACAATGGCATCCTCATCTTTTGACCTTGATTTTCTGGTTGAGTGACTTTGACCTTTTTCAATGCATACAATAGCAATGTTAAGGTTTTATGAGCACCTTCATATCTCAAGAACTATAAGTAATGACATCCTTTTCCATTTTATATTAAATTATCCCACTCCCTTTTGAAAATCTTTTTCGTGGACATTTATCGTAGCATATAGTCCTATCTTATCCTAAAATACTTTACGATTCCACTAATTAGTTTATGAGATATGTCTGTGACCAGGGCAATTCTAAATTTTATCAATATGAAAAAGAGGTGAAATGGGGAATATGTCAAAGAGACAACAATCCTTACAGTGAAGGAAACAAGTCAGTATTTTAAAAGACCTGGCACTCACACATTAAATTTAAAAAAAAAACATTTTAAATGTGTAGTGTCCAAATTCAGTATGCAGATGTGATTTCAATTTCACCTTGTGATCAACAATAAATGTTACATTACAAATCAAAAGGAAATGGGGGATAAGAGACAAACAGAGGGAATTAACAACACAAGGTGACCCAGCGGTCTCCAATGACTGACAAGGAACCTCACCAAGGGGCAGGTTTATAGTTAGACCCTGAAAGTAAGTATAATTTGATCAGCAATACGGACATATATCAAATTAAGATACCTAAACCTGCAGAGACATGGTAGAAGCAAGGAATTATATTTGATTCTAATTCCTTGGTAGAAGTTAGAAGACCCATGCAGTCTCTGCCATAACATCATTCCTGTATTATTAAGCATCATATCCTACAAAATACATTTGATGAGATCTTCCGTCAAAAAGTGAACGACAGTAATTCCGAACAGACATGCATCATGATATAAAATTAGAGGATTTGCACTTGTTTAAACATGTAAATATCTTCATTAAATATTACTTTCATTTTCAATCGTGTAGTAAATAATTAAAAATAATTTCATTTTTCCATTTCTATTTTTAAAACTAATGCGATTAAGTGAAGGTAGAAATTAATTTCTGATAAATGTCGGAAAAAATTTCGTTAGATTTCCGGATCACAATTGAATCGTTGTATTAATGGCGTTTCCGTTTCTAGCAGACAGCTTTTCTTGCGTTACAATGTGTGTTCTGTTTGGATCTAAGTTTGGTTATTAAAGTATGTATACCATATTATAGATAAAAACATGATAGTTAACATATATGAACAGATAAAATAGAAATATAGTTTATTTTTATCTTATAAATATCCTGTTTGAATTGTAATACAAGTTGCGTCTGCATGTGACCGGTGTTAAGTGAAATTTTTTCCATTTAAAAAATGATCCCTCATCGTTATGGAAGTTAAAGATAATATTGTCCGGTAAGTATTATGACAATTATTTCTGTATCATACTAAAAATACATTTCTTATAAATTGAGTTTATGATTGAAAAAAAACAACTATAAATAGTTATAGAGAAATACCGTCAATAAATCTACACAATTTTACTTCAAAAAGACATTTATATAATAAACATTTCCCATACAGAACAATGTGCAGAAAAATAGCATTAGCTAGTACATAAAAAGTAGTTATTTATTAAGAAACCAACCCGAACCCCCATTTTCCAAAAGCAATATAAATATTAAAGCCTCTATGATCCTTGTACATATACATCGTTACGGAAGTTAATGAAAATGTGTTTTCTTTTCTAGAAAACTATGCCACTGTCAAATGCAGAGCGGCAATAACGATGGAGAGAGCGCCAAAAAGAATAAAATCTAAACGCCTTCATGGAAAAAGAGAGAAAAGGGAATCATATGTTCCTGTAGAAAACCTTGGGGAAAGAGCTCATAAAAAACGAAAAAAAGAGGTAAACGAACGAGTTAAAAGACACTATATGAAAAAAGGCTGACACAACAGACTCCTGTCAACAATCTAGAGGATGGTCCTAGTACTTCAACAAGAAGTAGCAACACAGCAACCTTTATGGTGAAGTTCCCATCGTTTTCACGTCTGAAAGGGAAAGGCGTACGTAAACGTTACAAAAGCGCCCTGAAAAATGCACAAAGAAAAATTGAGGAACTGGGAAGAAAAAAACGTGAACTTGAACAAAAGTAACAGACGTATTCAAAAGAGGATTGAAAGGCTAAGATCTGAAATTACAAAAACTCACGATTCTTCGGAGGCAGATGTAGATACAACCATTGAAACAGACCAACCGTCAATTCCAAACACACCAGATGGGAGCTCAATTCCCGACTCACCATGCATGACCTCACGTTCAAAAACAAACACACTTTTAAACAGACCGGGTGGAAGGAAAATACTTCGCAAGAGACTTTTCTTTGCTCACTGTATTACTAAAGATCTGAGGGACGCCGCTAATTCCATGAAAAACACCGTACTTAAAAAGCTTCCATTCTTTACAGCAAGAAAGTACCGCTTTATGTCAGAGTTGAAGCGAAGGACTGGAATACGCAGGAAACTGAGGAAAACAAGAACACACCCAACTAAGAAACAGGCATCTAAACTGAAACTTGATACACAAGTTACCAACTTTTTAGAAAGAGAAGACAACAGCTCAGTGTTGGTCTGCAAAAAGAAGAGCGATATAGTACTAATTGAAAACCAGAAGCATCAAAAGAGAATTTTGTCCGACTATATGCACAACTTACACGACAAGTTTCAATTAGAAAATCCAGATGTTAAAATATCCAAGGCTCGCTTCTATCAGTCTAGATCAAAAAATTTTCTACTTGCCAACTTTGCTTCAAGAAAAACTTGTCTATGCTCAAGACACCAGAATATGGCGCTGAAACTTAAAGCTTAAATCTTCCAAAGAGTCCAGACTCGTTTATAAAAGACCAGGACACAAACGAAAAGTTAAAAGAGACACTCGAAACAGGACTTCCTGCTGAGGTGAAATACACTCACTGGAAAAAGGTAATTGAAGGCCAAAATCAAGATGGAAAGAAGTAGACGAAGTCACCACTAAAAACGAGTTCATGGCCTTAATGGAAAAATCAAACAACAGATTTTAGAACTCACGTTGAAAGAGTAAAAATTCAGTATAAAGAATTGAGGCAACTTGGGGAAAATCTTCCGGAGAATCAAGTTGTGTTGTGGATGGACTTTGCTGAAAATTTCATCTGTACTTCAGTAGAAGCAGTCCAATCTTCTTATTGGAACCAAGCTATGGTCAGCCTTCACTCCATGGTTGCCTACTTTCCGAAATCGCAAGGTCAACGTCTTCAAAGTCTTGTAGCGGTCTCTGAAGTCCTTTCCCACAATGCAACAGTAGTTTATACCATTTTGAAGAAAGTCATTCCTATGCTTACATCCATCTACCCTACTATCAATTACATTCACTATCTCGCTGATTCACCTACCAGTCAATACAGAAACAAAACTATTTTCAAGATTTTAGCTGACTACAATGAGGATTTTGGGATATCTGGTCGTTGGAACTATCTAGAATTGGGACATGGAAAAGGCCCATGCGAGGCTTAGGTGCTATCATTAAGAGGAGTGCAGACATGGCGATCAGGCAAAGGTCTCATTCAAAACGCTGAAGATTTCTTTGCATTGTCTAAACAAACTGAAAAGAATGGGAGCAAGATCAAATACCTGTATTACAACCAGGAAGAAGTTGACGCAAGTAATGCCATTCTGCAACAAAAAGAAAAGTCACTATACCTGTATTACAACCAGGAAGAAGTTGACGCAAGTAATGCCATTCTGCAACAAAAAGAAAAGTCACTGCCTATATCCGGAACATTTCAGATTCATGCCGTAGTTCCAACTAACTCGTTTACTGTTCTATCTAGAGAAACCTCTTGTTACTGCACTGATTGCATCAACGATAAAAAAAACAGTACTCATGAATGAAAAGAACATTTGATTTGTAAAAATGATACAGCAGATAACATTGAACAGACGCCGGTTGTAGAGAACGTTGAAGTTAATCAAGATGAAGAAAGATTTGAACACATTCAGTTTTCCGCCATACAACAATTTTGTTGGGGATCTGCTGTATACGAAAACAAATTCTATTTTGCACAAATTGTCGATGTAGACACTGATGATGATGAGATGAACTTTTTAGAAAGATCTGGAAAGTATGGAAAGGCATATAAAATGCCAACGAAAGAGGACAAGATACCAAGGAAACACATTCTAACAATTTTGGAAACAGAACTCAGACCTAATCAAGCTAAATCAAAGAGGTTGGACAGAATATATCAAATAGACAAAACGGAGATAGAAAAGGCAGAAAAAGCCTTTATGATGGTGAAACTATCAAATTAGTTGTGGATCAGTGGTTTAACTTCCGTAACCAACAATATATGTTGAAAAGTACTAATAAATGTTATGGAGTATGTTATTAACAATTTATATGCTAAAATTTTAAACATTTAACTTCAAAATATGAAATAGCTTGATGTATTCGTTGATGTTCAGTTAATAAAAATATAGTTAACTTCCGTAACGATTTTCTAACATTTCTTCGAATTGAAAAAAAAAAGTCAAAGAAACATATACTTTTAGTTTTAAATGATTTGTTGATATTTGGTAAAACAGCAAGAAATAACAAAAAAAAAGGTTTTTTCAACCAATATTAATACAGTAAAGTTTGATTTTTCGTCATTGTTAACAAAGGTCATTGGGGTCTTAAGTCTTGTTTATCCAAAAGTCATCATGTTCAAGGATTTGATACTAACCAAAAGCATTTGTATTTATGTTTGAGACGGGAGATTTAAAAAAAATAGGGTTTACATTCAGATAAATGATTACCTGACAATTAACTTAAGTAACATTAAAAATTACAAGGGCACGGATTTTGATGTAAAATGAAAACGAGAACAGTTTAGTGGCTGAATTTTGGATTTTAATCGCATATAAGTATATACTTTGAAATAATATTAACAAAAATCAACTTTGAATTGGTCAAAAATTTCATGTTTTAATTTTCAATTTGGTATGCATATCCTAGAATGAATGATAATATATAATCTTCACCAAAAATCTGGTTTTATGCAAATTTAATTATGTGAAACTAAAGCCATTTAAAGTTTTTTTTACCATTTATTGTATTTTGAGTTTATATGCACATTTTAACATAATATTTTCAAGTGTTAGACCTGATCTGTCATTTCATAGATTATGGCCCTAACTAAACGATTGTGGTGAAATTCCTTGTTCCTTGGGGTTGTGTATTGTATCTGATGTCTGACGGATGAAGAGCCTGGAGAGGATCCGGATCCAGCGTCCAGTTACGTCTTCTCACTCTGCTAAAGCCGAGGATAGACGCCATTGAATCAAGTAATTGCATGCACACCTAGAGACCCCATCTTTACCCCCACCTAATGGGAGCTGGGATAAGCAGCCCCCTTGATCTCGTATCCTTATTTTACAACATTGGCGACGAGGATATACGGTTAACTTTTGAAGCGGAGGCTGGGTCGGCACGATAGGAAACTGTTGGGTAAAACATAGGTTTCCTTTTTTGTTGCATGTTTATGCAGTTTTATTGTAGTCACAGGACTGTCGCGACAACTGTTGTATAGTTTGAAGTTGTTTTCAAAGGTTATTTTGGGGTTGGTAAACTTTTAAATGTTTAATGCGATGGGTCGGCACATTTCATCGTGTCCAGATGTTAACAAATATTTTCGTCCAGTTAAACTATATATAAATCGCTCTCTAGGTCTCTAGGTGTGCATGCAATTAGATATTTTTCTCTATGAATATAATCATCTATCTTTTTCGATTGAGACACAACATGGAAATGTGGTTAAAAGGTAGACTTCATACTTGTATTTCAAAACTGTTTATCTAACAGAGTTCAAGGTAAATTGGTAAATTCCACATTACCACATCCTTTTGAACAAGAAATTGGTGTCAATGATAGTATTGCATCTTTATTTAGTATTTAAAAAGATAATATTTATGGTTCTTTGAATGTTGAGTTTCCTCATTGTTATCGTGGAAAAACATGAATAATAGGTGAACGTCAACTACAACGGTTTAAATAGAATAGAGAAATAGGCAGTGACGACTGAATTTTAAATCTCTCCTTCCAAAACTGTCGGTAAGCATTTATGTAACAAAATAAAAATGCATCCACAACAATCCTATTTAAATTGGTAAAGAAACTTCTTTTCTTGGTTTAAAATTCGACTACAAGCTCACTTTCTTCTCCATATAAAATTGTTGAAAAAATAAGCCCTCGATATTTTAAAAGTCGTATCCAGTACTGACTAGGGTGCGGACCGCGATATCTATTTAGATGGCTGGTTCGATCGAAATTAGATTGAAGTTTGATTTTTGAATGGTTCAGATCGCAAGTCATATGCCAAAATCATTGATACATGTCTTAGGGTTACACCTATGTCTTTTAGTATTTTTTAGAACCACACCCGCTAACATTTCAGCAAACATTTTTGACTACGTTCCACGGCCAGACTTTATGTGCAATGACAACCTCTAGCCCCTTATCCGCCACTCGGGTAATCGCTGGGCTGCTATGTGGATAGCTCTGGGAATCTTCGTCCCAAGATGGTACCAGAAAGGAATATTAGAGAGAAAATCAATTATCTGAATGAGGTGAACCAATAGCCCCAGTATCGACACTGGACGATTACATTTAATCCGTATTTGAAAGTGTCACAATACCCGTTAGAAATTTAGTCGCCATCAATATTCAATTAGGATTATTACGTTATACTAGATTAACGTTTAATGCCGCTAATTTCAGGCATTGATAGCTTGCAAGTATCAACTATTTACTACAGAACTGCAGTTTGCCGAGATAAGATCAACAGTGTTGCAACAATTTAATGCTCAGGTAAAAATTTAAAACGGCAATTTAATTAAAATTGTGAAAAATTTATTTAAGAAAAGTTGAAATCGGTTCTCGATCACTGTGATCCCGAGGTTCAACTTGCTGTCGATGCATCAACGTATGGATGGTAATATTCCAGTTGTACGAAAATGGAGCAACCGACTGCATACGCATCACTACGCCACGTATTATTCCAATGATAGCCACGACAAGAATAGAGATACGACTATTAAGTGTATATCAATACGATGAGAAATGTAAATGCCAACGTAGATGGGTTCATCAAAACTTCCGTTACAGGAAACCAAATGCAAATCGCAAAATAACAAAAATTGGGAAGAAGTCGCGAGATGAAATATACACTAGGAGACCTGCAAGTGCTTAAGGTATTAAACGACAGACCGAGAAGGTCACAATGTTTTTGTTACAAGTTATGCACAACACATATGTGCACTAACGGATACGTCTTGGAAACCTCGTACATTTTTTCTTCAGCAATTTACAATGTATTTTTTGTAAATAAGATTACTTGTTCTACTCTGTAACACTCTATCAGCTATCCGGGGACGCGCTGTGGTCCGATTTAACCACTACAGTGCCATAAAAAATTCAATCAAAATCTACGTTCAATGCCACGAATATTTTTTGACGTTGTTGTGAAGGGCGATTGTGTTCAGTGACGTCATATATTGATGAATTGGTTGATTAATGGTGTTTAACGCCCGAGCAGCAATATTTCAGCTATTTTCAGGCGATGAACATGAAATGGATGATAAAATGAACATGAAATGATGATAAATGAAAATGGGATGGGACACAAGGAATAATAGGGGTATCGGATTTTAGATTGCCACTGGCAAATGGGAGGATGGATAGGGTCGGGCAATTTAGCCTCCTGTAGCGGGATCGAAATCCCTACTCATATCGAATACTACAGCAGCGTTCTTTAACGTGCGAGGAACGTGGCATTTTTCCCAACACGGTGCACTAATATGGTTTGCGGTCAGGTTTTCCGTATTATGGCCCGACAACCCCAGCTTGCCAGGGGTACCCCATTCAACCACCTGGGGCACACATCCCAGTCGGTTTTTAGGCAAACCGACCTGACACGCCGGTCAGGGTACTGGACACTATTTAGTCGCCTTTTACGACAAGCTAGCGCGACTGCGGTCTATTCTTTTAGCCACCCGGATCCCGCACGGGGCTTGATGAATTGGAATCTATCAGTCCATCAGTAAAACATTATAGGCGCCATGCATTATTAAACAGCAAGGCGATGTCGTATAGTAGTATAATTTTGAAAAAAAAGTGCTTGTGTTACAGAAAGAAATATGTACCAAACAACTAATTACGCGTTCCTAACTTGTACAGTGTTGTATCATACTTGGTAATAATCTATGGCATTATAAGGTCCAACATACATATTTTGTGTTTATTTTGTTCATTCTCCGATAACATGTTCTATTCTAATCCATTTATCAGTTATTTAATGAAATTTAGAATATGCGTGCTATTCGTGGATTGTATAACAAATCATTTGTTTTTATTCCATCTTTTGACAAAAACTGGGTATGTATTGACTCACATGTACTTTCTTACGTCATCACTTTATTTTTGGATGACAATTAACATGATAAAAGAAAAAAACAACTACGTTGATTTCTTTCAAATTTTGACCGGGTCTCGGTGTCCTAGTGGTTAAAGTAGTCAATTACTATAGTTTTTTCTTTGTTTGTTTTATGCTAAAGCAACTTTCAGCTACATCATGGGGTCAAGTTTTTTGCGTGGAGGAAGCCGGAGTACACGGAGAAAATCCACGAACTTCGGTAGGAAAATTGGCAATTTTGTCAATTAAAATTGGAGTAGAATACACCCTGCCCGTAGTAATACTCGAACCCAAACCCTCAATACGTGTTGACAGACCACATAATAAATAGTAGACGAGCTATCTTAACCATTTGCCCACTGAAGCATCCTTCTACTATAGATCAAGTAGTCTGTCAACATTGAGCTTGCAGGTTCGAGTCTCACTGCTGGCCAAAAAAATATTTATCAACATCTTTTCAACAAAGATGAAAAAACTATTGTGCAAATTTGTGAAATACATTTCAAGAGAAAATTCTAGAGAACCTTGTAATATTCGTCTAGGGCAAATATTACATGCCGGAATACGTATGAATTCGAGCTCGTTAAATTCTCACATGTTAGAAAAGTCATTTATTCGCCAACTGTCGATGTGGCCGTCTTAAAAAAAACACATTTTCTTTTTTACTGTCCTTTATACAACAACATCAGACAACTTATTATACCCCCACTTCGAATTGAGGGGGGTATACTGGTTTACCTATGTCCCCCGGTCCGTCCGAAACATAAATTTCGTAACAGTTTTCTCAGCAGATACTTATTACAACCACTTGCAATTTTATATGAGACCTTACCGTGTGGTCCTATATTGCGGGTACCGATTTCAGGTCCGTAGTATATCTACTTCCTGTTTACGGTTCAATGAATGTGAATAACCGGGGTATAACTGAATGAGCAGTATCTCACAGGTTTCTTTTTTTTTTAACTCTTTAGCAGGTCTACCTTTTCCAGTTGATGTTAACTTGTTCTTGTTTAGATCTGACAAACGTACCGAAGAGGACCATTTACACGTTTTTCATCAAACTCAAATATTCATTATTGAAATTGACCCACATTTCCCTGTATTTGTTCTTGCATTTTGCTCAATCAAACTCAAAAATGTCATATATATAGCATTAATTATTGGGTAATAAGAGACAACGACGAATACGTAACGCAAATTAACTTAACAGACGTCAACACTGCGCGCACTTGGAAAGAAAGACGTCGCGGGAAAAACTACGTCTCAGGAAAAACGACGTCATAGACGGGATTGATTGATTGATTAATGGTGTTTAACGCCCGAGCAGCAATATTTCAGCTATATTCAGGCGATGAACATGAAATGGATGATAAAATGAACATGAAATGATGATGAATGAAAATGGGATGGGACACAAGGAAAATAGGGGTCACGGATTTTAGATTGCCACTGGCAAATGGGAGGATGGATAGGGTCGGGCAATTTAGCCTCCTGTAGCGGGATCGAAATCCCTACTCATAGCGAATACTACAGCAGCGTTCTTTAACGTGCGAGGAACGTGGCATTTTTCCCAACACGGTGCACTAATATGGTTTGCGGTCAGGTTTTCCGTATTATGGCCTGACAACCCCAGCTTGCCAGGGGTACCCCATTCAACCACCTGGAGCACACATCCCAGTCGGTCTTTAGGCAAACCGACCTGACACGCCGGTCAGGGTACTGGGCGCTATTTAGTCGCCTATTACGACAAGCAAGCGCGACTGCGGTCTATTCTTTTAGCCCCCTGGATCCCGCACGGTGCCGTCATAGACAAGAATTGCCTATCATTAGCAACGTAACATTGGCCCAAAATTGGCCTTGTGGCATTGAACGTAGTATAAAATAAGTGGCCAAAAATTGGCCCAAGCCACAAAGATGGTTAATACGTAGGTTTGTTTGCAATGAATATCCTGCAGGTCTGCAAAAGAATTTGAAATATAAAAATTTGTCTACAAAACATTCACTGTCATCATTTCGTAAACAATCCCTAATACAGGTATACAGATCTCTTTAAGGAGGCAGTTTTATTAGAATTGAGGACAACACAAAACGAAAATCAGAGAAATAAAAGATAGGAATAAAAGAGCATCTCCTGCAGTCTGCCAACCGGGATTATATAATTGTATAAGAAATAGTATGGCTTATTATTTCACCTCAATAGTAAGGCTTATTTTTTCATCCCAAGTGGAAAAAAGCTCGGAAATAATACCACTTTGAAACAGGCAATAATTCCATATCCGGCAAAACACATCTGAAAGTCGCTCTTGTTACAATCGGACAAGCTGCACAATACAATTAAACAAATGATTTAGCACCAATCCACACTACTAAACGGATATAGTTGAAAGCTGTTTATTGATTGATTGATTAATGGTGTCTAACGCCCGAGCAGCAATATTTCAGCTATATTCAGGCGATGAACATGAAATGGATGATAAAATGAACATGAAATGAAGATGAATGAAAATGGGATGGGACACAAGGAAAAATAGGGGTAACGGATTTTAGATTGCCACTGACACAAGGAAAAATAGGGGTAATCCGTTACCCCTATTTTTCCTTGTGTCCCATCACATTTAGTTTACCGTGAAACTTACCGACCATAGGACAGGGTATTTTAAAGTGCAACAAGAATAAATATTTTTTATTTGGTGTTATTTGATATCCAACTATTAAAATATGTTTAATATACGATTTTAGCTGTTTTGTTGAAAAAAAGTTTTGTTTCCAGTTTTATTCACAAAGGTGTGTTTACACTAAAATGCAATCAAGCTCGTTCGTTGACCTTCGTGGGTTATTGATCTGCTACGTCACAAGTGTGACCACTTTCTACTTCCGGTTTACAATTTCTTTGTTTATGTGATTATTTTCTCGAGTTTGTATCAATATATCCATTAATATTTGTCTAAATATGCCAAGAGGAGATCGAGGAGGGAAGAAATGGTCCTACGGTAAACGTTGTGTGGCCGCGAATTGCGGAAATACTCACGAAGATGGGGTTTCTTTGCACAAATTTCCGAAAGAAGCTGGACTTCGTAAAGCTTGGGTTGATTTTTTCTCTGCAAAAAGGGCAAAATGGGACGGCCCCACCGATCATTCTGTTCTGTGTTCTGTCCACTTCAAAGAAGAATGTTTCCCTTTTGCACAGCGGTTCATGGCAAATGAAATGGCAGGACAAGTGAAGAAAAGGACATTGAACAGTGATGCTGTTCCATCAATACATGCCAGACCACCAGCTGTACCAGAATCTGTTACAGTGACCCAAACACCTAGCCAGAAAAGAGGATGTGACAAACCAGCAACGTTGGATATGTTATCTCCAACTGAAGCATCGACCAGCCAGGCATCCCCTCCCAAGAAGTTAAGAAGGGCATACATGAAGAGAGAGACTGCACGTGTAAGCAATCTTTGCATTAATCCCCATAAGTTGTTATATTTTAATGCCCTTTTACTTAGTGCAAATACCTACCGTGTCTGATCTTTTAAAAAACCATGTTACCAAGAGATTTCTTGTTCCGAATAAATAACATTTTTTTATAAATTACAAAATAACATTTAAGTTCCATGCAGATAATAAACTTTGCTCTGTCTGACAAGGGTTTCGTCGGATACCAGTATAATTCTTAATTTATTAATGCAATGCAAGACTACAAGTCATGGTGATACAAACAGACACAGACAGACCATTGTTTTAAATAGATATGGCAGTTTTTTTCTGGCAAGGTGCGAAACAATTTTTGTTGTTGACAAAATTAAAACATATATTTTAGTATTAAAAACTCCGGTCCCACCCTAATAAAACAACGATTGGTGCCTCAGAACGTACAGTACATACTTGTATATGGTTCCTGCTTGTCAACCTATTTTACATGTACATGTACAACACAATTGCATGCACATACATGTACATGAACAAAAGTATATTTGTCATTGTTTTTTATTTATTATTATAGATTCTATTCTCACATGAGGAGAAGATCAGGGCTGAGGAGCAGGAGGAAGTACAGGACATTCACAGCGTTGCAGATGACATGACCGAACATGAAGTATGTCCATTTGAAAAAAAAACTACCATGTCGGTGTCAAAAGCTCATTTGAGCTTGTGATATATTTGTTTGTATGTCCCGACTCTAAATATTTCTTTGAATGAACCATTTTAAAATTCAGCACAAGTCGTTAATAAAACAGAAGAATACACAACAATTTAAAACTTCATTGTGGTTTAATAAAGAATTATGTAAAGACTTTTAGTAGACTTTTTTTTAATAAAAAAACCTTCTATTGCTATGATTGTTTTTACAAAATTGAATGTACCCTACAATTGAATTATAGGTTTACTCAAAAGGTTTATTTTTTTATTGACTTTGAATATTTCAGGTTGAACAGGATGAACAAGGTATAAGTGACAACTCAAAGGGTACTTTCTGCTGTCAGGTTAATCTAAAGCCCAAGAAAAGATCCAATGGCAGACCTACGAGAGACATGCATACAGGCTGCAGAACAATCTTGTCAGTATAGGTATGTTGTAAAGTTTTTGGAGGTAGCCCTGTTCTTGAAAACTGTACAACAGTGAACTAGCCCAGAGTACTGTAGTGTCTACATATTTATTTACACACTTGCAAGGACAATTACTAGCACACAGCTACATGTATACTAAAGTTTAACAAGTTTAAATGGCAAAAAGAGTATTAATGCAGAACAATAATTTTGATAATACTTTGTTTAAACATTCGACCTACGGTCGTTGGCCCTAGGTACGATATAGGTGTTTCTAAAAAATACACATTTTAGTCTTGATTTTACCATGTGTTTTTTTTTCCAGCTTGTCAGACAGATGAGGAGTTCTGTACTTCGCTTAGAAATACATGTACATATACTACAGCTGGGACAAAAGATGCGTTTGCACAGGTTAGACCAGATTCCTTTGTGACATCACATGGAACAGGTACATGTACTCCAGAAGCATTACCTTCCCCTTTGTCATCGCCAGTGAAAGACAACACAGCTGCTGACCCAGATTATGAACCCCTTTCACCAACTAGTGATGATATGGCGGTGGAAAATTCATTTGAAAAGAGGTAAAAATGGCAACAAAACGTGTATCAATAGATAGAATTTTGCAACAAAATATTATAGTTTGTCCTGGCATATCTCGACAAAAAAATAGACAGCTTAAACTGAAATATATACTGGTATGTTACAAAAAAAAAGTGGAAATGTTAACATGTTTGAGACAACTACAAGATTGCGTATTGATGCTTTATTGTTTTAAAACATTATTTAGCAAATTTTGTTTTGAGTATACATATATTTTTCTTCCTCAGATTTGACCAACTTATTGAAGAGCAAACAATGTATTTGGTGTACGAGAAGAACCTATTAGAGCTGTTTACACACTGTATTAAATGCACAGCACCAACTTCAAATGAAATAATGTATACCAATGGAACTCTGGTAAAAATTAAACAAACATGTACAGTATGTTTATACCAGAGAACATGGTCCAGTCAACCACACGTGGGAGGCAAGCCAGCGGGAAATGTAGCTGTTTCAGCTGCGATTCTGTTCTCAGGATCAATTCCTTCCAAGGCACTCAGAGTTTTCCAGTTCATGAATGTACCTTGTATTTCCAGTAGTACATTCATGTTACACCAACGCCATATTCTGTTTCCAGCTATAAGCACTGTATGGGTCAAATTAAAGACAGAATACCTGGCAGCAGTGGTAGATAGTGGCAAGACACTGATTCTTGGAGGTGATGGGAGAGCTGATACACCAGGACACAGCGCCAAATATGGCAGTTACACCATGCTAGATTTGGAAGATAATGTAGTTGTTGACATACAGCTTGTTCAGGTTTGTACTATATGACATACATAATTATTTCTTGTATAATATAAGTAAGTTATTTTTGTGGACTTATTAATAAGCATCCTACACAGACCTAAAATAATACATGTATATACATGTCATTAGCTTAAAATAATTTATAAATATATAACACAGTTGAATTTAAAATGCAGTATTTCCTGTTGAAATTTCTAATTATCTTTTTTTTAATTTTGGTATGTCATATTTTTTATCCTTCTCATTACTTATATATTATTATTATTTATTTTTTAGAGTAACGAAGTTAAAAGCAGCTGTCACATGGAGAAGGAGGGGCTTATAAGAAGTGTATCCAGTTTTAACCGAAATGGAATAAGAATAGCAGCATTGGTGACGGACAGACATGTGCAGATAAATAAATGGGTGCGAGAAAACATGGCTGACACCATTCACTACTTTGATGTTTGGCATGTTGCTAAAGGTAAATAGCCTACTTGAATAACATATTATTTTTGTTTATAAATACTGTGAAAGCTATAAAATATAAATGACATTGCTACATTTATAATAACACTGTATTTCTAGGACTAAAGAAAAAACTTCTGGCACTGTCTAAAGAGAAAGACTGTGATGAGCTACAACCATGGATACGCAGCATAACCAATCATCTGTATTGGACGGCAGCCTCTACCAAAGAGGAAGATGGTGAATTGATGAAAGAGAAATGGAAGTCAGTTGCCAACCACATCATTAACAAACATTGTGGTCATCACGAAAAGTTTGTGCAGTGCACACATGGTGATTTAGAGGGACGTGAAAGGAGGAAACGATGGTTGAAGCCTGGTAAGCAGTGTTAGAAATAAGTGCTTGACCTCTTTTCCTTTGAAATTTTAAAACGACTTGCTGAATGGAAAATTGGAACACATGTACATGTAACACGACGGGTGTGTAACTGCATACTCTTCCTGAACACCTGAATTCACCCTTCATGTTGCTAGTAATGTTGTCATTTAGTTGTTGTGATTGTAATTTTAGGTTGTTTGTTTCTTTGTGTTGTCTTGGCATTCCTGTTTTCTGGTTTTGTCTTCGAAATTTCTGACTTTTGATATTCAAATGCCCCTTTGGTACCTCATTGCTTCTTTGGGTCTTTCGTGTTTTGGGGTACCAGTACATAAAAGCATTAATTTCAAATATATAACACAAATGTTGTATATGCTTATTTACGTTTTCTGTCCTGTATAATCAATATGCTTAATATATTTAATTTTAATGTTTGTTTTATTTTACAGGAACTAAGGTGTACGAGAAGCTCACGGACATTATAACATCTAAACAAATGCTGAGAGATGTACCAAGGCTGTCGCCAGGACAACAAACAAGTTCTCTCGAGGGCTTCCACTCTGTCATCAATCAGTTCGCACCCAAGATGGTTGCATTTTCCTACCATGGGATGTATGCAAGGTAAGTACATTGCACATATATATATCATTAAAAGAAAATAATATCTGTCAGTCAGTATACACCCAACACTTACTTTAATGTTATCGTCAGTTAGTTTAAAAAACAAGAAGTTTTCATATAACCAGTGAAATAACTTTAAAATACCTAAGATTTATTTATAGCCACAGTTGAAATTTGTAAACATTTTAAACTCTATACTGTATAAACTGAACATTTAAAATTGTACTTTCATTTTTTTTTTTTTTTGATAGACTGTGGTTAACAGCTCTTCACTTCAATGAGAACGCAGGCAGAGGCCAGGCAGTGACTAAGGAGGGAGAGCTACGATACAAAATAGTTTACCCCAAGTTCAAGAAAGGCGGTCACACTGTTAGAAAGATACCAGTTAAAAGCACATATGGTAAGGATTATAGCCGTAGCTTAATGTCTTGAAATTGAGGTTATCCTGCTCCAGCATCAACATTTTTGTGTTCATGAACACATCAAAGATTTAAAATTATCATTTAAAATTTTTAAAATGTCAAAAGCCCTAAGCTTCTTTTTCCCTAGACATTGGATCATCTTAGTCATAATTTGGTATTCTGGTTCAAAAGCTTTTGTGTTTATTGTTCTATATGCTCTTCATATTCATGTAGTGTTTAGCTTTTTCAATATTTTGGGTAGAGCGCCTCTGATGAGTTTTGAATAGACGAAACATGTGTCAGGTGTAGCAAATTTTATTGGCTGGAACTTTGTAATTTTTGTTACATTATTTCTTTTCTTTTGATGTGGCCACTTAATTGACCAATTGTGTCATTTGACATATTTCACTACCAGATCATAAAATATATGTAGCAATAAAAGTAGAAGATAAAGTGTCAAAACTTTATTGGTTTAGCCTCTTAAAATATATATATACACTATACAGGTAATATGGCCATTTCAAATTACTTTTTATATTCATAGACTTTATTTTTTTTTTTCATTTCAGAATATGTAGATGTTCTCAAAGAGAGTGTGTTTGAAATTGCGGAACTAGGTCGTCTAAATGAATCTGGTGTTCAGATGTTGATCAACAAACCACCACCTCTTTGTGAAGACTATGAACGACCCGATAAGATGGAAGCAGTTTCTGCGATTCAAAGTCGGTTCAACCGTTAGCAGAATCCTGAAACCCAGTGTAGTTGCCATCTCGGTCAGGGAAAGTTTGTCTGATTTTAAGTACTGCACAGGACGGAAGTACAACTCTTACATCCGTCCCTAGATATTCCCAACACCAACGTACAAACTGTCGATATGCTGTATATCGGTGTCTTCTGAAAATTAATAATGGTTTACATTATTAAATTGTGCTCTTAATATACTGAAGTTTGTATTGATTTATGATTCCTTGCATAATGAACATGGTTATACTTATTGTGTTGTTTTATTAATTGTTTATTCGTGTTATTTTTGATACATTTTGTAAGCAAGGCATTATGATATCTAAACTATTATGATAATTTGTTCTAGGTGTAAATAAAATTTTATTTATTGACAATATATGTTCCAATTAGCCAATACAATACAGTTCTTATAATTTAAGACCTACTCATTTCCTTGCTCAGGACGTTCTCCATACTGCTGTCTATACTGCAGGTAGGCAACTTCCAAGACATAAACATCTAAACAGACTGACCGAAATCCTGGGTGCAGTGTTATACAGGACAAATCTCCACCTTGATAACTTTCTACTTTATCCTGTACTCTCTGGATTTCTTTGCAGCATAAACACTCAATACCTGTTGGCATTACATTGCAATAGTCACAAGTACACCTAAAATGTTAAAAGTATAGAAATATATTTGTACCCTTAAGCAAAAAATTCAATGTACACAGCCAACAAGACCTGATAAAACAAGCAATTACATAGGTGCTCAGGAAGAGTTCGCCGTTTCAGCAGGCTGCTTGTTGCAACTGAACTGATACATCGTATCTATTATTCTACAATTATTTATCATATTAATAATGCATTATTTGCATATTTGTCTGCCAGTGTAATCAGAAGTGGGGACACTAAGTCAGGTAAATATCTGTCCTTTTTTTCTAAATTTTGTTGTTGTGCCTAAACATTCAACTTTACACTCCGTATTGGTTGGTGATTTTTGTTGGGTAAATCGAGACTTGGCATAGCAGAGTGAGGTTTTTTATAAATGGAAATGTCACATACATGTTGTACATGGGATAGTGTTCATAAAGCATCCAGTTGAAGCAGCTGAATTAAAATCATTATTTAAAATTCATTTGAGCAGAACTTCATGAAAAATACCTTATGTAGTTTTGATCTTACATTTAATGGTTTAGTCTAGATCATGTGCCCATTTTTCTTTTATTGGTCAGTGACAGTGTTCACATTTTAATTGGAGTAACATGTTCACAGCAACCATACCATGCTATGACTGTGCACAGTCTTAATTATAATACTAAACCTACAAGATGTCTGTGAAGTTCTATATATTCTAGATTTTTCATAAACCAAGAACAAAAAGGACTTGGGAGAATTGTACAATGTATGGTCTTCCATCATTAAAAAAAACAAACAAACAAAGAAAAGCACGAAGCAAGAGTAGACCAATTGGACATTTACATTTAAATTTCGAATATTAATATTTAAAATTATAGATTAAAAGAATCATCTGTTCTCTACCCAGGAATCACCCGAAGGTAAGGAAATTTGAGCTGTTTAGTAGACACACAACCCCTCCCCCTCAAATATATATTCGTATAATATGCGGCATGTTTCATTCAAATAAATCATAAAAACGGCAATACATATTTATTTTAATAAAGATTAAATGTCATAGAAGCTTTAACAAGACATTCACCATGAATTATTCTGTAATCTGTCTTCGTTTTGTCCAGCATCGTGATGGTCGTCGGACAAGTTTTCATCTGTATCTCCATCAGAATCGTCAGAGCACAGGGGCACGTAAAAATTGATTTACTTGCGCTTTCGATTGATACTGGGTCGGTTTTGTTATAGTGTGGGAGAAGGGAAGAAACAGAGTCTATACCCGCCAACTTTCAAAAAATAAAAAAAAATATTCCTTCACCCCTATCTACACGGGTTTGTAATTATTTCTGTTCCGAATTGAATTATCTTCATGAAAAACCCTACCTTAATGTTTCTAATGTCATTTAACTCTCAAATTTTAATAATTTCCACCAGTTTTAAACGAAACGGACAATAACCCTGGCCGGAAGTGGACTTTATCGTTACTGAGAAAGTGAGTACCGAAAGGCATCAATGACGACAAACGATAAAGTCACCACTTCCGGCCAGGGTTATTGTCCGTTTCGTTTAAAACTGGTGGAAATTATTAAAATTTGAGAGTTAAATGACATTAGAAACATAAAGGTAGGGTTTTTCATGAAGATAATTCAATTCGGAACAGAAATAATTACAAACCCGTGTAGATAGGGGTGAAGGAATATTTTTTTTTATTTTTTGAAAGTTGGCGGGTATAGACTCTGTTTCTTCCCTTCTCCCACACTATAACAAAACCGACCCAGTATCAATCGAAAGCGCAAGTAAATCAATTTTTACGTGCCCCTGTGGTCAGAGGCGTACGGCTCAAACTGGTATGGAGCAATATTTGAGGCTTCTTCCAATCCAACGTTCTCATCTTCGTCTATTTCGCCTTCATCAAATGACGACGACCCACACGACAAACTCAAGTCTTGATTTGATTCTTCACTTTCACTTGCGTCTCGATTGGAATCCATTCTTTGTTTATAAAAGTGGTCACACTTTCTACGTCATCGATCGCTTATGGTAATTTCCGTAAGTAATCGGAAACACGATGCCGATAACCAAACAGACAGGTGCAAATGGCCACTTAATTAGGGAATTACGCTAATTAACAGCACGATTTGTGTAAATAAAATGCTGAAACTGGTGTTTTAAAATAAAGACTATTTACTGTTTTAAATAAAAATTACGCTATTGTTGCACTTTAAGTTATATATATATTAAACGTACACTAAGCAACAAAAAAACTTTTGCAAACAAAAAAAAAATTGTGTAGCTTAACTTACAAGATACAAGATATTTTATCAAGCTAATCGCAGCGCCCAGCATTGAGCATATTAATCATACAAATAAACATAATAACAGTATCAAAAGAAGAAAACATAGAAATAAAGTTAATTATTGGTCATTGGTATAAATAGCATCATGAAATAATAATGGAAAATACTAAACTTAAGAAAACAGTAAACTTAAAAATTACATGTACAAAAGTTAATGATAGTGTCCATCACTGCCTCCAGGAAATCTACACTTTTTTTTGTTAGCTTTGGTCAAAACTATTTCTTTTTAGATAAATAATATCAAGATAATTAAATAGATGTTTTATGACAACTTGGTCTTCTGATGACATAATCCATATAAATTTATTTTCATCTGAAAGTTGTTGAATATTATTATTATTATTATATAGTAGTGATAAAAATTATTACGTTCTTGTTTGTATTGACTACATTTAAGCAGGAAGTGAATCTCATCTTCTACTTCCAACTTACATATAGTGCAGATACGATCGTTTACCTGTTGACCTGTGTATCGACCCTTTTCAATTTGAAGAGGATGGTCACTGATTCTTAATTTTGCCAATGTTTGCCTTTGTTCATTGCTCCCTATTAAGAAATATGGTTCAAATTTAAAATTTGTTTTAAATTTTCTATATTGCCTTAATTTATATTTCCACTATGGGTATTTTTCCTACTATCATTACATAATTTTGATTTCCATGTTACAAAATTTAGTGAAAAGTTTTGATTTTACTATATTTATTATGTAGTTTGGCTTAAAATTGCCTGGGTTATCAAAAATATGTTTCAGGTTTAAATATTTAAAAATATCATGCACACATCTAACCCAAGAATCTTTATTCTTTTTAGCCATATTCTCTGTAGCTTTGAAGGCTTCATATATCAAGGAATTTTCTTGATTATCTGACTTTACAATATGACACCAATATTTGACCATATTAAAAAGTTTGATAGAGGATTGGAATACTGCCCAATTCTCCTCTACATCCATCATTTGATGAATGTTTTCTTACACCTAATACATATTTACAAAATTTAGTATGAAGTTTTTCTATATTTGAAGAATCAATTTCTTTACTAATGTACTTTTCTATATAATTTCCATATTTCATTGAAGAAAAACATCCCCATATCTCTGATGCATATAGTAAAATTGGTCTGATAGTGTGGTTAAAAACATGTAATAATATTTTGGCATTTGGTTTAACATTTAAAAAAGACTTTCTAAATTTAAAGAATGCTTTAGATTCTCTATTATACAAATCGCTTTTTGCTGCAGTGAAGGAGCCAGAAGCAGTGAAGTTTACACCTAGATATTTGTACTGTTGGACATTTTCTAATACTTGTTCTTTATATTTTATTTGGATATTCTTTTTTCTGCCACTTTTATTAAACACAGTTACTTTTGTTTTATTGATATTAATATTTAGTTTCCAATCATAAGAAAAAAGTGTCGAGTTTATTTACACAGTTCTGCAGACCTTTCTCTGATGTAGACAACAAGAGAACATCATCTGCATAATAAAGAGAGTTAATATATTTTCTGTTTTACAGGATCACAGGTGGCATCAAAATAATCTGGTAGGTCATTTATAAAAGTATTGAAAAGGTTATGGCTAATGTTATCACCCTGTCTAACACCAATATTGCATTTGAAAAAATCGGATCGAACTTTGTTGATTTTCACACATGAAAATGAGTTTTCATACATATTCTTTATAATTTTATAAAATCTAGAGCTTATTCCAGTTAGTTTTAGTTTATACAATAACTGGAGATGTGACACCGAGTCGAAAGCTTTGCGGAAATCCACAAAGCATGCATATAATGGTTTTGAGTCTGCTTTCACATGTTTTTGAATAAGAGTATGTAATACACACATATGGTCACTAGTTCTACATTTTCTTACAAAACCTATTTGTTCAGGTTTTATCAATTTTTTTTCATTAAGGAATGTTGTTAGTCTATTATTAAAAATTCTATTAAAAAGCTTTCCTATATTATCACCAATAGAGATTCCTCTATAATTTGATGGATCACATACAGATCCAGATTTGTGTATGGGGGTTATATAACTTAAACTCCAAGATTTTGGGTATACTCCATGTGTCAACACAAAATTAAAAAGTTTACTTAGTGATAGGATTAAATAGTTTTGGCCATGTTTAATCATTTCATTTACAATCTGTGAAAATCCAGCTGCTTTACCATTTTTAATGCTTGTATTGCCTTTCTAATTTCACCTGTTATTCTAAAATCAAGTTCATTGAAAATATTTTCTTTTTCTAGTTTATCTAATCTATCAAATAAATTTTTATCAAAGTTCTCAATTTTATCCGAGTTAAGTTCTTTAAAGTAATTAAACCACTCGTCTATTTTTATATTGGACTGGTCACTTTTGTCTAATTTATTTTTAGAATCGTTTTTTAATTTATCTAGAAGCTCCCAGTAAGCTTTAGGGTTATTTTCATGAAGAAGTTCAAGTTTTCCTATCATATCTGCTTGAAATTGACGCATTTTCTTTTTTCAAGCTTTACGAAAATTTTTAAATGTTTAAAGAAGGAGCCCCTGACAACAGGATCTTGGTTGTATTTTTCCATCAATTTTGATTTATACATTAAATTTTGTTTCATGACTGATAATTCTTGATCATACCAAGGTTTGGTAACTTTCTTTTTATGTTTTGACCTAGCTCTAGTTTTCTTTTTAGTTAGTGCTGCCTCAGCTGCATTAGTAAAAATATTGTTTAAATCTTCTGCAGCCTCATTAATCATGTTTTCTTTATATATTTTACTATTAAATATTGATATTTTGTCTTGTAAAGGTTTTGAACATAAAGCATTTTGGCAGCTGACGTCTCATTCCATACATAGTTATCAGGCATTATATAGCTATTGCTATCCAAGTCCTCTCTTGGGCATTGTAAATGGCATTTTATCATACAACTCAGCTGACAATGATCAGAAAATTGAGGTTCTAATCTATCTACTTTAAAATATATTACAGAAGAGATAATTTCTTCTGATATAATCATATAGTCCACAGCACTACTGCCTAGAGGCTGATGGCATGTGAGACTACCACATACATCGCCTAAAGATCTTCCGTTAAGAATTCTAATTCTGGAAGAAATACATAGAGATAATAGTTGTTTTCCTCTTGAGTTTATTATTTTATTCTGGTTAATAGTTCAGTATCATATTTATAGTTTTCATATAGTGGTATGTGATGATTTGAGTCATATTTAATATAATCCAAATCTTGGCCAGTGCGAGCATTTAAATCACCGGCCAGTAATATCTTTCCAAATTGGGAATAGTTTATGATATCATCTTCTATCAGTTCTAAAATGTCATAGCTAAGTTTTTTAGAGTAGCTTGAATTTTCTGGTGGGTTGTATACAAAACAAATATAAAGGTCATGTACAAAACCAAAATAAGACTTGGACAGATTAAGCCATATAAAATCATTAGACTTTTGTTTTAAAATTTTTATGCCTGGTCTTAATTCTTTCCGAATATAAACTGAAAGACCACCTGAGCGTTTACCAGATTTTTTGGATTTAGATCTAATAAGATGAACAGGATTTGGAAAATCCTTTAGTATAAGGCTTTGTTCTAAGTCACAGTGAGTTTCCTGAAGGCAGATGATGTCTTGATGAATTAGCTTATATTTAAAATCATCATCATCATATTTATTATAACCTTTGCATTTAAAACCATTAATGTTCCACATAGAAATTTTTAGACATTTTTTGGTAAAAGAAACCATATTTGACTTTAAATATATATACAGAGAACAACATTTGTTGCGATTTTGATACATTTAGCCAGTTTTTAATGATTGGATATGAGGAATGAGAAATTGTTATCTAGTAGTTTAAATATATAGATTCTTACAGCTTCATATTGATTCAAATTTATAGTTGCATATAACATACAATTTGTTTCAAAATTCATATTATTATTATTATACTCTGTAAAACTATTTAAAGAGAGACTACAACAATGCAGTGATAAAATACACAATACACATACATGTATTTATACCTTTTATTTCCCGTTTATGTATCATACATGATTTATTTAAACATTGTCAGTATTTGAAATGATTGGCGATATTGAAATGGAACGTTTGGGCTAAAATAGGATCCATATATATGATTTAATAACTTTACAAAATTAAAAAATACATTTTACTATTTAATACTTGTTTAATTATACAAATTACCTTAATATTTGGTATCTTGGGAAATTTGATATTTCTTTTATCATGTATGTCACACATTCAGGCATACTAGTACAAGATTATGATAATATAATAATGTTCTATCTCATAAACATTGCCATTGTTTAATGATATACCATCTAGACTCGAGTATGTATCTTGTCATACAAATCATTTTAAGTCGTCGTTTTGTGTCTATTTATAGAAGAGAACTTTAAAATGTGATGAACAATAAATAATTAAAAGAACGTATACTTTTCTTACACAAAATGTTTATTATTATGGAAAAATATAAACTGATTTATACACGTTGCAGCATTGAGGAAAAATAAAGAACAATTTTTTGCCTTGCATAGTCTTGGGAAGAGACAAGTAAATCGTGTAGTAAAATAAGGATGGGGGGTGCTAATCCCAGGTCCCAGTAGGTGGGGTAAAGGTTGTGTCCTTAGGTGTGTATGCAATTGCCCGATTATAAGCACTCTTCAATGGCGTCTATCCTCGTCTTTAGCAGAGAGTGAGATGATGTAACTAGACGCTGGATCGGATCCTCTCCAGGCTCTTCGGCGATATTCGACATATCATACGGCTCAGGCCAGAGCACCGACTCGAAAAATGCATCACTAGGTCTAAAGTAAGGTATGCGACATGCAATCTCCTTAGAAATAGTGGTACTAGTATCTCTTGGTACCAAAATAGTCTGCTGTTACAGTACCCACTCCGGGTAACAACAGTAACTGCGATGCTAAGGCGTTTCGTTGAGCTCCATGAACTTTTGGCTGGATCCAGATAAGGTATGAGGGTTAACCCATAGCTCAAATTATTTGGTCATCCCATGTCAAATTGACATGCTAATTAGGCATTTGCTGAACTGCTTTCAAAATGTTATGCAATGCTAAACAGAGTAACATGCATATTCTCTCAGATCCACATTTAACTTTTATAAATATTTTTTTGGACCAATATTCCTAGTAAATTTGATGTCCGGACATATCTTACTAGGAGCTTTATTCCGTCCGGACCATTTTCCTGGCGGACATATTTTACTTGAAAATAAATTTTGTACAAAAGTGGTGGAGGAATCCAATGTGCCCGGAGAGAACCACTAACTTTGGGCAGGTAACTGGCATACCTGACATTTTTTTGGATGAGGCAAACTGGCTGTGGATGGGTGAGGCATCCTCCTGGCTGGGGGAAGATGAGAAATCCTCCTGGATTTGGCTGAAGTTAAATGATAAATACATGTATGAAAAAATACAGGGTGAACCCATGGCTCAAATTAATTGCTCATCCTTAACCAAATAAACATTAATATTTTCAGGTATTTTACAATAAGCAATGAACTCCTATGAACATGAATTATTCATGAATATTCAAGAATCTAACAGCACCTAGAATAAAGTTTAAGATATTTATACTAAATAAACATTAATGATGAGTCAAGAAAATGACTGAATATTAAAAGCATGATCAGTATAGTTGAGTTCCATGGACTTTTTGCTCCAAATTAATTGGTCATGATGAATTTGGCTGAACCTGACATTTTTTTGGGTGAGGCAAACTGGCTGTGGATTCATGAGGCATCCTCCTGGCTTTTGGCTGAAGTTCAATGATAAATACATGTATGAAAAAATAGAGGGTGAACCCATGGCACAAATTAATTGCTCATCCTTAACTCTGCTTTTATGGACATGAATCATTCCTTGGGCAGATAACTGGCATACCTGTTTTGAGTGAGGCATCTTCGCTGTGGATGGGTGAGGCATCGTGGCTGTGGATTGGTGCGGCATCCTGGCTGTGGATAGGTGCGGCATCCTGGCTGTGGGTGGATGAGGCATTCTCCTGTCTTTTGGCTGATGTTCAATGATAAATACATGTATGAAAAAGGTACAGGGTGTATTACTTAGGCTCATCTTTGGCGTGATGTATTACTTAGTATTACTTACGTTCATTGTGGTCAGTTCTTTTTTTATTTCAGGATTTAGCCATAAGCCAGTGGAACTCAACCAAATGAAACCCTTCAGCACTGGCCAAATAATTTGCGCCATGGGTTCAACATCGTATCTCTTATGAGGGTGAGCCATGCTGAACTGCTCTCAAAATGTAATGCAATGCTAAACAGAGTAACATTTTGTAAACATCTCTTAGGATTTTCTTAACATTAGTAAATTACATTTCATTTTGACATGGGATATTATCTAAGTGGTATTACTTACGTTTCCTTTTGGCAGATGGTAGTTCATCAACAGGCTCCTCATAGTCATAAGGTACCGGTCTTCCACCACTCCCCTTCTGGCAGTACCCACCTTGATAATAGATAAAATGAAAATATTTAGTATCGCTAGTGTTACTAATGGTGTTATTACCCAAGACACATTACCCTTACCAAACAAGTTGCACATGTGAATCATATCACTTTAGTTTCTAACATAATTGCACGTAAGGTTTTTAACATGCAAATTAGGTGAGCATTTATGTTAGCGAGGAAAATTTGCACACGTGATACTAACCTAATTTGCATGTTAAAAGCCTTATGTGCATTTGCTCATATGAGCTTTTCCTTGTAGCGATTGCTCATCTGAGCAATTTGCTCACATGTGCAATTGTATGTGTATGCATTTATGAACCCTATTAAATAGGGGTGGTGATTGATCCAATAGTATTTTTTGCTAAACTGCATCTTCCATAATAAGATATGAAAATATTTACTAAACACTTTTTGTCTAACAGAAATATTTCTTGAAAAATAAAGATCGAATTTAGAGTTATCTCCCCTACTCTTTATTTAAAAAATTCAGTACTTTGAATTTCGCAATGTATATGGAATTTTTTTTGTACACAGAAAATGCTCTGTCAATATGAAGTCTGTATTATTTCATTACACTGGTACACACTTATCGCAACTGCACCTGAAAATAAATTGTGTATAAAATCACTGTTATGATTATCATGAAACCATGCAATTTGTATAATAGTTTTTAAAGTGCGTGAAACTCTCTTGCTCTGTTTTTCTTTTTTCACTTGTTTTGTGTTTCTATAATCATGATTATTGTAAACTAATTATTAAAGAGGCCTGTATTTTACCTTTAAACCAAATGGTCGATGCATCGTGGTACTGCTCATCCGCTGACTGCAACACAAAAAGTGAGGCATCTTCGCTGTGGATGGGTGAGGCATCGTGGCTGTGGATGGGTGAGGCATCGTGGCTGTGGATTGGTGCGGCATCCTGGCTGTGGATAGGTGCGGCATCCTGGCTGTGGATGGGTGAGGCATCCTGGCTGGGGGTGGATGAGGCATTCTCCTGTTTTTTGGCTGATGTTCAATGATAAATACATGTATGAAAAAGGTACAGGGTGTATTACTTAGGCTCATCTTTGGCGTGATGTATTACTTAGTATTACTTACGTTCATTGTGGTCAGTTCTTTTTTTATTTCAGGATTTAGCCATAAGCCAGTGGAACTCAACCAAATGAAACCCTTCAGCACTGGCCAAATAATTTGCGCCATGGGTTCAGCCTCGTATCTCTTATGAGGGTGAGCCATGCTGAACTGCTCTCAAAATGTAATGCAATGCTAAACAGAGTAACATTTTGTAAACATCTCTTAGGATTTTCTTAACATTAGTAAATTACATTTCATTTTGAGATGGGATATTATCTATGTGGTATTACTTACGTTTCCTTTTGGCAGATGGTAGTTCATCAACAGGCTCCTCATAGTCATAAGGTACCGGTCTTCCACCACTCCCCTTCTGGCAGTACCCACCTTGATAATAGATAAAATGAAAATATTTAGTATCGCTAGTGTTACTAATGGTGATATTACCCAAGACAACTTACCCTTACCAAACAAGTTGCACATGTGAATCATATCACTTTAGTTTCTAACATAATTGCACGTAAGGTTTTTAACATGCAAATTAGGTGAGCATTTATGTTAGCGAGGAAAATTTGCACACGTGATACTAACCTAATTTGCATGTTAAAAACCTTATGTGCATTTGCTCATATGAGCTTTTCCTTGTAGCGATTGCTCATCTGAGCAATTTGCTCACATGTGCAATTGTATGTGTATGCATTTATGAACCCTATTAAAAAGGGGTGGTGATTGATCCAATAGTATTTTTTGCTAAACTGCATCTTCCATAATAAGATATGAAAATATTTACTAAACACTTTTTGTCTAACAGAAATATTTCTGGAAAAATAAAGATCGAATTTAGAGTTATCTCCCCTACTCTTTATTTAAAAAATTCAGTACTTTCAATTTCGCAATGTATATGGAATTTTTTTTGTACACAGAAAATGCTCTGTCAATATGAAGTCTGTATTATTTCATTACACTGGTACACACTTATCGCAACTGCACCTGAAAATAAATTGTGTATAAAATCACTGTTATGATTATCATGAAACCATGCAATTTGTATAATAGTTTTTAAAGTGCGTGAAACTCTCTTGCTCTGTTTTTCTTTTTTCACTTGTTGTGTGTTTCTATAATCATGATTATTGTAAACTAATTAGTAAAGAGGCCTGTATTTTACCTTTAAACCAAATGGTAGATGCTTCGTGGTACTGCTCATCCGCTGACTGCAACACAAAAAGTGAGGCATCTTCGCTGTGGATGGGTGAGGCATTGTGGCTGTGGATTGGTGTGGCATCCTGGCTGTGGATAGGTGCGGCATCCTGGCTGTGGATAGGTGCGGCATCCTGGCTGTGGGTGGATAAGGCATTCTCCTGTCTTTTGGCTGATGTTCAATGATAAATACATGTATGAAAAAGGTACAGGGTGTATTACTTGGGCTCATCTTTGGCGTGATGTATTACTTAGTATAACTTACGTTCATTGTGGTCAGTTCTTTTTTTATTTCAGGATTTAGCCATAAGCCAGTGGAACTCAACCAACTGAAACCCTTCAGCACTGGCCAAATAATTTGCGCCATGGGTTCAGCCTCGTATCTCTTATGAAGGTGAGCCATGCTGAACTGCTCTCATAATGTAATGCAATGCTAAACAGAGTAACATTTTGTAAACATCTCTTAGGATTTTCTTAACATTAGTAAATTACATTTCATTTTGACATGGGATATTATCTAAGTGGTATTACTTACGTTTCCTTTTGGCAGAGGGTAGTTCATCAACAGGCTCCTCATAGTCATGAGGTACCGGTCTTCCACCACTCCCCTTCTGGCAGTACCCACCTTGATAATAGATAAAATGAAAATATTTAGTATCGCTAGTGTTACTAATGGTGATATTACCCAAGACAACTTACCCTTACCAAACAAGTTGCACATGTGAATCATATCACTTTAGTTTCTAACATAATTGCACGTAAGGTTTTTAACATGCAAATTAGGTGAGCATTTATGTTAGCGAGGAAAATTTGCACACGTGATACTAACCTAACTTGCATGTTAAAAACCTTATGTGCATTTGCTCATATGAGCTTTTCCTTGTAGCGATTGCTCATCTGAGCAATTTGCTCACATGTGCAATTGTATGTGTATGCATTTATGAACCCTATTAAAAAGGGGTGGTGATTGATCCAATAGTATTTTTTGCTAAACTGCATCTTCCATAATAAGATATGAAAATATTTACTAAACACTTTTTGTCTAACAGAAATATTTCTGGAAAAATAAAGATCGAATTTAGAGTTATCTCCCCTACTCTTTATTTAAAAAATTCAGTACTTTGAATTTCGCAATGTATATGGAATTTTTTTGTACACAGAAAATGCTCTGTCAATATGAAGTCTGTATTATTTCATTACACTGGTACACACTTATCGCAACTGCACCTGAAAATAAATTGTGTATAAAATCACTGTTATGATTATCATGAAACCATGAAATTTGTATAATAGTTTTTAAAGTGCGTGAAACTCTCTTGCTCTGTTTTTCTTTTTTCACTTGTTTTGTGTTTCTATAATCATGATTATTGTAAACTAATTAGTAAAGAGGCCTGTATTTTACCTTTAAACCAAATGGTAGATGCTTCGTGGTACTGCTCATCCGCTGACTGCAACACAAAAAGTGAGGCATCTTCGCTGTGGATGGGTGAGGCATTGTGGCTGTGGATTGGTGCGGCATCCTGGCTGTGGATAGGTGCGGCATCCTGGCTGTGGATAGGTGCGGCATCCTGACTGTGGATGGGTGAGGCATCCTGGCTGTGGGTGGATAAGGCATTCTCCTGTCTTTTGGCTGATGTTCAATGATAAATACATGTATGAAAAAGGTACAGGGTGTATTACTTGGGCTCATCTTTGGCGTGATGTATTACTTAGTATTACTTACGTTCATTGTGGTCAGTTCTTTTTTTATTTCAGGATTTAGCCATAAGCCAGTGGAACTCAACCAACTGAAACCCTTCAGCACTGGCCAAATAATTTGCGCCATGGGTTCAGCCTCGTATCTCTTATGAAGGTGAGCCATGCTGAACTGCTCTCAAAATGTAATGCAATGCTAAACAGAGTAACATTTTCTAAACATCTGTTAGGATTTTCTTAACATTAGTAAATTACATTTCATTTTGAGATGGGATATTATCTAAGTGGTATTACTTACGTTTCCTTTTGGCAGATGGTAGTTCATCAACAGGCTCCTCATAGTCATGAGGTACCGGTCTTCCACCACTCCCCTTCTGGCAGTACCCACCTTGATAATAGATAAAATGAAAATATTTAGTATCGCTAGTGTTACTAATGGTGATATTACCCAAGACAACTTACCCTTATCAAACAAGTTGCACATGTGAATCATATCACTTTAGTTTCTAACATAATTGCACGTAAGGTTTTTAACATGCAAATTAGGTGAACATTTATGTTAGCGAGGAAAATTTGCACACGTGATACTAACCTAATTTGCATGTTAAAAACACAGAACGAGTCGCTCGGTATAAATTTGGCAAGGCCAATTGGCCTCTATTTGAGCAACTATGTATAGAGCGACTCAACTCGGATGCTTTTGAAGCTGTTTCTGATCCAATTTTAAAATTCAATGATACACTTATTTCAATTGCTGATGACACAATTCCTAAGACCTCGACAAATCCAAAACATCCTAGTAAACCATGGTTCGATGACAGCTGTGAGGACGCTATTTAAGACCGGAAAAAAGCCGAACGACGCTTTAATAAACACCCAACTCCAAATAATCTTAACCATTTCCGAATTTTTCGAGCGAAAGCTCGCAGGGTAACGAAACAAAGACGACGCATTTCTTGGCGTAACTTTGTTTCTAAACTGAATAATCATACCCCCATGAATAAAATTTGGAACATGATTCGTAAAATTAAAGGTAAAAACAGTATCATTTAAAGGATGGACAAGACTTGCTAACATCAGAGTCGGAAATATCTAACAAATTGGCCGAAACATTTGCAAAACACTCGTCCGCTGAAAATTATCATCCCGATTTTCAGCGTATCAAAACTCAAAAAGAAAAATCAAAACTTAATTTCCAGTCAAAAAATCTAGAAGATTACAATACACCGTTTTCTTTGGAAGAGCTAAAAACCTCTTTGAACAAATCTCACGATACAGCATGTGGTCCAGATGACTTCTCAAACATCTGCCACAATCTTCTCTCTAATGCCTTTTGAATCTTCTTAACAACATTTTGGAAACGGGTGACTTACCATCTATTTGGAAAATGGCCACTGTTGTGCCTATTCCAAAACCAGGAAAAGATCACTCGGAAGCGTCAAACTATCGGCCTATAGCCCTCACAAGCTGTCTTTGTAAAACCATGGAAAGGATGATCAACGATCGCCTTGTCTGGTTTTTAGAATCCAACAATCTACTTTCTAATATTCAATGTGGTTTCAGACCAGGGCGAAGTACCCTAGATCATCTTGTACGTTTCGAAACGTATATTCGAAACGCCTTTGCAAAAATGAGCATGTTGTGTCTCTTTTTCGATTTAGAAAAAGCATATGACACAACATGGAAATATGGTATTTTAAAAGATCTTTTTAATATGGGGTTGAAAGGTAGACATCCTACCTTTATTTCAAACTTTTTATCTGACAGAGAATTTAAAGTTAGGGTCAGTTCTACTTTATCTGACCCTTTTGAACAGGAAATGGGTGTTCCTCAGGGAAGCATCCTTTCTGTCACTTTATTTAGTATCAAAAGTAATAGCCTTGCTCAAGTTTTAAAAGATAATTTTGATGGTTCTCTTTATGTTGACGACTGCCTCATATGTTACCGAGGACAAAACATGAATAATATTGAACGTCAACTGCAGTTATGTTTAAATAGAATAGAGAAATGGGCAATGGAGAATGGTTTTTAATTCTCCACTGCAAAAACCGTTGGGATGCATTTTTGTAATAAACGAAAGATGCATCCTGACCCCGAATTAAAATTACATAATAATCCTATCAAAATTGTTAAAGAAACTACTTTTCTTGGTCTCATATTTGATTCTAGGCTAACCTTTCTACCCCATATCAAAATGTTAAAAAATAAATGCCTAAAGGCATTAGATATTTTAAAAGTCGTAGCCAACACCGACTGGGGTGCTGAGTGCGATGTTTTACTGAATCTTTACAGATCGCTGGTTCGATCTAAATTGGATTATGGTTGTTTTATTTAGGGTTCTGCTCGCAAGTCATATGTCAAAATCCTTGATACTATACACCATCAAGGATTGCGACTATGCCTTGGAGCTTTCAGAACCACACCTGTTGAAAGTTTATATGTAGAAGCAGGTGAGCCTTCTTTGTATCAAAGAAGAATAAAGCTCGCTTTGCAATATGCAACCAAATTAAAGGCATATCCTGGTAACCCCGCCCACGACTGTGTTTTCAAACCTCTTTATCAAAACATTTTCGATAAACATCCAAACAAAATTCAACCTTTTGGCCTCCGAATTAAATCTGATTTGGAAAATTCCGGTATAAATTTAGATGACATTGCTGCAATCGAAATTCCGCATAATCCCCCGTGGTTAAACCCCAAACCGATATTTATTTATGATCTAAGAAAACACAAAAAGTCCGACACAAACCATTTATTAATACAACAACATTATGCAGATATTGAATCTTGTTACCCTGACTATGGTACTATTTACACAGACGGGTCAAAAGACGGTGATAAAGTCGCATCGGCTGCTGTCTTTGGAGAGCGTGTTGAAACTCGCCCCCTTCCGTCTGCCTCATCTGTATTTACAGCAGAGGCGCAAGCTATTCTTCTTGCGATGAAAATAGTTGCTTCGTCAGACGAATGCAAATTTATTGTCTGCTCCGATTCCCTGTCTTGTCTACTGGCTATTGAAAATTTCAAAATTAAAAATTCTTATATTTTAAAAATGATTCAAATTTACAAATCACTTATTGCTTTGGGAAAAGAGGTTATCTTCTTCTGGATTCCCGGTCATGTCGGAATCCTTGGAAACACAGTCGTGGATCAGGAGGCTAAAAATGCACTAAAGGATACTATCATTAACTGTAATATTCCTTTTAGCGATTTTAAACCGTTGATTTTTAAATATATTTCTAATTTGTGGCAGAGTGGTTGGGATCTCCAAGTTCATAATAAACTTCATGAGATCCAGCCACTACTGCACACAAGTAATTTTAAAAGTTTTAGAGGTCGCAAAGACCAAGTTGTTTTAACACTTGTTTTAACTACCATTTTTATCTGTATATATATTCTCATATTATTGTATGAGATCACGTTTTAGTATAAAAGGGAGGCATGAAGTACTACTAATTTAAAATACTAATAATTTAAAAATTATAATTTTCACGTCCTGAATATAGCTGAAATATTGCTTGCTGGACGTTAAACAACAAATAATCAATCAATCAATATTACGTTCTGTATTTTCATCTATTTCTACGTCACTTACTCCCTTTTTATGTATGCTGTCTTCATCACTTTATGGAATACATGTACACTGGGATGCAGTTTTTGATAATCCAGGTAATTCATAAATTACTGCACCTGTTGAGAGTTTATATGTTGAAGCAAACAGCCGTCTTTGTTTCAAAGAAGACTTAAACTCGGTTTGTAATATGCAAGCAAATTAAAGGCGTATCCTGGCAATCCTGCTCACGACTGTTTTCAAACCTCGTTATGAAAATATTTTTGAAAACATTTAAACAAAATTCAACCTTTTAAGATCAGAATAAAACCTCGTTTGAACAATTCTGGTATAAATTTAGATGAAATTGCTGCTATTAAAATTCCACATAACCCACCTTGGTTAAACCCCAAACCGGTATTTATTTTTTGATCTAAGAAACCAAAAAATGTCTGACACAAACCTTTTTATTATTCAACAACACTTTGCAGAAATAAAATCTTACTATCCTGACCATTCTTCAATTTATACAGATGGACCGATGGACGGCGATAGTTGCATCTACCGCTGTCTTTGGAGAGCGTATTGAAACTCGTCGTCTTCCTTTCGGCTTCTTTTGTATTTAGTGCAGAAGCGCAAGCTATCCTTTTAGCACTAAAAATTTTTGCTTTGTCAGATGAGAGTAAATTTATTATCTGCTCCGATTCTCTGTCATTTCTTCAGGCAATCAAAAATTCTAAAAAATATTTCAAATTGATAAATCGCTGACAACTTTAGGTAAAGAAGTTGTATTCTTCTGGATTCAAAGTCATGTGGAAATCCATGGAAACACAGTCGTCGACAAGAAAACCTTAAATAATGACATCATTACAGTGTAATTGTAAAATACCTTTTACTAATTTTAAATCCTTTATTTTAAAATATATTTTTAATACATGGCAGAGTGGTTGTGATCGACAAGTTCATAATAAAGTTCACGAGATCCAGCCACTACTGCACAACAGTAATTTTTAAAGTTTTAGAGGTCGCAGAGACCAAGTTGTTTAACACGGTGTCGTCTTGGTCATACATAGTTATATTTTGCATATTTTTGCCGAATGTGTGCCATGCAACAGTCCATACACCATTAAGCATGTCTTGGTGGACGTGGCACATACACATTCAGGAATGTTTCTATTCTATAGATACAAATTTTAATTTATGTAAAACTGTCGCAGGCGACACAATTTTAAAGTTCTTAAAATAAATAAATTTATTTGATAAAATTTAATTTCGCTATTAATTATTATCCTTCGTACTTTTTATTTTTAAATTTCGCTATTATTTATGATCCTTCGTACTTTTTATCTGTATATACTCTTGATATTTATTGTACGAGATCACGTTTTAGTATAAAAGGGAGGCATGACGTACTACTAGTTTAAAAATTGTTATTCTCACGTCCTGAATATATCTGAAATATTGCTTGCTGGCCGTTAAACAACAAACAATCAATCATAAATTACAGAATGATGCAGAATCTGAAACTATGTAACATGCATCACCACTATCACCAATGTCCGATTAAAAACTTTTTATCTAGTTCATCGCTGTAATTTTCAAAGTCATTTATCTTCTCAATAATTTCTAATGGTGAATTATAAAATTCATTTAATGTTGGCCCTATAGCTGCTTGAATAGAATTTTCTGTCAGTGGTGTTACTTTAGTAGGCTGGACATAGTCTGTAGACAGTTCCGTTATAGGGTCCGACGTCAGTGGTGTTACTGTAGTAGGCTGAACAGTCTGTAGGCAGTTCTGTAAAAGGGTCCGCCGTCAGTTGTGTTACTATAGCAGGCTGAACAGAGTCTGTAGGCAGTTCCGTAAAAGGGTTGCCTCTAAACTATATATATATTTTTAAAAGCTGTTTAAATTGTGTATCAAAATCAATTAAAGGAGGGAAATGTTAAAATTAACACACTAATGTATATTTATTTTTTCAATAGTTGGAGAAGTGGTTCCTAAATTCTACCATTTTGTGTACTATAAAGTTCCATCTGACTCGGAATTAATTTTAACAATAACATGCTTTTCAATACAGAATTTTTTTTATCATCAGGCAAACATTTATATAGATAATAAAAAAAGCCATGGGGCTTAATTTGCTACTACATGGACTATTTATTCATAACGTGACTTGCTAATTATAATAAATCATCTCTTTGATTCACAAGTAAATAAGAATGAGTACATGAGGCCTTGTCTTTTCTGGGTTGTCTTCACTCGCAAATGGCCATTTACAGAAGACACATTTATACTATATTTATAGCAGAATATATTCTATTTCCAACCACAGGGCATCCATTATATTGTCAACCTTTTCTAATTAATTTAACAGAACACAGTTGTTTGTTTTTTTCTTGTCGGACACACGACCACGTTATAATTCTGACACAAATGTCACACTTCCTGTTTGACTTGCACCAATCAACACTGTATAGGTATTATTATGTTCGTAGTTTGACCATGTTAGTGATTGTTAAAGCATAGAAGAAGGGATGTCAACAGTTTCGTACAGCCAATAATAATTCTAGTAGTTGGGTACATTTTAAAGGTTTATGGCATCTGGGATAAAAGTTTTTCTTGTGATGGGAATGGAAAAAACAACGGTAGCTCAGCACAAAGAAAATGAAATCCGGTTGTAACAATTTTAGAACACTGTCTAACTGACATGTGGAATCATGTTAGATAGGTCTCGAACAAAAGTCCAACTTTTAGGCTCATTAGAACCATATAAACAGCAACTAATGTTATTTTCCTTTTTTGTCCAGTTGGTCTCATACGACTTAATATCATTGCTTGCGTCACTTTGACCGCACCGATATTGGAGTCTTGAAGCTTTACTTTCCACGTATTCAAGTACAGTACATTATTAATAACTGCATAAATCTGAAATCCTGTATAAAAAGAAATTTAATCTTTGTCATCTTTTAAAAAGAATTGTATTCCAGTGTGAAGCGTTGGTCTGCCTCAAAATACTCTATTTGTTCCTGTAGTTCAGCAATATTTTGTGAGAGGCTCTCTCCAGTTTAAAATAGTTGTTCAATTTGAGCTTTCAAATTATCTATATATTTGTGCACTTAATTATCTTGAAACTTGTTAATAAAAAAGAGCTCCATGGCTGTTTGGTTCTTGAATGTTTAAAATCGGTAAGTTCTTTTTCTTGTCGATCTTTAAACATTATAAATCTTCTGGTAAGATCAGAGGTAGCCATTCCGGCACGCTTTGTTGCAACTCCAATTAGGGTTTGTGTATTGTCTAGATTAGTCTTGATCTCAACATCAATGACAGACGCCCCGTGCGGGATCCGGGTGGCTAAAAGAATAGACCGCAGTAGCTTGTCGTAAAAGGCGACTAAATAGCGCCCAGTACCCTGACCGGCGTGTCAGGTCGGTTTGCCTAAAGACCGACTGGGATGTGTGCCCCAGGTGGTTGAATGGGGTACCCCTGGCAAGCTGGGGTTGTCAGGCCATAATACGGAAAACCTGACCGCAAACCATATTAGTGCACCGTGTTGGGAAAAATGCCACGTTCCTCGCACGTTAAAGAACGCTGCTGTAGTATTCGCTATGAGTAGGGATTTCGATCCCGCTACAGGAGGCTAAATTGCCCGACCCTATCCATCCTCCCATTTGCCAGTGGCAATCTAAAATCCGTTACCCCTATTTTTCCTTGTGTCCCATCCCATTTTCATTCATCATCATTTCATGTTCATTTTATCATCCATTTCATGTTCATCGTCTGAATATAGCTGAAATATTGCTGCTCGGGCGTTAAACACCATTAATCAATCAATGACAGAGCCCCGTGCGGGATCCGGGTGGCTAAAAGAATAGAACGCAGTCGCGCTAGCTTGTCGTAAAAGGCGACTAAATAGCGCCCAGTACCCCGACCGGCGTGTCAGGTCGGTTTGCCTAAAGACCGACTGGGATGTGTGCCCCAGGTGGTTGAATGGGGTACCCCTGGCAAGCTGGGGTTGTCAGGCGATAATACGGAAAACCTGACCGCAAACCATATTAGTGCACCGTGTTGGGAAAAATGCCACGTTCCTCGCACGTTAAAGAACGCTGCTGTAGTATTCGCTATGAGTAGGGATTTCGATCCCGCTACAGGAGGCTAAATTGCCCGACCCTATCCATCCTCCCATTTGCCAGTGGCAATCTAAAATCCGTTACCCCTATTTTTCCTTGTGTCCCATCCCATTTTCATTCATCATCATTTCATGTTCATTTTATCATCCATTTCATGTTCATCGCCTGAATATAGCTGAAATATTGCTGCTCGGGCGTTAAACACCATTAATCAATCAATCAATCAATCAATGACAGACAATTTCTGATCTAGGAAGTTTATGGCTATAAACAAACCTTAAACATAAATAAAAATATAAATTGAACCACCATTTGTTCTGAGAACAAATGAAAAGGTCTTTCCCACTGTTCCTCTAAAGTAAGAAAATGTAGGTGATGCTATGGGATTTTGTGTCTTGCTATAGCACAAAATGTCACTTCCAGTCATAAAAATGAGTTATTTGAGGAAAGAAAGTGGTCCCGAGCCAAAAAAATATATGGTTGTTAAGGACTTTCATTCCGTTGCTTGTGACAACAAGCCACTTCCGGTCATGAAATGACATATTTCAGTTAGTAATTCATTCTGATTCTAAAAATATATGGTTGCTAAAGATTTTTTTTATAACGGTCACTTTTTGGCAAACCTCCGCGGAAGAAGAAGAAAAATAATAATCGTAAGAAATACAAGGTCTTTCCACTGTAGTGGATCTGTATTTACTGCTGAGGCGCAAGCTATTCTTCTTGCGATGAAAATAGTTGCTTCGTCAGACGAGCACAAATTTATTATCTGCTCCGATTCTCTGTCATGTCTTCTTGCTATTGAAAACTTCAAATTTAAGAATCCTTATATTTTAAAAATTGTTCAAATTTACAAATCCTTGTAGGTTTGGGTAAAGAAGTTATGTTTTTCTGGATCCCAAGTCATTTGGGGATCCATGGGAACACGGTCGTGAACGAGGAGGCCAAAAAGGCCTTGAATAAAGATTTAATTAATTGTGCAATACCTTTTACTGATTTTAAAGCACTTATTTTTAAACATTTTTCTCGTTTGTGGCAGAGTGGTTGGGATCTAGAGGTTCATAATAAACTTCACTACTGCACAAAAATAATTGTAATTGTTTTAGAAGTCGTCGAGACCAAGTTGTTTTAACCAGATGTCGTCTTGGTCATACCAGGACGACTCATAGTTATATTTTAAATAACGAGCAACGACCCGAGTGTGTGCCATGCAACTGTCCATACACAATCAAGCATGTCTTGATGGACTGTGTGGACGTGGCCCACATTCGGGAACGTTTCTATTCTGTAGATACTTATTTTAATTTGTTTAAAACTGTCGCAGGCGACACAATTTTAAAGTTTTTAAAAGTAATTTATATAGCAAAATTTAAGTATACTGCTAATGGTGATATTGCATACTTTTTATTGTTTTAATTAAATTTTTATATGTATATTATCATTCTATTGTATGAGATCTTGTTTTAGTATTAAGGGAGGTATATAAAACGGATGTTTATAATCAAATGAGTTGATTTGTTCTTATTATCACGTCCTGAATATAGCTGAAATATTGCTTGCTGGACGTAAAACAACAATCAATCAATCAATCCACTGTAGTGGTAAAGACCTTAATTATCAATTATACTACCTTGATTCACATTTCAGCCAATTCTCTCGAATAGCCTTGTTTATAAGATCAGGTCGGCCCTCCAGTTGGAATTTGCCACATGCGGCAAAATTCCAGCATCTCGTATGCATTCTCTTGGTATTAATAGCCAGCTTGCTTTTCAGAATGTTTTTGTTATGTCGCTAATGTCTATGCATTTTTTACAAGTCAAATCAAGTACCTTTTCCCTATATATCTTGTCTAAACAAAAACCACATATTAGTAAAACGCAACAGATAACTCACACTTCCAGAGTTTCTCTTTCTTGCTGTTGTTGTTCGTCTTCCTGAATTTCAGCTTGTGTAACTTTTGAATGGGTACTGTGGGCACTGTAGAAAGAACATGAATAACAAATGAATTAACAGCACAATACCATTGTCTTTCAGAAATAATCATGATAGCGTAGAAATACAGGCCAAAAAACATTTCATGCTTGATGCTTTTGTGAAAAATAACCAAAACAAGTTACATTTTCCACACATATGAATTTTCATTTGTAAGATACATTTAATGCTTTGTAAAATTTTTATAGAATGTACTCAAATCAAGAAACACTTCCTTAAATATTGCATCTCGGGAAAGATCAAATAAAAACCTACAGATAACTCACACTTCCCGAGTTTCTCTTTCTTGTTGTTGTTCGTCTTCCTGAATTTCTGCTTGTGCAACTTTTTAATGGGTACTGTGGGCACTGTAGAAAGAACATGAATAACAAATGAATTAACTGCACAATACCATTCTCTTAAGGACATAATCATGATCATGTAGAATTTTTTTTTTTTTGGTGGGCTGTACTGTATAAATAGACATGATAGAAGAAAATTGTTTTAGTAGAAATTAAAATTTTCATTAAAAATTTATAGTATAAACTAGCTACACTGTTTAAATTATTTAAAACTGGTTATTTTTACTGGATTTGGAAGTTAGCTTTAAACTTAAACAAGTCCATCTTCTGTTTGCTGTGTGGGATTGTAGTGTTTGTAGTGACCCCATTGGTTCTTCTCGTATCAAACGGACTACAAAGGCATCTGTATTGCTCCCCATATACAGAACAAAGCTTTTCTTCATCATATATATATAATGAAGTTAAGACCTAAGGCTAAAAATGAAAATAAACATTGATAAAAGATTTATAAGAACTTACACAGCAGATTTATCTCCCGGCGTTTCTTTATGGGATGTTCTCTGTTAATAAAAAAACGTAATAAAAAACATTTTTTTGTAGAGATTTAAAATTAGCTTTAAACTTAAACAAGTCCCTCTTCTGTTTGCTGTAAGCGAGTGTAGTGTTTGTAGTGACCCCATTTATAATTATTCTCGTAACAAACTGACTACAAAGGCATCTTGAATATGAATGACATCTTTAGAAGTTTGTTTCAAAGATAAATTATTTATCAGGCTGTCATTGGACTTGTTCCAACTTGAAAAAACCACATCTTTACGTGCCATCATTTCGGTCATAAGCTAATATAGGTCAACCTGACTATTGTTCGTATGACAGGGCTGTTGTTAGACCATACTAATTAGAAAAGGGACAGTCGCAGGAAAATACCGACGAGACTTGAAGTGCGACATTGGTTTTAGTCGCATTGTGTTAGTGAGAAGAATGTAGCAAGTTTGCTGATAATGGTTCTGAACGAACTACCGTTGGTATTTGTTAGTGTATAGCATGTCGTATATCAGCTGGTGTTGATTGGTATACTGTTTTTAATATTTCTTCGGTTTTTGCAACCGTTGTAGGAGCATTTATGCAATGTTCTGATGCTTTATTGTCGACAAGCACAAACGATTGATCAAATTTTAGCAGCGATTGGCCAGTAACGTTGTTAACGTTATTGGCATTAACACTTGCTGTTCCAAATCGTTGCGAACTGACGGGTTGTATCGTAAGTTATGGTGAATCGAAGTGGAATTGACACTTTGAAATTTTTTTTGAACAAATTCAGTTGTTCTTTTAAGGCGGGTTTCTGTCAAATACGAAGTGTAATGGCCCTTCACCAGATCCGCGGCCTCCATCAGCCTGATCTAGGTCTCTAGAGCTTCAAGTTCTTGTTGATTATACTGTAGACTCTGGGTAATTGGATATCAAGTTTGTCAAGAAAAAATATCCGATTAGGCAGGATTTTCGATTTGACATTTTGAGAAGTCAAGTATTGATTTTGATGACGTAATAACATGTGTTCCAGTTTTGGTGCCCCTACAACAGTTGTACGTTGTATTACCATGTTTGTGTTTGATAATAAATTAATTGAACTGTTTTTAATTGTTTATTTGTTATAATAAAGAATTTTGACATTATTATGTTCTTCTGTTTCCCCAAAGATACGTGTATTCTTTGTTCAGAACACCATTTTTGTTGTTTACATTATTTTTATGGTTACAGTGAAACATGACTTATCTGTTTCTTTGATCGTTGAATATGTTCTGTGTGGACCATTTTATTTTTATTATTTTTAATTTATATTTCTTCGTAAGAAAGAAAAGGCTAACGTTTTTTTTTCATTAAAACAGATCTCACGAATGAATAAAGATAAATTATAGAAATTATTTTGTTTTTAATTTCCTCGTACTGCAAGTACCGGTTAATCTTTTTTTCACTGTACGATAAATTATCATCTCTAAACAGTTGGTTGACCTTTCATTCTTATTTCTCTATTTATTTTCGTTTTCAATGGTAATTCATAAATGTGGTAAATATAAACAGAATTATAATTTGTTGCATCAAAAACATTTACATTTCGATTTCCCTCTTTAATCACAAAAGTATATTTGAATTTTGAGACGAGTTGATTGTAATGGCGTCGTAGTAAATAATGTAAAAATCATCAATGACCGTCTCATCTTTTCATCGGTTGGATCGTTTAAAATTTATGATAAATCAGCGTTATATTTAATAAATTTGGAATCATTGTAAATACATGTACAGTTTGTATTTCTACATTCAGTAGGTGAAGAAATCGTTATGCAACAAGTTTGTTTACAGTCATGACGTAATATGTACACCTGTGCACATACATAAACTACCCTACAAACAAACAAATCTTCCTTTAACCGAATAACTTTTATTCATTTATGATTTTTTTAATGATTTTTAGAGACAGTAAAATGTACGAAATGCTCATATATAAAAACTTTACAGAATGTTCGAATGACTTCCGGCTATCACGATTGGAAATAAAAAGAAACAACAACAAAAGATAAATATTTTATTGATATAAAACACACCATTCTGAAAAACTTTATTGATAAATACAATATACAATTCATGTTAAACATTACAATTCAAAAAGGGTAACAGAAGTTGTCAAAGTACAAAAAAATGTGAATGAAATTCCAAACTTCCGGTCCATACGATCTCCTGAAATACAAAAAAATATCCGATTATTATACAAATTGACAACATTTTGGGCGAATATTCTATTCTATTCGCCGATATATCCAATGTTCCCATATCCTAATTCCCGATAAAAAATACATAGAAGGAATAGGAAATTGTTTGGTGTTTTGAAATTCTATCCCATTTGCCGATATATCCAAGTGGCCGATTTCGTGGAGTCTACTGTACTTCTAAAACAGCCTTTTGTCGCAAGAGTTCATTTTGCTGTTCAGCGAACTTCACTTTTAGCTAAGCAGCCTCCAGTTGAACCTTTTTACGAACTACTGAGGATTTTGTTGCTTAATGACTTGAAAAAGACCAATGTTTTAGCTTAACATCTCGCAGGGTAGTCAAAACGTTGCGCTTTATAAGGTTTTTTATCTTCAAATGTTCATATTTTAGATTACTGCTGAACAGTTCTGACATTATCATCAACACATGCCATAATACTGTATCAGTGAAGGTAACTAATGTTAAAAAATAATAGAAAAAGGAAATAACAAAATTCAAAGTAGCACGCTATTACAGAATTATGCGCACCATACAATAGCTAAAGGGTCATAATTTAGGACGTTCAAAAATTCTACGAAATGTATCATAGTATTTATAAAATAAACCCGAATAAATTTACAGAAGGGTTTTGAAGAATGTTGAAATTGTTTTTCAACACGTTAGACTAATTGAGCAATGACATAATAAGTACACAGCACAAAATTAAGGTACCGCATTATGCAATCAAAATGACCTATTATATGAGTAATGATGACAAAATCCTTAATAATCACACTTATAAAAACTTAAAAATTGTACAATACCTACGATTTGGTATCTTGAAACTGTGTGAAAATGTAGAAAACGTCAAAATGTGGCAAGGCAATAATGCCGGAAATCTAAAATAACATGTGAATACATAAAACTAATGTCGTAAAGTACAGAAAAAAGCAGATACGGAAAAGATTTCATCATTTACATGTAAATGCTATGGGTGGTATCATTTTCAGACATTAAGTGAAACATAAACTGCAGATCATAATGAGAATGTTTTTCAATGCAACATATTGCAAAAACCATGTATTTATATCTTACCATTTTAGCGGATCTTTTTCCTAAGGGTCAAGACTCGTTAAGGTACTTTTTCTCATTGCCAATAGCATCTAAGTAGATATGTTGCGGAAAATGTATTTGTTTTTTGAAAGCGTATTTGTTAATGTATATGGATAAACGATCCAATATAAAAAGAACAACCAAACATAAGATAGATCAGTTAAATGAACTTCTTCAACAAATAGATACAAATCGGCTGTTGTGTTCAATTGACCTGCAGCCACGACATTTGTCGACAAAAAAACCACTTGTTTATTTGTCTTTTGAAGCCCAATCTAAAAGAAAAATAGCAAAGAAAACCGACCGAACAACAAGAGCCAAAAGTCAAGGGACAGTTACAAATCCGGATATAGACAAAACGCAACACAAAAAACAGAGAGTAACCCGAACCCAATAAAAACCATGGGTGCACTCAGGTGCTCCGGACGAGTAAGCAGTGCCTGCCTCTAATTAGACACCCGTCGAGTTACTCATTGTCATGTCTAGGGAAAAGTCAAATCCAGGAATAGGAATCACTTCCTATGACTCGGCAAACATGTCAGATCGTATTTGAGACACTGATTTCCCATAACGATCAATTAAGTCATGTTGACGACCATAGAACTTCTGGAGAGATAACATCAACCTAGGTGCAACAAACCCTTGTTTGAGTAGTTTAGCAGTCAACAGCAGGTATGGTCTAGAAAATCGGAATACCGATCGCAAGATCTAGAATAACGTATAAGTGTCCGAGTGGGTAAAGGCCTTGAGGTCATTGATTGAAATAAGAACAAGTCGTTTAAGAAGGTCTATGAGTACTAAAGCATCATCAATTTTCAGAAATCTTGATGCTCTTAAAATTCTGTCTGACATTCATGACAAATATGTTGTTGTGCCGGCAGATAAGGCCCCTAACAACATCATTTTTATCTGCAAAAAACATTACATAGAGTGTTTAATTAATGAGTTAGGCATTGACAGTTCACTAGGCAATCCTACTTGCACATTCACTGCGCTTTCAAAAGAGGAGATTATTGAAAATCACAAAGCGGTATTGGCATCATTTGATCTCAAAATCAGAGTCGAAGATTGTGATCTCCCTTTATTGTATTGGATTCCTAAACTTCACAAAAATCCATACAAACAGCGTTTCATAGCAGGATCGTCTAAGTGTACTACCAAAACACTATTGCAACTCCTGACCACTATTTTAACAACAGTAAAAACGGGACTTCAAAAATACAGTGACATTTTCTACTCCAGAAGTGGAATAAATGAAATGTGGATATTAAAAAATTCAAAAGACCTGATAGACATCTTGAGGTCTGGATCTCTTTCCCATTGTAACAGCATTAAAACATTTGATTTTTCGACACTCTATACAGCCATCCCTCATACGCAGCTTAAAACCAGGCTAAAAGATCTTATAAAACGCTGCTTTTTCAAGAAAAACGGAAAGAGACGATATAAATACCTGGTAATTAGTCATGACAGATCTTACTTCGTCATCAATGACTCCAAAGCTAATACTAAATATACTGAAGACCAAATCTTTCACATGTTAGATTTTCTGATTGACAACATATTCGTCATGTTTGGAGGACATGTTTTTCAACAGACTGTTGGTATTCCAATGGGTACTAATTGTGCTCGTCTCCTCGCCGACCTGTTTTTGTACTCCTATGAGGCCTACTGAAGAAGAAAGAAAAGACTCTGGCCCAGACCTTTAATTTCACATTCCGCTATATTGATGATGTTTTGTCCCTCAACAATGGTAAATTTTGTGACTATTTACATTCAATTTACCCTAGAGAGCTTGAAATTAAAGACACCACCAATACACTAAGATCAGCCTCTTACTTAGACCTTCTTCTAATAACGATCGCAGGATCTAGAATAACGTATAAGTTGTCACGCTTGTCGTAGAGTCTAGTTAGTAGTTTTCCTGAGTCTATTTCTAGAAGTAGGTCTAAGTAAGAGGCTGAGCGTAGTGTATTGGTGGTGTTTTTAATTTCAAACTCTAAAAAGTCTAAGAATACATGTATATATTAAACAGTACTTAAGATATAAAGCAAAATGTCAAGTGTTTGCGCTACCGCAAATATATGTTTTGCTACATGCAGCAACTATCGCCACATGCGAGAAAACCATCAAAGTAAAAAACTACTGGTACTGGATGTCGTTTTCATGGAAATAGCAGGTTATATTCTTCCCTAAACGGTCAATTTCAGGTTGAGATGACCGAGTACCGATGAGCTCATGCTCTTTGTTGGTTTTTTTTTATTGTGTCACCCAGTTAAAAAGATTGATATGGTAACATAACTTCGATATCGTTTCGGGTGTTTTGGCCCCGTGCGGGATCCAGGTGGCTAAAAGAATAGACCGCAGTGGCGCTAGCTTGTCGTAAAAGGCGACTAAATAGCGCCCAGTACCCTGACCGGCGTGTCAGGTCGGTTTGCCTAAAGACCGACTGGGATGTGTGCCCCAGGTGGTTGAATGGGGTACCCCTGGCAAGCTGGGGTTGTCAGGCCATAATACGGAAAACCTGACCGCAAACCATATTAGTGTACCGTGTTGGGAAAAATGCCACGTTCCTCGCACGTTAAAGAACGCTGCTGTAGTATTCGCTATGAGTAGGGATTTCGATCCCGCTACAGGAGGCTCAATTGCCCGACCCTATCCACCCTCCCATTCGCCAGTGGCAATCTAAAATCCGTTACCCCTATTTTTCCTTGTGTCCCATCCCATTTTCATTCATCATCATTTCATGTTAATTTTATCATCCATTTCATGTTCATCGCCTGAATATAGCTGAAATATTGCTGCTCGAGCGTTAAACGCCATTAATCAATCAATCAATCGGGTGTTTTGATTGGAGGTCGGATATTTTCACAATGCCAAGTGTATAGAATATGGCGATGTGACAGTGATTGGTTTAACGAAGACTTGGGTTAAATTAAGTTGGCAGCATGATTCATCAGTTGTTTGTACTGGAATTGAATTTGTACAGATTTACTATTATCAACAGCAGCAGTTTGTACGTTACCATTACTAGCAGTTTTCTATTACGGAACATTTAAGTCTCTCTTTAGCAGTAAACATTGATACTTTATAATAAATTAGGTAACAGTCTATATCTACATTGACTTCATACTCATATCTTTGTATCAATAGTGAAGAATTGTTGATATTTTGCAGTTAAAGTTTGTCAGGTATGCTCCTTTTCAGATCTTCTATATCATCCTTGTTGGATTCAATTAATTTTCAAAAAGTGCTGTACTGTACAAGGTACTTTCTAACACTGGAAACCTGAAAATCAGTCAAAATTCAATTTAGGTGACCACGGCCCAGATAATGGGTCCAGATGAGAAAAAAATCATAATTGAGAGTTTTTGCTATGTTTATAATTGGCATCAAAAAGGTAAACTCCTTTTAAAATTTCACAAATATCTCGAGCCATTTTGGAGAAATGACCATTATATACTGCTACCTTCAACGTGTACGCCATCTTTTTTTTTTAATGTTTTTGTTTCTTAAATTGAGTTTTATCTTTTATGCCATATATGATTATGTATATTCACGTTCTTCATATCTTTATGTTTACAATAATTTTTCATATTTTACTAGTATATTAATAATTCATTACCAATTTTAAATGTGGTATTATGTAGTCTTTTTTCATAAATTAAACAAACGAAAGATGCATCCTGACCCCGAATTAAAATTACATAATAATCCTATCAAAATTGTAAAATAAACTACTTTTCTTGGTCTCATATTTGATTCAAGGCTAACCTTTCTACCCCATATCAAAATGTTAAAAAATAAATGAATTAAAGCATTAGATATTTTAAAAGTCGTATCCAGTACCGACTGGGGTGCTGAGTGCGATGTTTTACTGAATCTTTACAGATCGCTGGTTCCTAAGACCTCGACAAATCCAAAACATCCTAGTAAACCATGGTTCGATGACAGCTGTGAGGACGCTATTAAAGACCGGAAAAAGGCCGAACGACGCTTTAATAAACACCCAACTCAAAATAATCTTAACCATTTCCGAATTTTTCGAGCGAAAGCTCGCAGGGTAACTTTGTTTCTAAACTGAATAACCATACCCCCATGAATAAAATTTGGAACATGATTCGTAAAATTAAAGGTAAAAACAGTAAAACAAATGTCCATCATCTAAAGGATGGAACCCCGTGTGGGACCCGGGGCACAGGAGAATAGGCCCACGGCTTCCTCAGCCTGCAGTAAGAGTCTGCTAACAGAGGCAACACTTGCCGTGTGTTGCGACCCGTGTCGATTACAGGACGGGATTTCAGTAGGCCGGGTAAACGGTCCCGATAACCTACTGAACCCTTACTTTTTCTAGACGGGAAATCGAGTTAGCCCTGACTTCGATGAATCGGCATGTCACGTCTTGCCCTTTGTGAATCCTTCTCATTTTAGCTTTTCTATTACATTTATTTCTTTTCAAACTATTCCATGAAATGTATTAACCAGTTGATAGACAGCTTCCTTTAAGGATTCACAAAGAAGGCGGTGGCTGAAGGGCAAAGCTTCCTCAGCTTTATAGAGGCGACATGTTTGCCGTGTGTTGCAACCCGTGATGGTGGAGGAAGGGATCCTGGTGGTTGAGAGATCACTCTCTGCTGCATCCATTAGTGCGGGTCAGCGGGTTTGATTTTCAATACACCACTTTGGCCCTGACTTCAACTAGACGGGAGACCGGATGGACCCGGTTCGGTCAATTGGCTGGTCATGCCGAGCCCTTAACAAGCTTGTCGTCATTCTTCTTGTCACTTGATTTTATCTTGTGTATTCTACTACAAAAGTTGTTCAGTAACAGGCTGTTAAGAAGGCGGTGGCTCATGGGTCAATCAAGTAGACAGAGTTTCGAACGGTTGTATCGCCAGGTAACCCCGGGCACGAGGCATGCGTTCATTTGAGAAATTCGTCTGTTTGAGTATACCACCCTTGGAACACCTGATGCTTTCTGCTGGAGATCCGCAGACTCTAGGCATCGCCCATGTTGGCACTCCGTGGCGGGTGGGTGACAAGGGTGGTGAACCGCAATTTTCTAATCATGGCTTCCGAAACACCCCCTTTAACACAAAAAGGTCCAAAAAAAAGAAATAATGATTTCCCTCTCGAAGATTTGGTTGTAGAAGAAAGTTGGCCTAAATTTATTGTATTATATAGTAAAGACCCAACTAAACCTTTGGCAAAAGTATCTCCATTCATCATTGAAAAATCTATCAAGGGTTGTGCAGGAGACGTTAAAAACGTCACCAAAATGAAGTCCGGTTCCCTGCTAATAGAATGCAGTAGAAAACACCAATCGCTGAATTTACTCAAACTTTCCAAAATTGTAGATTTAGATATAACTAGCTCACCCCACAGAACGTTAAACTCGAGTCAAGGGATTATTCGCTATCGAGGTGAAGATCTCTCGGAATTATCAGTTTAGAACTAGAGCCTCAGGGTGTAACAAAAGTGAAAAGATTTATTGCTAACAGACAGGGTGTTCAGGTAAAACTGAACACCTTTCTGTTGAATTTCAATTCACCCACTGTCCCCGAGTCAATCAAGATTGGTCTCTACAAAATTAAAGTCAGCGCATACATATCCAACCCGGTGCGCTGCTTTAAGTGTCAAAAGTTCGGTCATGGAAAGGGACAGTGCAGAGGTCACCTGGTTTGTTTTAAATGTGCAGAAGAAGGACATGAGGGCTTTACCTGCACTAAAACTCCAAAGTGCGCCAATTGCGGTGAAGCCCACATGTCCTCATCCAAGGATTGTCAACACTTTAAAAAAGAAAAAGAAATACAAAAATTAAAAACTGAAAAGACCATCTCATACCCTGAGGCTCGTCGTCTGTATAATACCATGAATAATCCCTCGTCTACTGCATCAACGTCATACGCCAGTGTGGCCAAACGCGTTCTCACTTCAGTTGAAACGCAGACAATCATCACCTGGCCTATTGACAAACGGGAACCTTCAAAATTACCAGTTACAATAACAGACAAAATCATTAAATCTTCACGAAAATCTTCATCTTCTCAAACTGCTACGTCTTCAGCACCCTCTCAAACTGCTACGTCTTCAGCACCCTCTCAATCTGCTACGTCTTCAGCACCATCTCGTGGCCCACATTCGGGAACGTTTTTATTCTGTGAGTTCTTACTTTAATTTGTTTACAAATGTCGCTGGCGACAAAATTCTACAGTTCTTAAAGGAAATTAATTTGTATAATAAAATATAATCTCATACCATAACTATGCTGTTATTTAATATTTTATTATTTTAATCAGGTTATTTTTATGTGTATATACCCTCATTCTATTGTGTGAGATTACAGTTTTACTATATTTCGACAGGGTTGTTTCTATGCCAACTTTCTAATTGTTAAACATCATCAATTTATAAATTGTTCACGTCCTGAATATAGCTGAAATATTGCTTGCTGGACGTTAAACATCAATCAATCAATCAATCAATCAGCACCATCTCAATCCTCAACCAAATCTTCAAGCAGCCCCCAAAAAAATTCAAAAAATACCAACTCCAATTTAAATTCTTCTAACTCAAATAAAAAATCAAATCAAAAAGGAGATCGAACTCCAAAACTGCTGCGGGATCCCATCAAGGTCCACAACAGGTTTGGAAGTCTAGATAATCTAGACACTACTATCTGGGGCGATCCCATGGATACATTACCCCCAGATACTGGATCTAAAAGTAGATCCCCCAGCAGAAACCGGCGGAATAGCCCCAAAAAAACTGTCAACTATTCCCCTATTCGCAGACCATAATGGGTACAATAATACAATGGAATTGTCGAGGTCTTAAGATTAATTTTCTTGAGATTACATTATTAGTTCAAGCCTTTCTTCCTGTTGCATTTTGCCTCCAAGAATCCCACCTAAAACGAAGTGATAACATATCTTTAAAAAATTCCTCTATATACAGTACATATGTAGATGAGAATGATAGAGCTGCTGGCGGCTCTACCATTCTTGTAAAAGATCAAGTTCTACATAGCCCTGTAGACCTCAACACTGATCTTCAGGCGATTGCTGTTAGAATATCTTTAGACAAAACAATTACTTTATGCTCTCTGTATATCCCTCCGAATTCTTCATTAAATTTAAATCAGTTGAAACATCTTACTGATCAGCTTCCGGCCCCTTATATATTACTTGGGGACTTCAACGGACACAACCCTTTATGGGGCAGTAACACAATAAACGATAAAGGTAAAATTATCGAAGGCTTAATGAATCAGGAGGATCTGTGTATTTTTAATGATGGAACCAATACTTATTTACATCCTGGGAATGGATCATATTCGGCTATTGATCTTACAATAGCAGATCCTTCTCTGTTGCCCGATTTCTCATGGAAAGTCCATGACGATCTCTGTGGCAGTGATCACTTTCCTATTATCTTGGAATCTTTACACTCTTCAAACACCGAAAGAATCGCTCGGTATAAATTTGGCAAGGCCAATTGGCCTCTATTTGAACAACTCTGTATAGAGCGACTTAACTCGGACGTTTTTGAAGCTGTTTCTGATCCAATTTTAAAATTCAATGAAACACTTATTTCAATTGCTGATGAAACAATTCCTAAGACCTCGACAAATCCCAAACATCCTAGTAAACCATGGTTCGATGACAGCTGTGAGGACGCTATTAAAGACCGGAAAAAGGCCGAACGACGCTTTAATAAACATTCAACTCAAAATAATCTTAACCATTTCCGAATTTTTCGAGCGAAAGCTCGCAGGGTAACGAAACAAAGACGACGCACCTCTTGGCGTAACTTTGTTTCTAAACTAAATAACCATACCCCTATGAATAAAATTTGGAACATGATTCGTAAAATTAAAGGTAAAAACAGTAAAGCAAATGTCCGTCATTTAAAGGATGGACAAGACTTGTTAACATCAGAGTCAGATATATCTAACAAATTGGCCGAAACATTTGCAAAACACTCGTCCGCTGGAAATTATCATCCGGATTTTCAGCGTATCAAAACTCAAAAAGAAAAATCAAAACTTAATTTCCAGTCAAAAAATTTGGAAGATTACAATACACCTTTTTCTTTGGAAGAGCTAAAAACTTCTTTGAACAAATCTCACGACACAGCATGTGGTCCAGATGACATCCATTACCAACTTCTCAAACATCTGCCACAATCTTCTCTCCAATGCCTTCTGAGTCTTCTTAACAACATTTGGGAAACGGGTGACTTACCATCCATCTATATGGAAAATGGCCACTGTTGTGCCTATTCCAAAGCCAGGAAAAGATCACTCGGAAGCGTCCAACTATCGGCCTATAGCACTCACAAGCTGTCTTTGTAAAACCCCGGAAAGGATGATCAATGATCGCCTTGTCTGGTTTTTAGAATCCAACAATCTACTTTCTAATATTCAGTGCGGTTTTAGACAAGGGCGAAGTACCCTAGATCATCTTGTACGTTTCGAAACGTATATTCGAAACGCCTTTGCAAAAAATGAGCATGTTGTGTCTATCTTTTTCGATTTAGAAAAAGCGTATGACACAACATGGAAATATGGTATTTTAAAAGATCTTTTTGATATGGGGTTGAAAGGTAGACTTCCTACCTTTATTTCAAACTTTTTATCTGACAGAGAATTTAAAGTTAGGGTCAATTCTACTTTATCTGACCCTTTTGAACAGGAAATGGGTGTTCCTCAGGGAAGCATCCTTTCTGTCACTTTATTTAGTATCAAAATTAATAGCCTTGCTCAGGTTTTGAAAGATAATATTGATGGTTCTCTTTATGTTGACGACTTCCTCATATGTTACCGAGGAAAAAACATGAATAATATTGAACGTCAACTGCAGTTATGTTTAAATAGAATAGAGAAATGGGCAATGGAGAATGGTTTTATATTCTCCACTGCAAAAACCGTTGGGATGCATTTTTGTAATAAACGAAAGATGCATCCTGACCCCGAATTAAAATTATATAATAATCCTATCAAAATTTTAAAAGAAACTACTTTTCTTGGTCTCATATTTGATTCTAGGCTAACCTTTCTACCCCATATCAAAATGTTAAAAAATAAATGCCTTAAAGCATTAGATATTTTAAAAGTCGTATCCAGTACCGACTGGGGTGCTGAGTGCGATGTTTTACTGAATCTTTACAGATCGCTGGTTCGATCGAAATTGGATTACGGTTGCTTTATTTATGGTTCTGCTCGCAAGTCGTATGTCAAAATCCTTGATACTATACACCATCAGGGATTGCGACTATGTCTTGGAGCTTTTAGAACCACACCTGTAAATAGTTTATATGTAGAAGCAAACGAGCCTTCTTTGTATCAAAGAAGAGTTAAGCTCGCTTTGCAATATGCAACCAAACTGAAGGCGTATCCTGGCAACCCGGCCCACGACTGTGTTTTCAAACCTCTTTACGAAAATATTTTTGAAAAACATCCAAATAAAATTCAACCTTTTGGAATCAGAATAAAACCTCATTTGAACAACTCTGGTATAAATTTAGATGAAATTGCTGCTATTGAAATTCCACATAATCCTCCTTGGTTAAACCCCAAACCAGTATTTATTTATGATCTAAGAAAACATAAAAAGTCCGACACAAACCATTTAATAATACAACAACATTTTGCAGAAATTAAATCGTGTTATCCTGATTATAGTACTATTTATACAGACGGGTCAAAAGACGAAGATAAAGTTGCTTCAGCCGCTGTCTTCGGAGAGCGTGTTGAAACTCGTCGTCTCCCGTCTGCCTCATCTGTATTTACTGCTGAGGCGCAAGCTATTCTTCTTGCAATGAAAATAGTTGCTTCGTCAGACGAGCACAAATTTATTATCTGCTCCGATTCTCTGTCATGTCTTCTTGCTATTGAAAACTTCAAAGTTATGAACCCTAATATTTTAAAAATTATTCAAATTTACAAAGCCCTTGTAGCTTTGGGTAAAGAGGTTGTGTTTTTCTGGATCCCAAGTCATGTGGGAATCCATGGGAACACAGTCGTGGACGAGGAGGCCAAAAAGGCCTTGAATAACAATATAATTAATTGTGCCATACCTTTTACTGATTTTAAAGCATTAATTTTTAAATATATTTCTCGTTTGTGGCAGAGTGGTTGGGATCTAGAGGTTCATAACAAACTTCATGAAATCCAGCCACTACTTCACAAAAATAATTTTAATTGTTTTAGAAGTCGTCGAGACCAAGTTGTTATAACCAGGTGTCGTCTTGGTCATACCAGGACGACTCATAGTTATATTTTAAATAACGATCAACGACCCGAGTGTGTGCCATGCAACTGTCCATACACAATCAGGCATGTCTTGATGGACTGTGTGGACGTGGCCCACATTCCGGAACGTTTCTATACTGTAGATACGTATTTTACTTTATTTCAAACTGTCGCAGGCGACACAATTTTAAAGTTTTTAAAAGACATTAGTTTATATGACAGTATCCTACCAGAGGTACCAGTTACCTACACATTAGTGGAAAAGAGGTCCATCCGTGGTGGTGTCGAATACTAATTATGTCTTTACAGGTTGGCACACCCGTATAAATGGAGTTATTGGGGTAAATCAAAGGTGAACTTTTATCTTCTCATCCCTGCACTGCACCGGGTGTCCACGCTGGTTGATCTTGCTATAAGATTATAGTACAATATATGGTCAAGCTATTCGGAAGACGAGATGACATTATCTCAGTTCCTACCGAGAATGTGGTGGTTTATATGGACCCGCGGACCGTAGTGGGTAACGTGCTTGGAGAGTGCCACGCTCCTTGCACTACAAAGACCCCTTTTGTAGATTACTTTAAAGAGTTTATTGTAGCCACTAAAAGTCATATGTCAAAATCCTTGATACTATACATCATCAAGGATTGCGACTATGCCTTGGAGCTTTCAGAACCACACCTGTTGAGAGTTTATATGTAGAAGCAGGCGAGCCTTCTTTGTATCAAAGAAGAATAAAGCTCGCTTTGCAATATGCAACCAAATTAAAGGCATATCCTGGCAACCCGGCCCACGACTGTGTTTTCAAACCTCTTTATCAAAACATTTTCGAAAAACATCCAAACAAAATTCAACCTTTTGGCCTCCGAATTAAATCTCATTTGGAAAATTCTGGTATAAATTTAGATGAAATTGCTGCAATCGAAATTCCGTATAATCCCCCGTGGTTAAACCCCAAACCGATATTTATTTATGATCTAAGAAAACATAAAAAGTCCGACACAAACTATTTAATAATACAACAACATTATGCAGAAATTAAATCTTGTTACCCTGACTATAGTACTATTTACACAGACGGGTCAAAAGACGGTGATAAAGTCGCCTCGGCCGCTGTATTCGGAGAGCGTGTGTAAACTCGCCGCCTTCCGTCTGCCTCATCTGTATTTACAGCAGAGGCGCAAGCTATTCTTCTTGCGATGAAAATAGTTGCTTCGTCAGACGAATGCAAATTTATTGTCTGCTCCGATTCCCTGTCTTGTCTACTGGCTATTGAAAATTTCAAAATTAAAAATCCTTACATTTTAAAAATTATTCAAATCTACAAATCTCTTGTTGCTTTGGGAAAAGAGATTATCTTCTTCTGGATTCCCAGTCATGTCGGAATCCATGGAAACACAGTCGTGGATCAGGAGGCTAAAAATGCATTAAAGGCTACCATCATTAACTGTAATATTCCTTTTACCGATTTTAAAGCGTTGATTTTTAAATATATTTCTAATTTGTGGCAGAGTGGTTGGGATCTCCAAGTTCATAATAAACTTCATGAGATCCAGCCACTACTGCACACAAATAATTTTAAATGTTTTTGAGGTCGAAGAGACCAAGTTGTTTTAACAAGATGTCGTCTTGGTCATACCAGGACGACACATAATTATATTTTAAACAGTGAACCACGACCCGAATGTGTGCCATGCAACAGTCCATACACCATTAAGCATGTCTTGATGGACTGTGTGGACGTGGCCCACATTCGGGAACGTTTCTATAGTGCAGATACGTATTTTAATTTATTTAAAACTGTCGCAGGCGACACAATTTTAAAGTTCTTAAAGGAAATTAATTTATTTAATAAAATTTAATTTCACTATTAATTGTGATACTTCATATTTTTTATTGTTTTAACTACCATTTTTATCTGTGTATATTCTCATATTATTGTATGAGATCACGTTTTAGTATAAGAAGGAGGCATGACGTTCTACTAATTTAAAAATTATGGTTTTCACGTCCTGAATATAGCTGAAATATTGCTTGCTGGACGTTAAACATCAATCAATCAATCAATCAGATCGCTGGTTCGATCGAAATTGGATTACGGTTGTTTAATTTATGGTTCTGCTCGATACACCATCAGGGATTGCGACTATGTCTTGGAGCTTTTAGAACCACACCTGTAAATAGTTTATATGTAGAAGCAAACGAGCCTTCTTTGTATCAAAGAAGAGTTAAGCTCGCTTTGCAATATGCAACCAAATTGAAAGCGTATCCTGGCAACACGGCCCACGACTGTGTTTTCAAACCTCTTTACGAAAATATTTTTGAAAAACATCCAAATAAAATTCAACCTTTTGGAATCAGAGTAAAACCTCATTTGAACAACTCTGGTATAAATTTAGATGAAATTGCTGCTATTGAAATTCCACATTATCCTCCTTGGTTAAACCCCAAACCAGTATTTATTTATGATCTAAGAAAACATAAAAAGTTCGACACAAACCCTTTAATAATACAACAACATTTTGCAGAAATTAAATCTTGTTACCCTGATTATAGTACTATTTTTACAGACGGGTCAAAAGACGAAGATAAAGTTGCTTTAGCCGCTGTCTTCGGAGAGCGCGTTGAAACTCGTCGTCTCCCGTCTGCCTCATCTGTATTTACTGCTGAGGCGCAAGCTATTCTTCTTGCAATGAAAATAATTGCTTCGTCAGACGAGCACAAATTTATTATCTGCTCCGATTCTCTGTCATGTCTTCTTGCTATTGAAAACTTCAAAGTTAAGAACCCTAATATTTTAAAAATTATTCAAATTTACAAAGCCCTTGTAGCTTTGGGTAAAGATGTTGTGTTTTTCTGGATCCCAAGTCATGTGGGAATCCATGGGAACACAGTCGTGGACGAGGAGACCAAAACGGCCTTGAATAACAATATAATTAATTGCGCCATACCTTTTACTGATTTTAAAGCATTAATTTTTAAATATATTTCTCGTTTGTGACAGAGTGGTTGGGATCTAGAGGCTCATAACAAATTTCATGAGATCCAGCCACTACTTCACAAAAATAATTTTAATTGTTTTAGAAGTCGTCGAGACCAAGTTGTTTTAACCAGGTGTCGTCTTGGTCATAGTTATATTTTAAATAAGGATCAACGGCCCGAGTGTGTGCCATGCAACTGTCCATACACAATCAGGCATGTCTTGATGGACTGTGTGGACGTGGCCCACATTCGGGAACGTTTCTATACTGTAGATACGTATTTTACTTTATTTAAAACTGTCGCAGGCGACACAATTTTAAAGTTTTTAAAAGACATTAGTTTATATGACAGTATCCTACCAGAGGTACCAGTTACCTACACATTAGTGGAAAAGAGGTCCATCCGTGGTGGTGTCGAATACTAATTATGTCTTTACAGGTTGGCACACCCGTATAAATGGAGTTATTGGGGTAAATCAAAGGTGAACTTTTATCTTCTCATCCCTGCACTGCACCGGGTGTCCACGCTGGTTGATCTTGCTATAAGATTATAGTACAATATATGGTCAAGCTATTCGGAAGACGAGATGACATTATCTCAGTTCCTACCGAGAATGTGGTGGTTTATATGGACCCGCGGACCGTAGTGGGTAACGTGCTTGGAGAGTGCCACGCTCCTTGCACTACAAAGACCTCTTTTGTAGATTACTTTAAAGAGTTTATTGTAGCCACTAAAAGTCATATGTCAAAATCCTTGATACTATACATCATCAAGGATTGCGACTATGCCTTGGAGCTTTCAGAACCACACCTGTTGAGAGTTTATATGTAGAAGCAGGCGAGCCTTCTTTGTATCAAAGAAGAATAAAGCTCGCTTTGCAATATGCAACCAAATTAAAGGCATATCCTGGCAACCCGGCCCACGACTGTGTTTTCAAACCTCTTTATCAAAACATTTTCGAAAAACATCCAAACAAAATTCAACCTTTTGGCCTCCGAATTAAATCTCATTTGGAAAATTCTGGTATAAATTTAGATGAAATTGCTGCAATCGAAATTCCGTATAATCCCCCGTGGTTAAACCCCAAACCGATATTTATTTATGATCTAAGAAAACATAAAAAGTCCGACACAAACTATTTAATAATACAACAAAATTATGCAGAAATTAAATCTTGTTACCCTGACTATAGTACTATTTACACAGACGGGTCAAAAGACGGTGATAAAGTCGCCTCGGCCGCTGTATTCGGAGAGCGTGTGTAAACTCGCCGCCTTCCGTCTGCCTCATCTGTATTTACAGCAGAGGCGCAAGCTATTCTTCTTGCGATGAAAATAGTTGCTTCGTCAGACGAATGCAAATTTATTGTCTGCTCCGATTCCCTGTCTTGTCTACTGGCTATTGAAAATTTCAAAATTAAAAATCCTTACATTTTAAAAATTATTCAAATCTACAAATCTCTTGTTGCTTTGGGAAAAGAGATTATCTTCTTCTGGATTCCCAGTCATGTCGGAATCCATGGAAACACAGTCGTGGATCAGGAGGCTAAAAATGCATTAAAGGCTACCATCATTAACTGTAATATTCCTTTTACCGATTTTAAAGCGTTGATTTTTAAATATATTTCTAATTTGTGGCAGAGTGGTTGGGATCTCCAAGTTCATAATAAACTTCATGAGATCCAGCCACTACTGCACACAAATAATTTTAAATGTTTTTGAGGTCGAAGAGACCAAGTTGTTTTAACAAGATGTCGTCTTGGTCATACCAGGACGACACATAATTATATTTTAAACAGTGAACCACGACCCGAATGTGTGCCATGCAACAGTCCATACACCATTAAGCATGTCTTGATGGACTGTGTGGACGTGGCCCACATTCGGGAACGTTTCTATAGTGCAGATACGTATTTTAATTTATTTAAAACTTTAATTTATTTAAAACTGTCGCAGGCGACACAATTTTAAAGTTCTTAAAGGAAATTAATTTATTTAATAAAATTTAATTTCACTATTAATTGTGATACTTCATATTTTTTATTGTTTTAACTACCATTTTTATCTGTGTATATTCTCATATTATTGTATGAGATCACGTTTTAGTATAAGAAGGAGGCATGACGTTCTACTAATTTAAAAATTATGGTTTTCACGTCCTGAATATAGCTGAAATATTGCTTGCTGGACGTTAAACATCAATCAATCAATCAATCAGATCGCTGGTTCGATCGAAATTGGATTACGGTTGTTTAATTTATGGTTCTGCTCGATACACCATCAGGGATTGCGACTATGTCTTGGAGCTTTTAGAACCACACCTGTAAATAGTTTATATGTAGAAGCAAACGAGCCTTCTTTGTATCAAAGAAGAGTTAAGCTCGCTTTGCAATATGCAACCAAATTGAAAGCGTATCCTGGCAACACGGCCCACGACTGTGTTTTCAAACCTCTTTACGAAAATATTTTTGAAAAACATCCAAATAAAATTCAACCTTTTGGAATCAGAGTAAAACCTCATTTGAACAACTCTGGTATAAATTTAGATGAAATTGCTGCTATTGAAATTCCACATTATCCTCCTTGGTTAAACCCCAAACCAGTATTTATTTATGATCTAAGAAAACATAAAAAGTTCGACACAAACCCTTTAATAATACAACATTTTGCAGAAATTAAATCTTGTTACCCTGATTATAGTACTATTTTTACAGACGGGTCAAAAGACGAAGATAAAGTTGCTTTAGCCGCTGTCTTCGGAGAGCGCGTTGAAACTCGTCGTCTCCCGTCTGCCTCATCTGTATTTACTGCTGAGGCGCAAGCTATTCTTCTTGCAATGAAAATAATTGCTTCGTCAGACGAGCACAAATTTATTATCTGCTCCGATTCTCTGTCATGTCTTCTTGCTATTGAAAACTTCAAAGTTAAGAACCCTAATATTTTAAAAATTATTCAAATTTACAAAGCCCTTGTAGCTTTGGGTAAAGATGTTGTGTTTTTCTGGATCCCAAGTCATGTGGGAATCCATGGGAACACAGTCGTGGACGAGGAGACCAAAACGGCCTTGAATAACAATATAATTAATTGCGCCATACCTTTTACTGATTTTAAAGCATTAATTTTTAAATATATTTCTCGTTTGTGACAGAGTGGTTGGGATCTAGAGGCTCATAACAAATTTCATGAGATCCAGCCACTACTTCACAAAAATAATTTTAATTGTTTTAGAAGTCGTCGAGACCAAGTTGTTTTAACCAGGTGTCGTCTTGGTCATAGTTATATTTTAAATAAGGATCAACGGCCCGAGTGTGTGCCATGCAACTGTCCATACACAATCAGGCATGTCTTGATGGACTGTGTGGACGTGGCCCACATTCGGGAACGTTTCTATACTGTAGATACGTATTTTACTTTATTTAAAACTGTCGCAGGCGACACAATTTTAAAGTTTTTAAAAGACATTAGTTTATATGACAGTATCCTACCAGAGGTACCAGTTACCTACACATTAGTGGAAAAGAGGTCCATCCGTGGTGGTGTCGAATACTAATTATGTCTTTACAGGTTGGCACACCCGTATAAATGGAGTTATTGGGGTAAATCAAAGGTGAACTTTTATCTTCTCATCCCTGCACTGCACCGGGTGTCCACGCTGGTTGATCTTGCTATAAGATTATAGTACAATATATGGTCAAGCTATTCGGAAGACGAGATGACATTATCTCAGTTCCTACCGAGAATGTGGTGGTTTATATGGACCCGCGGACCGTAGTGGGTAACGTGCTTGGAGAGTGCCACGCTCCTTGCACTACAAAGACCTCTTTTGTAGATTACTTTAAAGAGTTTATTGTAGCCACTAAAAGTCATATGTCAAAATCCTTGATACTATACATCATCAAGGATTGCGACTATGCCTTGGAGCTTTCAGAACCACACCTGTTGAGAGTTTATATGTAGAAGCAGGCGAGCCTTCTTTGTATCAAAGAAGAATAAAGCTCGCTTTGCAATATGCAACCAAATTAAAGGCATATCCTGGCAACCCGGCCCACGACTGTGTTTTCAAACCTCTTTATCAAAACATTTTCGAAAAACATCCAAACAAAATTCAACCTTTTGGCCTCCGAATTAAATCTCATTTGGAAAATTCTGGTATAAATTTAGATGAAATTGCTGCAATCGAAATTCCGTATAATCCCCCGTGGTTAAACCCCAAACCGATATTTATTTATGATCTAAGAAAACATAAAAAGTCCGACACAAACTATTTAATAATACAACAAAATTATGCAGAAATTAAATCTTGTTACCCTGACTATAGTACTATTTACACAGACGGGTCAAAAGACGGTGATAAAGTCGCCTCGGCCGCTGTATTCGGAGAGCGTGTGTAAACTCGCCGCCTTCCGTCTGCCTCATCTGTATTTACAGCAGAGGCGCAAGCTATTCTTCTTGCGATGAAAATAGTTGCTTCGTCAGACGAATGCAAATTTATTGTCTGCTCCGATTCCCTGTCTTGTCTACTGGCTATTGAAAATTTCAAAATTAAAAATCCTTACATTTTAAAAATTATTCAAATCTACAAATCTCTTGTTGCTTTGGGAAAAGAGATTATCTTCTTCTGGATTCCCAGTCATGTCGGAATCCATGGAAACACAGTCGTGGATCAGGAGGCTAAAAATGCATTAAAGGCTACCATCATTAACTGTAATATTCCTTTTACCGATTTTAAAGCGTTGATTTTTAAATATATTTCTAATTTGTGGCAGAGTGGTTGGGATCTCCAAGTTCATAATAAACTTCATGAGATCCAGCCACTACTGCACACAAATAATTTTAAATGTTTTTGAGGTCGAAGAGACCAAGTTGTTTTAACAAGATGTCGTCTTGGTCATACCAGGACGACACATAATTATATTTTAAACAGTGAACCACGACCCGAATGTGTGCCATGCAACAGTCCATACACCATTAAGCATGTCTTGATGGACTGTGTGGACGTGGCCCACATTCGGGAACGTTTCTATAGGGCAGATACGTATTTTAATTTATTTAAAACTGTCGCAGGCGACACAATTTTAAAGTTCTTAAAGGAAATTAATTTATTTAATAAAATTTAATTTCACTATTAATTGTGATACTTCATATTTTTTATTGTTTTAACTACCATTTTTATCTGTGTATATTCTCATATTATTGTATGAGATCACGTTTTAGTATAAGAAGGAGGCATGACGTTCTACTAATTTAAAAATTATGGTTTTCACGTCCTGAATATAGCTGAAATATTGCTTGCTGGACGTTAAACATCAATCAATCAATCAATCAGATCGCTGGTTCGATCGAAATTGGATTACGGTTGTTTAATTTATGGTTCTGCTCGATACACCATCAGGGATTGCGACTATGTCTTGGAGCTTTTAGAACCACACCTGTAAATAGTTTATATGTAGAAGCAAACGAGCCTTCTTTGTATCAAAGAAGAGTTAAGCTCGCTTTGCAATATGCAACCAAATTGAAAGCGTATCCTGGCAACACGGCCCACGACTGTGTTTTCAAACCTCTTTACGAAAATATTTTTGAAAAACATCCAAATAAAATTCAACCTTTTGGAATCAGAGTAAAACCTCATTTGAACAACTCTGGTATAAATTTAGATGAAATTGCTGCTATTGAAATTCCACATTATCCTCCTTGGTTAAACCCCAAACCAGTATTTATTTATGATCTAAGAAAACATAAAAAGTTCGACACAAACCCTTTAATAATACAACAACATTTTGCAGAAATTAAATCTTGTTACCCTGATTATAGTACTATTTTTACAGACGGGTCAAAAGACGAAGATAAAGTTGCTTTAGCCGCTGTCTTCGGAGAGCGCGTTGAAACTCGTCGTCTCCCGTCTGCCTCATCTGTATTTACTGCTGAGGCGCAAGCTATTCTTCTTGCAATGAAAATAATTGCTTCGTCAGACGAGCACAAATTTATTATCTGCTCCGATTCTCTGTCATGTCTTCTTGCTATTGAAAACTTCAAAGTTAAGAACCCTAATATTTTAAAAATTATTCAAATTTACAAAGCCCTTGTAGCTTTGGGTAAAGATGTTGTGTTTTTCTGGATCCCAAGTCATGTGGGAATCCATGGGAACACAGTCGTGGACGAGGAGACCAAAACGGCCTTGAATAACAATATAATTAATTGCGCCATACCTTTTACTGATTTTAAAGCATTAATTTTTAAATATATTTCTCGTTTGTGACAGAGTGGTTGGGATCTAGAGGCTCATAACAAATTTCATGAGATCCAGCCACTACTTCACAAAAATAATTTTAATTGTTTTAGAAGTCGTCGAGACCAAGTTGTTTTAACCAGGTGTCGTCTTGGTCATAGTTATATTTTAAATAAGGATCAACGGCCCGAGTGTGTGCCATGCAACTGTCCATACACAATCAGGCATGTCTTGATGGACTGTGTGGACGTGGCCCACATTCGGGAACGTTTCTATACTGTAGATACGTATTTTACTTTATTTAAAACTGTCGCAGGCGACACAATTTTAAAGTTTTTAAAAGACATTAGTTTATATGACAGTATCCTACCAGAGGTACCAGTTACCTACACATTAGTGGAAAAGAGGTCCATCCGTGGTGGTGTCGAATACTAATTATGTCTTTACAGGTTGGCACACCCGTATAAATGGAGTTATTGGGGTAAATCAAAGGTGAACTTTTATCTTCTCATCCCTGCACTGCACCGGGTGTCCACGCTGGTTGATCTTGCTATAAGATTATAGTACAATATATGGTCAAGCTATTCGGAAGACGAGATGACATTATCTCAGTTCCTACCGAGAATGTGGTGGTTTATATGGACCCGCGGACCGTAGTGGGTAACGTGCTTGGAGAGTGCCACGCTCCTTGCACTACAAAGACCTCTTTTGTAGATTACTTTAAAGAGTTTATTGTAGCCACTAAAAGTCATATGTCAAAATCCTTGATACTATACATCATCAAGGATTGCGACTATGCCTTGGAGCTTTCAGAACCACACCTGTTGAGAGTTTATATGTAGAAGCAGGCGAGCCTTCTTTGTATCAAAGAAGAATAAAGCTCGCTTTGCAATATGCAACCAAATTAAAGGCATATCCTGGCAACCCGGCCCACGACTGTGTTTTCAAACCTCTTTATCAAAACATTTTCGAAAAACATCCAAACAAAATTCAACCTTTTGGCCTCCGAATTAAATCTCATTTGGAAAATTCTGGTATAAATTTAGATGAAATTGCTGCAATCGAAATTCCGTATAATCCCCCGTGGTTAAACCCCAAACCGATATTTATTTATGATCTAAGAAAACATAAAAAGTCCGACACAAACTATTTAATAATACAACAAAATTATGCAGAAATTAAATCTTGTTACCCTGACTATAGTACTATTTACACAGACGGGTCAAAAGACGGTGATAAAGTCGCCTCGGCCGCTGTATTCGGAGAGCGTGTGTAAACTCGCCGCCTTCCGTCTGCCTCATCTGTATTTACAGCAGAGGCGCAAGCTATTCTTCTTGCGATGAAAATAGTTGCTTCGTCAGACGAATGCAAATTTATTGTCTGCTCCGATTCCCTGTCTTGTCTACTGGCTATTGAAAATTTCAAAATTAAAAATCCTTACATTTTAAAAATTATTCAAATCTACAAATCTCTTGTTGCTTTGGGAAAAGAGATTATCTTCTTCTGGATTCCCAGTCATGTCGGAATCCATGGAAACACAGTCGTGGATCAGGAGGCTAAAAATGCATTAAAGGCTACCATCATTAACTGTAATATTCCTTTTACCGATTTTAAAGCGTTGATTTTTAAATATATTTCTAATTTGTGGCAGAGTGGTTGGGATCTCCAAGTTCATAATAAACTTCATGAGATCCAGCCACTACTGCACACAAATAATTTTAAATGTTTTTGAGGTCGAAGAGACCAAGTTGTTTTAACAAGATGTCGTCTTGGTCATACCAGGACGACACATAATTATATTTTAAACAGTGAACCACGACCCGAATGTGTGCCATGCAACAGTCCATACACCATTAAGCATGTCTTGATGGACTGTGTGGACGTGGCCCACATTCGGGAACGTTTCTATAGTGCAGATACGTATTTTAATTTATTTAAAACTGTCGCAGGCGACACAATTTTAAAGTTCTTAAAGGAAATTAATTTATTTAATAAAATTTAATTTCACTATTAATTGTGATACTTCATATTTTTTATTGTTTTAACTACCATTTTTATCTGTGTATATTCTCATATTATTGTATGAGATCACGTTTTAGTATAAGAAGGAGGCATGACGTTCTACTAATTTAAAAATTATGGTTTTCACGTCCTGAATATAGCTGAAATATTGCTTGCTGGACGTTAAACATCAATCAATCAATCAATCAGATCGCTGGTTCGATCGAAATTGGATTACGGTTGTTTAATTTATGGTTCTGCTCGATACACCATCAGGGATTGCGACTATGTCTTGGAGCTTTTAGAACCACACCTGTAAATAGTTTATATGTAGAAGCAAACGAGCCTTCTTTGTATCAAAGAAGAGTTAAGCTCGCTTTGCAATATGCAACCAAATTGAAAGCGTATCCTGGCAACACGGCCCACGACTGTGTTTTCAAACCTCTTTACGAAAATATTTTTGAAAAACATCCAAATAAAATTCAACCTTTTGGAATCAGAGTAAAACCTCATTTGAACAACTCTGGTATAAATTTAGATGAAATTGCTGCTATTGAAATTCCACATTATCCTCCTTGGTTAAACCCCAAACCAGTATTTATTTATGATCTAAGAAAACATAAAAAGTTCGACACAAACCCTTTAATAATACAACATTTTGCAGAAATTAAATCTTGTTACCCTGATTATAGTACTATTTTTACAGACGGGTCAAAAGACGAAGATAAAGTTGCTTTAGCCGCTGTCTTCGGAGAGCGCGTTGAAACTCGTCGTCTCCCGTCTGCCTCATCTGTATTTACTGCTGAGGCGCAAGCTATTCTTCTTGCAATGAAAATAATTGCTTCGTCAGACGAGCACAAATTTATTATCTGCTCCGATTCTCTGTCATGTCTTCTTGCTATTGAAAACTTCAAAGTTAAGAACCCTAATATTTTAAAAATTATTCAAATTTACAAAGCCCTTGTAGCTTTGGGTAAAGATGTTGTGTTTTTCTGGATCCCAAGTCATGTGGGAATCCATGGGAACACAGTCGTGGACGAGGAGACCAAAACGGCCTTGAATAACAATATAATTAATTGCGCCATACCTTTTACTGATTTTAAAGCATTAATTTTTAAATATATTTCTCGTTTGTGACAGAGTGGTTGGGATCTAGAGGCTCATAACAAATTTCATGAGATCCAGCCACTACTTCACAAAAATAATTTTAATTGTTTTAGAAGTCGTCGAGACCAAGTTGTTTTAACCAGGTGTCGTCTTGGTCATAGTTATATTTTAAATAAGGATCAACGGCCCGAGTGTGTGCCATGCAACTGTCCATACACAATCAGGCATGTCTTGATGGACTGTGTGGACGTGGCCCACATTCGGGAACGTTTCTATACTGTAGATACGTATTTTACTTTATTTAAAACTGTCGCAGGCGACACAATTTTAAAGTTTTTAAAAGACATTAGTTTATATGACAGTATCCTACCAGAGGTACCAGTTACCTACACATTAGTGGAAAAGAGGTCCATCCGTGGTGGTGTCGAATACTAATTATGTCTTTACAGGTTGGCACACCCGTATAAATGGAGTTATTGGGGTAAATCAAAGGTGAACTTTTATCTTCTCATCCCTGCACTGCACCGGGTGTCCACGCTGGTTGATCTTGCTATAAGATTATAGTACAATATATGGTCAAGCTATTCGGAAGACGAGATGACATTATCTCAGTTCCTACCGAGAATGTGGTGGTTTATATGGACCCGCGGACCGTAGTGGGTAACGTGCTTGGAGAGTGCCACGCTCCTTGCACTACAAAGACCTCTTTTGTAGATTACTTTAAAGAGTTTATTGTAGCCACTAAAAGTCATATGTCAAAATCCTTGATACTATACATCATCAAGGATTGCGACTATGCCTTGGAGCTTTCAGAACCACACCTGTTGAGAGTTTATATGTAGAAGCAGGCGAGCCTTCTTTGTATCAAAGAAGAATAAAGCTCGCTTTGCAATATGCAACCAAATTAAAGGCATATCCTGGCAACCCGGCCCACGACTGTGTTTTCAAACCTCTTTATCAAAACATTTTCGAAAAACATCCAAACAAAATTCAACCTTTTGGCCTCCGAATTAAATCTCATTTGGAAAATTCTGGTATAAATTTAGATGAAATTGCTGCAATCGAAATTCCGTATAATCCCCCGTGGTTAAACCCCAAACCGATATTTATTTATGATCTAAGAAAACATAAAAAGTCCGACACAAACTATTTAATAATACAACAAAATTATGCAGAAATTAAATCTTGTTACCCTGACTATAGTACTATTTACACAGACGGGTCAAAAGACGGTGATAAAGTCGCCTCGGCCGCTGTATTCGGAGAGCGTGTGTAAACTCGCCGCCTTCCGTCTGCCTCATCTGTATTTACAGCAGAGGCGCAAGCTATTCTTCTTGCGATGAAAATAGTTGCTTCGTCAGACGAATGCAAATTTATTGTCTGCTCCGATTCCCTGTCTTGTCTACTGGCTATTGAAAATTTCAAAATTAAAAATCCTTACATTTTAAAAATTATTCAAATCTACAAATCTCTTGTTGCTTTGGGAAAAGAGATTATCTTCTTCTGGATTCCCAGTCATGTCGGAATCCATGGAAACACAGTCGTGGATCAGGAGGCTAAAAATGCATTAAAGGCTACCATCATTAACTGTAATATTCCTTTTACCGATTTTAAAGCGTTGATTTTTAAATATATTTCTAATTTGTGGCAGAGTGGTTGGGATCTCCAAGTTCATAATAAACTTCATGAGATCCAGCCACTACTGCACACAAATAATTTTAAATGTTTTTGAGGTCGAAGAGACCAAGTTGTTTTAACAAGATGTCGTCTTGGTCATACCAGGACGACACATAATTATATTTTAAACAGTGAACCACGACCCGAATGTGTGCCATGCAACAGTCCATACACCATTAAGCATGTCTTGATGGACTGTGTGGACGTGGCCCACATTCGGGAACGTTTCTATAGGGCAGATACGTATTTTAATTTATTTAAAACTGTCGCAGGCGACACAATTTTAAAGTTCTTAAAGGAAATTAATTTATTTAATAAAATTTAATTTCACTATTAATTGTGATACTTCATATTTTTTATTGTTTTAACTACCATTTTTATCTGTGTATATTCTCATATTATTGTATGAGATCACGTTTTAGTATAAGAAGGAGGCATGACGTTCTACTAATTTAAAAATTATGGTTTTCACGTCCTGAATATAGCTGAAATATTGCTTGCTGGACGTTAAACATCAATCAATCAATCAATCAGATCGCTGGTTCGATCGAAATTGGATTACGGTTGTTTAATTTATGGTTCTGCTCGATACACCATCAGGGATTGCGACTATGTCTTGGAGCTTTTAGAACCACACCTGTAAATAGTTTATATGTAGAAGCAAACGAGCCTTCTTTGTATCAAAGAAGAGTTAAGCTCGCTTTGCAATATGCAACCAAATTGAAAGCGTATCCTGGCAACACGGCCCACGACTGTGTTTTCAAACCTCTTTACGAAAATATTTTTGAAAAACATCCAAATAAAATTCAACCTTTTGGAATCAGAGTAAAACCTCATTTGAACAACTCTGGTATAAATTTAGATGAAATTGCTGCTATTGAAATTCCACATTATCCTCCTTGGTTAAACCCCAAACCAGTATTTATTTATGATCTAAGAAAACATAAAAAGTTCGACACAAACCCTTTAATAATACAACATTTTGCAGAAATTAAATCTTGTTACCCTGATTATAGTACTATTTTTACAGACGGGTCAAAAGACGAAGATAAAGTTGCTTTAGCCGCTGTCTTCGGAGAGCGCGTTGAAACTCGTCGTCTCCCGTCTGCCTCATCTGTATTTACTGCTGAGGCGCAAGCTATTCTTCTTGCAATGAAAATAATTGCTTCGTCAGACGAGCACAAATTTATTATCTGCTCCGATTCTCTGTCATGTCTTCTTGCTATTGAAAACTTCAAAGTTAAGAACCCTAATATTTTAAAAATTATTCAAATTTACAAAGCCCTTGTAGCTTTGGGTAAAGATGTTGTGTTTTTCTGGATCCCAAGTCATGTGGGAATCCATGGGAACACAGTCGTGGACGAGGAGACCAAAACGGCCTTGAATAACAATATAATTAATTGCGCCATACCTTTTACTGATTTTAAAGCATTAATTTTTAAATATATTTCTCGTTTGTGACAGAGTGGTTGGGATCTAGAGGCTCATAACAAATTTCATGAGATCCAGCCACTACTTCACAAAAATAATTTTAATTGTTTTAGAAGTCGTCGAGACCAAGTTGTTTTAACCAGGTGTCGTCTTGGTCATAGTTATATTTTAAATAAGGATCAACGGCCCGAGTGTGTGCCATGCAACTGTCCATACACAATCAGGCATGTCTTGATGGACTGTGTGGACGTGGCCCACATTCGGGAACGTTTCTATACTGTAGATACGTATTTTACTTTATTTAAAACTGTCGCAGGCGACACAATTTTAAAAGTTTTTAAAAGACATTAGTTTATATGACAGTATCCTACCAGAGGTACCAGTTACCTACACATTAGTGGAAAAGAGGTCCATCCGTGGTGGTGTCGAATACTAATTATGTCTTTACAGGTTGGCACACCCGTATAAATGGAGTTATTGGGGTAAATCAAAGGTGAACTTTTATCTTCTCATCCCTGCACTGCACCGGGTGTCCACGCTGGTTGATCTTGCTATAAGATTATAGTACAATATATGGTCAAGCTATTCGGAAGACGAGATGACATTATCTGAGTTCCTACCGAGAATGTGGTGGTTTATATGGACCCGCGGACCGTAGTGGGTAACGTGCTTGGAGAGTGCCACGCTCCTTGCACTACAAAGACCCCTTTTGTAGATTACTTTAAAGAGTTTATTGTAGCCACTAAAAATGCTAAATCCTCCGCCCCTACCCAAAATACCATACTTTTCCAATAGCAGTCTAAATTGTGTTCCCTGTGTCCCATCCCACACCCCTTTTGCATTGATTGTTTGTTAATTGTTCTCGTCCAGAATATAGCTGAAGTACTGCTCACTGCACGTAAATCGGACATCAAATCAATCAATCAATCAATACAATATTCAATAAGCCTTTATGAAAGTGTTTCTCATTGTTGTGTTAAGTACGCATTCATGCCCTAACTGAAAACTGTGTTAGGCATCATGTGCAATATAATGCAGGTCTTTGAAGTAACTAGCTACAGTTGGGCAATACAAACGTATTCAGTAATACTGCATCTCTTTTCTGTACATTAAAAATCGGTAAAAGACTCATTGCTTATATAAGAGTTTGACTTGTACGTATTTTTTTTCAGAACCACTAATGCCACGACTAAGCATAAATGATTTATCAGTAACTGTACCAAATAAGGTATAAAATATTTATTGGCATCACTGCATCTTTTGACTGGTATGTGTTGAAAATAGCCATCAATGACCATTTATCTATTCTCATTGGTAGCCAGTGGTCGAGATCTAAGATTTCCCCTCGGTTTGCCGAGACTGGCTAGGGCTGTACATGCATAAAATTTGTCTCTTAATTTGATAATGAAGTTAATAAATGATCATCCATTTGATTCTGAAATGTTGATTGATACAATTGTTATGTATCAAGAAATGAACATTTTTGTGAATATGAATTGTTTTCACGAAGATGACAATTTAGATACTCTTAATAGAGATGAACTTGTAAGGAGACGAGATAAAAGTTTGGACATTAAGCTTGAAAAAGTTAAAGTGTTAAAGAAACATCTGGATATGCCTGATCTAGTAAACCTAGCGCATTGTGCTATACATATAGCAAATCAAAAGTGTGGTCCTCAAAAAAAGAAAGAAGCAAGGGGACAATGCAAACAAGTCTGGAGCCAAAAAAAAAAACAAAAATGAAAAAATGATGAAGCATCGGTAGTAATATTTTATGATGTTTTAGTTGAAAGAACTTGAAGAGTAAATAAGATAACCAATAAGAAACGAATAATCTCCTTTGTTATTAGAAATGTTTTTAAGCAACATCCGTGTAGTAATTATTCTAATTATTTAAAAAGATGTACAATTTACTACAATACATATATTTAGTTATTTTGTTTCATATAAGTTTGCGCTCAATGTAAATACTTTTCAATCGATTTGCACACCAATATAAATAGCCGTTAGAGGTAAAGTACATTTTACCGCGTTTGCACTATGATTGTCTTTCTCTTTCATTTCATTGTATTATGACCGGAAGATTGTTGATGCAATCACATGAATTCATTAATGTTGGTAAGCTGATGTATACAATCTATACCATTCGAATTGTTTTGTAATATAAATTTTAAAAAAGAACAATATGAAACACTATACTGTATGAATATCCTGTTTTATTCCCTCTGTGGCGTTTCCATTTTCTGCTGAACAGCGATTCATAAATGTCTATTTCTCCATTAAGTTTTAACGTTGTTAAATGTCTGGCAAAATAATCCCTGAATGGAATAACTAAATTGCAGGACGTCTGTATTTCCCCTTTCGGCATATGAAATTTAGAAAACTCGTGGTTTCTGTTTGCCACAAAACGGAAGTTGTACCCGCCTCTTTTTCCTGCGCTTTTATTACGAAAACACTTGCTGCCACACTTTTTGCAGGCAATGGAGTCTGCTTGATGACCACGGTTACGCAGTCAAGGGTAAAGTATTTTATCAGGTCGAAATAACAGGGATGAAAATCCCATGAGTTGTAGAAGTCAGAAATTGAAATCGAAATGTGTCAAGATTGCGGTGCCGAAAACTTTTATTACCTCATGTAGGCTCGTCCATGTTTTACTTCACCAAACTGTTTCCATTTAACATTATTTATAACCCGTAATGTTCAAGTGGTAAATCAGAAAATTTATACCCCGCAATGTTCACGTGCTAAATTCAATTATTTACATGGTATAGTAATGTGTTGGCATCATTATTGCATTAATAATTAAAAAAAACCGCATATTAACATGATTAGATAGCGTACCAAAAGTCTGTTCAACCTTCTCCTTCGCAACACAATCACCTCTTCTGTTTCTGGCTGCCGAGACTGTAAATTGGTTGACCGGTCTGGTTGGTTGCATGCTGTCGATTTGAATTTTCATTGAACTGCAGGGCTGATATATTGACCCTGCAATACAAAATAAGCAGGAACATGGACACATATTGTGGTTATACCATATTTTTAAATTATATTTACTGATTGGCTCATTAGAATTACAGTTGTCACTGCTTGCAGCCAAAACAAAAAAAACCGGTGCAATTCTATGCACTCATCTGTGCATGATAACAAGTGCAACAGCTTAGGAGCAAAATGAAACAGCATATTGTGAAAAGGCTCCAATCCTGGAGTTTGTTTTGCAGGGGATGTTTTCTTGATGTCTACCATCAACAACCTACCACGAACAACTTTCTCTATTTCCTGATGGGATTTGGTACCTGAAATAAGTATAATCATTAATATCACACATTTTTAAAGACACACTTGAATTAAACTTTATAATAAATTCATGCATTAAAAAATTTATTTTGATTTATTTCTACACACGTGTTGTGCATTGGCTGTTTCTCTGGTTAATTTCTTTTACATTGTTGATTCCAGACTCTGTTCTCCACATCTCCATGTTCACACTTTGGGATTTTCTAGACCGATCACTGCTGTTGACTGCTAAACTACTGAAACAAGGGTTTGTTGTATCTAGTTTGATGTTGTTTCTCGAGAAGTTCTCTGGTCGTCACCATGACTTAATTGATCGTTATGGGAAATCAGTGTTTCAACTACGATCTGACATTTTCGCCGAGTCATAGGTAGGGTTTCCCATTCGTGGATTGGACTTTTCCCTAGACATGACAATGAGTAACTCGACAGGTGTCTAATTAGAGGCAGGCACTGCTTACTCGTCCGGAGCACCTGGGTGCATCCATGGTTTTTATTTGGTTTGTTTTATGTTTTTGGTTTTTGTGTTGTGTTTGTCTATATCCTGATTTGTAACTGTCCCTTTGCTTTTGGCTAATGTTGTTCGGTCGGTTTTCTTTGCTATTTTCATGTACATTGCAGACATTGTTTAATATGAAGCGCTACTGAACTACTGGCTCCCCATTCCCACCACTGCTCATGGCACTCAAGTATGCATGGTTGCTGATGGGCCTGGCCCATTGGCCGACATCTTCACATTTCTTCTTTCCAATTTCTTATAGATGACTATATGGATATAGGGTTTTATATAAAAAATAGACATGGATACATTTGTACATAAAGAAACGATGAGTTTACAACTATCGTATAAATTTAACTACACTCATATAAATATACATGTGAAGTGTAATAAAACTGTTTTGACTATTCACTTCTTTTCAATGAAAACAAATAATACCTTTTTTGTATTTAATGCGCAAGTACATCAACAATATGAAAATTTACTTTTGTAACAATAAATCTACAGAATATATAAAATTCAACTTCCCCCAATACTAAATCCAAGTTGACTTATTTACATTAATGTGTAAGAAACATAATCCAATCATCAAGTCGTGCTTGATTTTTACTCACCATAATTAACAATTGTTAAATTACCGCTAATCCAATTTATCCAAGTAATATGACAGGTTATGATTTGTGTTTACAAGTGAGTTGATTTCAACTTCAAAGGAACTTGATGTAATTAGAATAATATTAGGACCTCTATAAATAAGATACGATTGTCTACAAAATTCAGTTCAATTCTTACATTCAATCTCTAAAGATTGTCCATTGAAAAAGATTCTTGAAGTGTTACGAAGTTGCAATTGACGATGTCTTCATACTCATGCGGGATTTGTAGTTTTGAGTGCGAATGTGACAAATAATACCTTTAGATATAGGCCAGCAGTCAAACGAGTGTGTTATGTTGGGATGAGTCTCGCGCATATACTTCTTGATTTTTGAATGTAGATCAACTTCATTTTTTCGAAGGATTAATATCCATTTTTCTGAAGGATTATAAACTGATATTATTGATTGGTGATAAACAATTCATAACTCGTTTTGAAAGCTAATATAAACAAAGAATCATTTAAATTGAGAATATATTGAAGATTGTATGAAAATCCTTTATAACAAAACAAGTGTACATAATTAACCTGCACAAACTGTGTCATTCTATTATTTTCTTGGTTTTGAAGTCTATCACGGTGTATAATAGGTATTTTGCTTTGTGTCCTGGTGAGCAGCACCTCTTATCTCCACCAAGTCTTAGTGGTTTTGTCATTTGCTCTGGCGGCATCCAACAGCAACTTGAACTGCCATACACTCTCCACCCTAGGGACAATGTACATTTTTGTATGGTATTGTATGTGCCAATAGAAAACATTTGCATTGCTCAATGTCGACAGTGTTAAACTTTTAAGCACTGATTCAGAAAATAGTACAGCTCCATCTGTTAGACTCGTCAGTTTGCACTCCCCTGGTCACCGTCTTCGCCTCCGAAACTGTTGCACGTGTTGAGAGTTTATATGTAGAAGCAGGCGAGCCTTCTTTGTATCAAAGAAGAATAAAGCTCGCTTTGCAATATGCAACCAAATTAAAGGCATATCCTGGCAACCCCGCCCACGACTGTGTTTTCAAACCTCTATATCAAAACATTTTCGAAAAACATCCAAAACAAAATTCAACCTTTTGGCCTCCGAATTAAATCTCATTTGGAAAATTCAGGTATAAATTTAGATGAAATTGCTGCAATCGAAATTCCACATATTCCCCCGTGGTTAAACCCCAAACCGATATTTATTTATGATTTAAGAAAACATAAAAAGTCCGACACAAACCCTTTAATAATACAACAACATTATGCAGAAATTAAATCTTGTTACCCTGACTATGGCACTATTTATACAGACGGGTCAAAAGACGGTGATAAAGTCGCCTCGGCCGCTGTCTACGGAGAGCGTGTTGAAACTCGCCGCCTTCCGTCTGCCTCATCTGTATTTACAGCAGAGGCGCAAGCTATTCTTCTTGCGATGAAAATAGTAGCTTCGTCAGACGAATGCAAATTTATTGTCTGCTCCAATTCCCTGTCTTGTCTACTGGCTATTGAAAATTTCAAAATTAAAAATTCTTATATTTTAAAAATTATTCAAATTTACAAATCTCTTGTTGCTTTGGGGAAAGAGGTAATCTTCTTCTGGATTCCCAGTCATGTCGGAATCCGTGGAAACACAGTCGTGGATCAGGAGGCTAAAAATGCCCTAAAGGATGCTATCATTAACTGTAATATTCCTTTTACCGATTTTAAAGCATTGATATTTAAATATATTTCTAATTTGTGGCAGAGTGGTTGGGATCTCCAAGTTCATAATAAACTTCATGAGATCCAGCCACTACTGCACACAAATAATTTTAAAAGTTTTAGAGGTCGCAGAGACCAAGTTGTTTTAACACGCTGTCGTCTTGGTCATACCAGGACGACACATAGTTATATTTTAAATAATGAGCCACTACCCGAATGTGTGCCATGCAACAGTCCATACACCATTAAGCATGTCTTGATGGACTGTGTGGACGAGGCCCACATTCGGGAGCGTTTCTATTCTGTAGATACGTATTTATTATTATTTTAAACTGTCGCAGGCGACACAATTTTAAAGTTCTTAAAGTAAATTAATTTATTTAACAAAGTTTAATTTCACTATTAATTGTGATGCTTCATACTTTTTATTGTTTTAACTACCATTTTTATCTGTGTATATTCTCATATTATTGTATGAGATCACGTTTTAGTATAAAAGGGAGGCATGACGTTCTACTAATTTAAAAATAATAATTTAAATAAAATCAACCGAAACTTGCACACAATGAAACCAAATTATAAAGAAATGTAGGAAAAATGTATTTATCTTATTATTTCGAGTGTTTCGAGCCAATTGTAAATTCACATAACTGAAGCAAACTCCATTAGTCGATTCTGTTTGATCGTACATCAAAATAGACAGAAACACAAAGCAGAATTTTTCAGCTATATCGTGGCGTCCAGTTTTTATTGGGGGAGGAAGCCGGAGTGCCCGGAGAGAACCCCCGACCTGCGGTAGGAAAACTAGCAATCCTTGTCAATTAAGATTGGAGTCGAGTACACCCTGCCTGCAGTGAGAATCGAACCCGCAATCTCAGTGTTGACAGACCACGTGATCAATGTTAGACGAACTATCTTAACCACTTGGCCACCGAGGCCCCCCGATTTACCGAACCGGGTCCATCCGGTCTCCCGTATAGTTGAAGTCGGGGCCAAAGTGGTGTATTAAAAATCAAACCCGCTGACCCGCACTAATGGATGCAGCAGAGAGTGATCTCTGAACCACCAGGATCCCTTCCTCCACCATCACGGGTTGCAACACACGGCAAACATGTCGCCTCTATAAAGCTGAGGAAGCTTTGCCCTTCAGCCACCGCCTTCTTTGCAAATCCTGTAAGGAAGCCGTCTATGAAATGGTACATTTCATGGAACAGTTTGAAGGAAAATAATGTAATAGAGTAGCTTAAATGATAAGGATTTACAAAGGGCAAGACGTGACATGCCGATTCATCGAAGTCAGGGCTAACTCGATTTCCCTTCTAGAAAAAGTAAGGGACCGTTTACCCGGCCTACTGAAATCCCGTCCTGTAATCGACACGGGTCGCAACACACGGCAAGTGTTGCCTCTGTTATCAGAATCTTACTGCAAGCTGAGGAAGCCGTGGGCCTATTCTCCTGTGCCCCGGGTCCCACACGGGGTGCGGTAACAAGAGATGGACAGAAGCACAAGTCTATAAATAGTCACTTTGCTACAGCAAGTATGAATTACACCTTCGAAAACATGTTTAATAGGAAAGCAGTTGGTATTGCAAGGGACAACAAAGCATTGGTGCATACTGATATGGAAATTGTGCAAAGACCAAGTAAATCTTTGAAAAAAAATTACATACTCAGACCATGATTGGGAAAAAGACAAAAACCGCACTTTGGCCATAGATACATATCAACTGATTGAGAGAAAAACAGAATCACAGGAATATATTAATCGATTATCAGGCATTCCTCTTTCTATGTCTAAGTTAGCTGGAGATGGAATAAGTATAGTAAAAATGTCCTTTTTTGAAAAAGAAGGAGCTTTCTGTCATTTTAATGAAACTCAATTTGTAATGTCAGAATTTAAAGAACATTTTCTATCCAACAAGAAGTTTGCTACAGAAATAATCTTTACTGTGGATGGTAGTGGCGATAGGCGCCCCAGAAACAAATTAACAAAAATGTTAATGACTTTATTTAGAAGGTTACTGGACTTAGAGTCAAAGTTATTTCTTATGCTGAAGGAGACTCCAAACTGCACTCGGTAAAAAGATATCATGTTGGTGAAAATAGGGCTTTAAGTCAGTTGGGTGAAATAGATTCCCATGCTATCAATGATGTAGAGACTGGTGAGAATGGTTGTTTCAACACATCAAAATTTTATGAAAATATGAAATTTGCAGCAGAGGATGCAGTGTCTCGTATACATGCAACACCATATGCAGAAGGAACAATGAAGTCCTATTTGGCTCCCGATTAATCTTCATGGGTTTTTGAGGGATCGTTGGAGAAAAAAATTAAGGAGTTTCTAAAAATAGTCAATCCTAATCATCGGATTCGAAACAATTTCAAAATATCCTCAAAAGGTCCAATATGGGATAAAATATGTGAAATGTTTTACTGCAATATCAATTTATAATGAGGCACACAACCCTGAAAACACTTGGGATGGGCACTATGAATATGCAGTATATAGGCCAGATGATGCATGGCGTGGAAACGCAGCGGTTTTAAGGCGAATTTCTAAAATTTCTTGTTGTTACACGATATTTTACATCTAAACTTTCGATGGTTATAAATTTATATATTTTCTTTTAAAAATTAGACCTTTTGGAATCAACTGTATGCAAGTATGATTTATTGCTATTGTAACCATTAAAACTGAAAATAGTTAAAGTAATCACGTGACCTTACAAGCAAAACAACACAAAGGACTTGGTTCCCGATAGTCTCCGTTGAAAATCTACTTGTAAAAATTCAATGAAAATTGTGTTCAACTCGGTATAAAATGTACTTTAATAAAAATGCTGCCCAAACATCTTATTTTAAGTCATTCGCGTATAAAATATCATATTTGTGTCAAATGATACGTAATTTCAGCTTACCGTCATGTTTAAAACAATCTCATGGCACTTAAATCTTCATACATTTTATTTGGGCAGTGCAATTTAGAAAGCTGAGAATCGCCACATTAATAGCATATATAAATAAAGAATTATTGTTGAACGCTTCAACAAAGACTTTCTAGTTGTTATGACAAACATTTTATTTTATCGTTGCAGCTGACGTAAATGGAGACCAGAAAAACACCCTAATGATCCAGATTTTAATTGACAGAAGTATTCCGGTGCAACTATGAAACCTTGGACGAAGTTATTCCGCGCGAATATTTGAAACACATTTACTAATAAAATTAGAAAGAAAAAAAATCGTTTAATGCAATATTATTCGATAAATTTGAATTTTCCACGATTTTTTTCTTGGAAGCTACTTACTTTGAATATTGCTGGAAGACTCTGGAAAGATCCATTATTCCGTAGGGAGACGTGTACCATTTTGACAATCTTTCTGCTGCTGTTTAATTGGTATAAACGGTATTGTCATTTGTTTTAATGTTAACTTGTTTTAAAAATTTTTAAAATTTACAATAAATGTTTGTTGCTGCTAGCAATGATCTTTAGCTACAACATCCTTCCATGTGCATTCCCTGGTCAAGGAACATTCCATATATACAGAAAGATGGACAATTTGCAAAAATTTTCATTTGTTAAAACCACAAAATGTAACAATTAAGATTAGAACAGATGTTTTGTAGACGTTATACCATGCCATATCAGGATGTATTTTCCCACTAATCCAAAGCTTTTATAGAGTTGCATAAGAAAGAGTAGGTTTCCCTTCAATTTCAACAAGACTGTCTTTAACTATGAGCACTGAAAACTGAGATCAAAACAATTCAGCACACAACTTTTTGTTTTAGGGTATTGGGGTAAGGCAAATAAGGTGGTAGTAAAATGCATCTTGAATCCTTCTCAATTCTCAGACCATTGGTGTAAAGGTTGGGGGGGGGGAAGAAATAAGCCATAAAAAGGGAGGGGTAATTTCCAACTATCAAATCCCCAATTAATGCTAACAAATCAATCCAATACATTTGTTACCTTCCTTTCAATGCAATGGTAAAGGAAAATCTGACTTGAAACCAGACATTTTTTTTTCTAGAAATGCAAAATTCAACATGCCTCCATAAATGTCCACAAGGATCACTTGAAATTAATACAGTGAAATAATTTTAATTGCTCAGTTGGAATGATCTAGCTGCAGTGTTGAAAATTAAGAAACATAGTACCGAGTTAAAAAAGACTTGCAGTCCAATTAAAAAATTTTCGTGACCACTGGGTCTATATTTGATCAGCAATTAATACTATCGATAACCCTAAACAGCTTGGAGGCAAAATTAAAACAAATGAAACATTAGATTATAAAAATACAGCACATACAACAAAAATATAACGAAAAATTGGAGAAGTAATATATACACAAACAATTAATAAAACTAAGACGTTTTACTGCTTAGAAGTGTAGAAACAATATTTATGTGGCAAAAAATTACATATGGAGTAATGAACCTTTTTTTACAAGAATGAATTCAAAATCCATGTTTTCAATATTTATTTTTAATAAAGAGCAGCACCATGAGCACATAATGCACCTATCTTAAGTACAAAAGCTATACACTTCATGACACAATTTTATCTGCACTAACGAGACAGAATCACATCTATCAATATGGATAATGCGAAACTTTTAAAGAAAATTGTAAAAAATAAATGTTCAGCATTAACCCATCTCACTCTACTAGCTCGACATGGGCCCATATTGTCACAATTTTACATAAAAGTGAGAAACAGATCTTAAACTATGAATGTGTTCGTCATCTAATCTGCGTGCTGGCAACCTTTGATGAGATAGGGAGGAGAAACAACTCGTTTAAAATAAACATGAATAATCTATTAAAACAGGTATTGAATAACAAAATGTCACTTATTTACATAAAGAAATGAATCTCTGTAACTTCCTAAAAGTAATAATTAAAAAGGCAACTCAATATTTAGCAACACTAGATTGGTGTAACAATCAAAATGACGAAAGAATGTTTAACGCCACTTTCAGCAATTTCATGGCGTCCGTCCAGTTTTATTGGAGGAGGAAACCGAAGAAAACCCCCAACCTTCAGTAATTTTTCAGTTATATCATGGCATCCAGTTTGTATTAAGGAGGAAGCCGGAGTACCCGACCTTCAGGAGGAAAACTGCCAATCGTTGTCAATTGAGATTGGAGTCGAGTACCCTATGCCAGCAGTGAGTTTCGAATCCAAACCATGTGATCAAAAGTAGACAAACCAGACCATGTGATCAATAGTAAACTACTTAACAATAACCACTCGGCCACCAAAGCCCCAAAAGACGCAAGAAAATTTCACCCCCATTTTTACATCACACCTCAGTGATCGACAAAGGTACTAAAGTTATAATGTCACAATTTTACATAACTGCAAGAAACACATTATTTATGTTTATAAAACTATGAATATTCTCGTCATCTCATCTCCGTGTTGGCACCGTTTGATGAGATAGGGGGAACAAACAACTCGTTTAAAAAAATATAAATAATCTATTAAAACAGGTCATAGAATAACAAAGTATCATTTATTTCCAGAAGGAAAACATGAATCTCTAACTTTGGCAAGGTAATAATTGCCAGGGCAACTAAAGATTTAACAACACTTGATTGGTGGTACAACCGAAATGATGAAAGGAAAGAAAATTCCAGCCCCATTTTAATATCGCACCTCAGTGATCGTAAAAGGCACGACAATTATGAATCTTTCATGAAAGACCATCCAAAAATGCAAATAGAATTTGGCACATTCAGAAATAAATTGAAAAGACTACAAAAATATCTAGCCAATAAAGCACAATGGAAAAATAATAACAAAAATGGAGAACAAACCCAATTCATCTGACATTTCTCCCTCAAAAATTGGACAAAATTAGATCAATATGAAAAACAACAACATTGTATCGAAAATTGTGTACCTTGCAACACAATTCATTTCAACTTTTCTTAACTACACAATTCTATTTCCTCCGTGTCAACAGATATTTACCTCAGCTGCAAACAAACAACTGAACACTTTATAGATATTATTTCACCCTCAAGTAAAAGCCAAGAAAAGGGACTCAAAATAATAAAATCTATAGTAAACATAGTTCAGCCTATTGTGGAGGAAAAACTGAACTCAAAATTTGACACAATCTCAAATAGCGTAACAGCTGCACCCATAACCCCACGTGACCAACAACGGGCAATATATCAATCTGCAACAGAAACGAGAAACAAAGTTCAATCGACTCTTACAGAAGGGGGAAATGATGTTACAAATTTACTTTCCTCAGGAAAATCATTCAATCAATATAACAGGGACAGACTAGCTTCATGTTATGAAACTAAAGAACCAGCCAAAGAAAGAACAGAAAAAACACTAAATTTAGAAAAACTGGGAAAAAGCAAAAAAAAAAAAAACATCATGGCAACTTTAAAAATTATACATTTGAACGGGAACAATTTATACAGCATCTGAAATCAAAACCACCAGGATCAACAATAAATTGGACCCAACTGGGTAGAAAATTTAACTTGAAAAGAAATGCAAAAGTACCAAACAATGCAGGGCAAATAATGATGGCATTTGCAAAAACTGAAGGAATTAATGTTGCCACCTTCAACGAAGGAAAAGGGGTAAGTCAACGCGACTATTTACGAAAAATTAGACGTGCAAAAAATAGTAAACATCAAAAACAAAAGAATTACTGTAAAAACTCCACGGACTATAACATCAATGAAACATGAAATAAAAGAAAAACTTGCAAAAAGGAGAATTATATATTGGAATAAAAGTTGCACCAAAAAATGTAGTGAAAACAAAGTTGAGTTTAAATGGGGAATTAACAGAAACATCCTCTGAACTGTATGCCAGGAAAATACCACTACAATACATCAGGAAAACACTACTAGAAGAACAACATCAACTTGGAGTATTGAGATATTGTACTGATGACGAATATGCCTTATTAAGCAAGGACGAAATAATTGCTAGATTTGAAAGGTTAAACGAACCAATACCAGGAAACCATGGCGATGCTTTGAAACAACTAATCAAATTGGAACGCACACGTAAACTTAAATTATGGCATGACCATAGTGACATTCTAAATCACAGTTATGTTTGCTTCGTAGTATCCCAAATTTACGAGGCAAATTTTTATACAGATTCTGAATATAAAGACAAATTTCCAGATAGAAAGCCCATCTGTGTACAGTCTGTTGTGGAAACACCCAAGTTATATATTTTTGGACAATCTGGTAAATATTAGACTTAATACAATTACACCCACACAAATATATATCTGTACAATAATCACATAAGTCAGAAAAGATTTGTAGGTGCAAACCTTTTAACAGGTAGAAATGATTGACTGCCATGCATTTCTAGCATGTTTTGTGAATAGTACCCATACACTATTTTCTGACAATGTACAAATATTTAATGGTATCCTGCAATAAATTACAGTTGATACAGTCAATAGGCATTAAAAATGTTAATCTCCAGCATTCGAGTGGACAATACAGAAATTGCACGAGATTTCTATTTGGTTGTCGGGCGGAAAGCCAGACCATAGATCATTTAGAATGTGCCATGCTAAAGACCCATTTTGTAGAATATAGCTAAAATACTGCTTGATAGATGTAAAAGAAACATTCAATCAATCAATTAATAGCTGAGCCATGAGCACAAGATCGAGCTTTAGATAAGAACAAGAGCTATATTAACTTAAGGGATTCTCAATTCTTTCTGCATTGACGAGACATAACTGCAAACATCAATCTAAACAATGATCCAAAAATTGAACAAAAGCAATCTCATTGCCGGCAGGGTGTGCTCGACTCAAAACTTAATTTACAAAGATTGCCAGGTTTTTAAATGAAGGTCGGCCCTCCGAAACAATCCCCCTTTATTTCAGTCCCTTTATTCTGTAACAAAAAAATCACAATACTTCCCCAAATTGATTTGAGTGTATGTGGGGGTCACTGGTGGGAATATACTGAAAACTACCCCCAAACCATGGCCCATTATATATATTCCAACCCCCACATACACCTTTTATGTGAACCTAATTACTTTCAAAGTGATTTAAAAATACAAACTAAAATGTGATATGTGTATAGCTAGACAGACAAAATAGTGGTAACAACCCACCCTAACTTTAAAAAAAGTTATAGCTAATACAAATAATTGACATCATAACATTAAAATAATTTCTTCTCCAGGTTGCACAGATGAAGAACAATGTGGGTACACCTCAACTCGACTCCAAGATCTTGAAACAATTTCATCTCCTGTCGAGTTGGAAAGTAGAGCAGGAATAAAAGTGTATGATGTGTTGCGCGTCTTCAGTGGAGATGGGCCTGCACGTCAGTTTGAAGCCGGTCAACAACGAGGCGGAAACTATACTTGCATTTGTGGGATTCCAGCAATAGAACACGGTAATCTTGTTCGATGTTACGGGATGGAACCACTTTCATTAAATGATAGGTGCAATGTTTTCGTGTCACAATCCAGTCTAAATTTGCTACAACAAAGTATCTTAAACCCATACCAAAACTTGAAGAAGCAACAACTTATACAGGAATTACATCATAGAAGTATTGATACCTCAAATATGCTCCGTTCAGAATTGCATTGCTGAAACACTAGCAAATCAGTTACATGCATTGTTAGACCTCCAGCACTAATGATCCCCAATCCACTAAAATCAACAGAAGAAATACACATTCCACAGTATGAAATTTTAGGTTTTGAGCCGCTTCATGATGTATCAAATGTCATTCAAAATCTTATCCTTGAACTGCCTAACCATATTCTAAATAAATCTGCTCAAAAGGAATTCCAGCACTTTTCGGAGACTTCTATTGGGGAAAAAAAATCAAATCAAGGGATCGGATGCTCGCCTGTTTTTAGTCAAACTTGCCAAATTTGCAGACAATTTTAAGAAAGAAAATAAGATTGAGGACTCTGTCATGCAGCTCATTAATTCCTTAGTGGAAATTGTCAACATTTGCTATTCATGTTATGAAACCAGATGTCCCAAGCAGGTCCTGAGGTTGTATAACCAATGTTTTTTATTTGCAATTTTGTGTCGCATTGTCATTGGTAGTCCGTCCAAGATGTCAAGCCGAAAGTTCTTTGGATCTCATTTTCCCAGTCTGACTGTGCACCTACCTGAAGCTCTTAGACTATTTAATCTGAGAACAATAGTAACAGAAAAGGAAGAACGCTGCTTTGGACAGCTAAGAAAGATATCAGAAAACACTTCCAACAGGCAAGCTGAAAAAATCTGTGACAATGCTGTCCTACGATTCACAAGTCAACAATCATACAAGGAAGATTATTTGTCAGTGCAAGAATCCATCAGAAAGCAGGTCCAACTATTGAAATCAAGACTCAATTCCGTAATACCATTAAATATTGTTCAAAAGCGTCCAATGCTCCTACAAGCTCATCTTCAGCGAATTTCTGACTTCATGCTACCTGGTGAGGGCATCTGGTGGCATAGCGACATCAATGATATTGTATTCCATGATGCAGTTGATGAACCAAGTAGTCGTCCAAAAGGGCCTAAACTATCACATTACAGGTCCTCATCTCTGAAAATAGAACATCAGAAATTAAAAGAAGTATGTAAAACTGTTACAGTAGAGTTTGAGAAGAGAGAAATCATCTTGCCGTTAAAAAGAATTTAAGACTTCAATGATGATGGAGAACCATTTTTCAGAGAACCAGGTAAAAAAAAGGTTAATGCACCATATTTTTAAAGTAGCTCACAAATAAAACACTTGCACACATACAATATTTATACACTGTCAAAAAATATTTACTTGAGCAATGCTAGGCTCTGCCAGCATATCTTGCCTGTTTTTTTTCGGTTAAAACAAAACTGCAGTTTTAATCAGTTAGTGTTTTATTGCCCTAGCATTAGAATGAAAATAGCAGTAATATCAGTTTACTGGCTCCGCTTATTTGTCACCAGTAAACTCAAATTCAAATCACAGACAAATCTTCAAATACAATACAGTTATCTCCTAAGTAAACTGTCTGACAGTGTACAAATAATGTTTTAGCCACATCTTTTCAGTGAACCTACTTGATTACTCATTTATAATCAATTGGGTCATGATGTCAAAATGTCTCCAATCTTAAACTTAAGCAAAAACAAGTTAATTGGGAGGTATAAATGTAAACCTTAGAAATTGATAAAAAGTTCTGTTTGAAGTGTGAGCTTTGGAAATATGTTAAGTAAATTCTATGGGGTTTGTTGCAATTTGAATTTATTCTTATACTACTCATTCAAAAGTCAAAAGTATTACCTGTACAATCTCATCTTCAGTCTACCAGTGTCTTTGACATCTCCTTATATTTGAACTTGATCTTGTGCCTTTTGACGATTTTTCATTAGAACATCATTCTGCAATCTACAATGCAATTCATGATAAATGTGAAAGACTGCAGTCTAAAATATTTTTTCACTGTATAATTACTAAATGAAAAATGTCCAGAACCCTGAATGGTTTGTTGCATCTTGGGAAGGTGTTGTATATGTAAATAACTAGATCTAGGTTAGAATTTTTTATTTGCTACATTACGAGTAATATTCCTAAAATCGGACCGATCACAAAACTAACATCAGTAACATCCATTTCGTAAAAACGTTTTTGTTTACTGCGACCATGACTTTTTAAAATTAATTCCTCCAGCATCAATAGGTATCTTATCCATCCATATTTAACAATATCCCAGTTTCATTGCAAATTCCAGCTTCTGGAATCATCACCAAGAAACCGAAATCGGACATAAAAATCATAAAATTTATAAAGGACTATCCAATGAATACTTGTGATAAGTTTTGTTTCTATTACTTGGAAAACAGGTTTAAAAAGTTAATGGTCAACTTACAACTTTTTCAACGTTTTTCATCACTTAGCAAGGATGGATGCAAAGTGAGGACAATAGCTCACCCTTTAGGTGAGGTGAGCTAAAGAAAGGTATAGAGATTTTAAAAAATCTTTTTAGAACAAGACAATACAGAGGGTGAAATGTGCATGTTGCCATACACTGACGACAGCTATGATGGAACCACAGCATCTCCCGAGTCTACAAAGGGCAGACCATCTTCCACTATTGGTAGGTTAAAATCCTTGATTGCCATTATGCCAAATTTTCAAGATAAATAAAATAGAGATAAGCTCCTCCCATCATAGATACAGGAACTACGACCCCCAAGCTAATCATCTTCATTTTCAAGATGGCGTCTCAGCATCCCAATACTGTATCAGATTCACTTGCAAAAATACCTGATAATATTGCCGTATCGTTCCTATCTAATTGTAAAACGTTGTCACAAAAGATTCTTCAAAAAGGACTTAATTATTTTACACAAGGATATATCCATAATGTCAAAGTTTCGGAAGTAAATGGAACTATTCGTGTCGACGCTAAATGTTGGCGCTCTATGAGGAAAAGTCAAGCTCCACACAGCCTTCACATCGAAATCGGAGAAAAACACTTGTCAGAATCATTTTGTTCTTGTAAAGCTGGGTAAGTTTAAACCTTTTTATTCATTTTTAATGACCTTTTCATCAGTATCTATCGCTTCTTGACAAGTTTACAACCGCATATTGCGTAATGTAAACAAAGACGCATCGATCTGTTGACATGTCTCTGCATGGAGCTCCCGATATATTTGAACAGTGTGAAAGATTAGAAATATTTAAATTACATCTTAAAGTTGTCATAATGTATTAATTAGCGTCATCTAAGATTTGACTAAAAATGAGCACATGTCAATTATTTCCAAATCTAATACATGTTCTTAATATTTTGCTATGTGCATAAGCCCCAAACTGATCCAAACTCAAATGGCCTATCATGTAAAACATCTTCAAATATTCAATATTTGAACTCTGTTATAATGAACTTTTCAGAATTGCTGGGCATTGTTCCCATATAGTTGGACTTCTAAAGATTCTTCAAGGATTTAAATTGCACAACTTTACCCATGTTCCTGACCTACAAAGCTGTACAAGCATACCTATGATTTGGCACATTCCTAGAGGTGAAAAAATCAAGCCTGTTCCAGTAAACCACGTAATAGTTGCAAAGCCTATTGAAAACCGGAAAAGAAGACCTGTTCTGTGTCAAATTGAAACAGATTGTATGTAAGTGCCAATATTTTATATATTCAATTATTTTTTTTTACATGATAACAATGTTTTAAAGTGCGTTTTTTTGTCATCGCAATATTAAGTCATTTATGATTTTGTTCTCAACAGTTTATTAATTCAATTTTTAATGATTGTTTGAAGTTTTGTATGACAAACATGTAAATCACCACCATTTAATTGCAGACTACCAAAGATGAGTAACCAAGACATTGATGTGCTGAGAAACCTGAAGGGACACCTTTGGCCTACATTGCTTCCATGAATGCTCCAACTGTGGAAACACCAGTTGGACAAGTGCAAATTGGGTCCTATTTATCATACCAGGTAAAGTATAAAACATATAACTTGAGCATGTTATACATTATTCCACAACTTTGATTTCGGGAAGGGGAGGGGGGAATAATTAACAATAGTATTAGTAAATATCCTTTATTGTGTACATAAACTTTTTATCGTCATTTGATCTTTTATCTGTGACAGATGTATCCTGAAACAAAGTTAAAATTGAGCAAATTGTCCAGATCTTATTTACACTATGAAATAAATTAGTTGGTATAACATTGGCAAGGATTTGATAAGTTTTTACTTTTGCAATTAAACGTTCAATATGAACCCTGTGTTTGGAATGTTTGTGCTCCAGTCATTTGGGCACCACTGTCATGTGTTCTGGTATTACAAAAAAATGTATTTTATTATGAATGTATCAGATCGAATACTATTTATTTATGTCATCAAACACTTAACAATTTTAGGGTTATAAATAAGAACGATTGACAGGCCGACGAGCGATGCTTTGTACACATTAAGAAGAAACCGAACCTGATCACAATATGCCGACTAATTACAAATAAATTCGAGTAAAATAACCAAGAAAACATTTAATTAATCATTTTTAATTTTTAATACATACAATTTCATTACGATTTTAGTCGGGTACGAATTGACCATCCGTCGGGTACGAATTGACTCAGCGATGGGTACGAATTGACCATATTTGTAAGGGTACGAAATAACTCTATGACACATACAGTATATAATATATTGCGTTTTCATTTCACACACAGGTTTTATTTCGACAAAACTATGATGTAGGTGATAAAATAATTTAAAAAAAGAAATGATTCATACCTTGAACAAACAGCTTTGTGTTCATTTATCCTTTCAATGTTAGGTTAATCGCGAGGTCGTCCACATGCTTTGATCCAACGTAAACATTTCTCGAACTGCGTTTTCGGCTTTTTAAAGTGAATAAAACGATAACCTGACATTCTTTCTGAGTATCTCTCGTCATTGTTGCATGTTCCCCATGCACATCTTAAAACCATTTTAACAATTTAGCGATATATCGGTTAAATTTCTAATCTGACACTGATCATTCACTATGCCCACAAAACAATGTTTGTGGGACTTAATGGCTGCCAAAACATGACTTACAAAAGCTAATTATAATCCGGCGTTCTGATTGGTCAATAAAATAATTATGATTGACAGATCGGAAGTGTGAATTTTACTGCCGAGCTTATAAGTTTGTATCTACTGCTGAAATGTAAACAAAGAACAGATGTGATCTCTTATCAAGCCGGAGGGACCGTATTAATTAGGACATACATTATACAACTAAATTTTTTTCTCTTGTATTATATTCGGTCATACTCCATTCCATTTGAGTCATTTCTTCAACTTGAGTGAAGTAGTAAACTCCTTTTTTGTTATTTGTAAAAATGGTGTAAAGTAAGACACAATTAAAAATCGTAATTTAAATTTATCCAAAATATTTATGAAATATAGCTTGGTGGACGTTTAAGCAAATAGTCGTACACGGACGGTTGTTGATAACATACATGGACAACAAATTTTTTTATCAGTTTTGCATTCGACAGTGCTAATACCAATGAATTAGAATTTTTTTGCATTCGACTCATGGAACTCAATAACCAACATTACCTAGAGGTGTAGGACCACCAAATACTGGGAACCAGTCCAGAGGTTGTACGTAAAAGTAGTACTATACAACAGACAGGTTCACTCTTGCCTCATATAGAATTTGAACCGCACATGATACCAGAATAAATTTGGTATTTTTGGAAAGCTGAATATTCTAGGAAACTTGAGGATAAAGTTTTATTGGTTTTAAATGCACATAAAAATGTTGAGCGTCAATTAGGGACAAGCACTATTTTTGAACTGAAATAGAAAGTGAAAGTAGATGACTTACGGTTGAGCGTTCGTTCTTATATGCAATGAAACATATTGTGAAATTTTGAAAGAATGTTCAGTCAGTGCATTTTTATAGGGGACAGAAGTGCCACTTAATTTGAAACAAAGGTAAATTTTCTAGGACAAGTCAAAATTATCAAATTTTAATATAGCCGAAGAGTAAAAAAAACAATGGTGGTCCTACACCTGAAGAGGCCATAGACAGGTATATCAACTTCTATTACTTTTGATAAAAATGGTACTGAAAGAAGGTAAATCACCAAGACTATCATTTTAATTGCTTATCAGAGCCAAAACCTATAGGGGGGTCAAATTTCAGCCTAAATATGGTATTATGTAATATTGTATGAAATTATGGGGTCTGCAGTGGTCCGCGCTTAGTAGAATGTGCTTTAATTTAAATAAACTCCTGTTTTAGGTTTTGGATGTAATGAAAGGGTCAAAATGTATAAAAATAGGACTGGTAGACATTCTAGTATGCAGGAAAATAGTGTATTTAAGATGAATTTGTCAATTTTACACCTGCGGCTTAAGTCGGTTACATTGCTGGCATGGGTTAATATTAAAATTATTTATTTTCTAATCTGATGCTTGCTGGGGCTAAATTTGTTAGTAAACTAGTAACCATATGCAATAATTGTACTTGTTAAGATAATTGGGCCTTGAGATGATAGTATTTCTGTCAAAAATTCCTTAAAAATGAGCAGTAATGTGAAATTGGCCAATTTTTGCAATTTCATACCAAAGCAAGATATAATCATGTTTCTTTTTATGCCACTTTGTACTTTAGTGAGTTTTTTTTAGTAAAGACTGTTCATTTGACTATTAAACTTAATAGAATAGTGATCGCATTAAATGAAATTAATAAAATTTTAGTCTCAGTTTGGAAACTATTAATGTACACCTCCAAAACATAGTACAACTGAATATCAATAAATTTAAATTTGAACTCAAAAACTTTCTCTGGATGGACTAGATGCATAATTAGGATAGTTTCATACTATTTTTCTTAAATGAAATGTATTTCAAGAGATAAAAGTCTTATCCCAACAGTTTGAAGGTACTCAGTATCTCACTTTGTAAAAAGGGTGGGATGTGAAATAAACTAAAAAAGATGCAAAATTTATGATAAAATTATGTAATTAGTGCCTTTCTATGTGTGAAATAAGTCCATTTGTGTTGGATGTATAATGCCAAGCTTGCTATTTTAATCTGCAACTAAGAAATTGAAAAATTAAGGAATAATGCATTTCTTGATCACCAAGCTCATTTTTCATGATAACGCGCATGTGAGGTCTTTGTATGTTTTCATGCATTTCTTGAAAACTGCTGAAGGGAATTTTAGAATTTGTTTCGACTAACATAAATCTAAGACCAGGAAAAATTTTATTTAATTTGTTGAACAAAAACATCTTCTTTAGGTGTAGGACCACCAAATACTGGGAACCAGTCCAGAGGTTGTACGTAAAAGTAGTACTATACAACAGACAGGTTCACTCTTGCCTCATATAGAATTTGAACCGCACATGATACCAAAATAAATTTGGTATTTTTGGAAAGCTGACTATTCTAGAAAACTTGAGGATAAAGTTTTATTGGTTTTAAATGCACATAAAAATGTTGAGCGTCAATTAGGGACAAGCACTATTTTTGGACTGAAATAGAAAGTGAAAGTAGATTTTTAGACCACGTGGACTTACGGTTGAGCGTTCGTTCTTATATGCAATGAAACATATTGTGAAATTTTGAAAGAATGTTCAGCCAGTGCATTTTTATAGGAGACAGAAGTGCCACTTAATTTGAAACAAAGGTAAATTTTCTAGGACAAGTCGCCCCGTGCGGGATCCGGGTGGCTAAAAGAATAGACCGCAGTCGCGCTAGCTTGTCGTAAGAGGCGACTAAATAGCGCCCAGTACCCTGACCGGCGTGTCAGGTCGGTTTGCCTAAAGACCGACTGGGATGTGTGCCCCAGGTGGTTGAATGGGGTACCCCTGGCAAGCTGGGGTTGTCAGGCCATAATACGGAAAACCTGACCGCAAAACATATTAGTGCACCGTGTTGGGAAAAATGCCACGTTCCTCGCACGTTAAAGAACGCTGCTGTAGTATTCGCTATGAGTAGGGATTTCGATCCCGCTACAGGAGGCTAAATTGCCCGACCCTATCCATCCTCCCATTTGCCAGTGGCAATCTTAAATCCGTTACCCCTATTTTTCCTTGTGTCCCATCCCATTTTCATTCATCATCATTTCATGTTCATTTTATCATCCATTTCATGTTCATCGCCTGAATATAGCTGAAATATTGCTGCTCGGGCGTTAAACATCATTAATCAATCAATCAATCAATCTAGGACAAGTCAAAATTATCAAATTTTAATATAGCCGAAGAGTAAAAATAACAATGGTGGTCCTACACCTAGATATAATGTACAACTGATAATGGTTAACAATTACCTAACCAGAGAATAGCAACCACCGGTGTAAGGGAAGTAACTCGTTTTACCGTATTCCAACACTTCCAAATTTGGGCGCTTGAAAGTACGACTTTTTTGCGGATTATTCGGTTTGCTGTCGAACATTTTGATGATTGCGCACAAGGACCCCTGGTAAAAGGAATTTGTAAACCCCTCTCTTTCTCATCATGAGTCGAAGGTAAGATACCATCAATCAGTGGAAAGGCAAACATTTGATTTTCTTATTTCAGTGTACGATTACACACTAATAATTTATCAAATGTATTGTAACGCACTCGCTTCAAATCAGGTATAAATAGTTGTTTTACCATACCTCTGGTAAAACATTGACCAAGGATGGTTTATTTGGTTGATAAATGTTTACCAAGTTATACCAAGATTAACCATGGTGTGTGGTTAATTACCAACCAAAAGTTTACCATGAACATCCTACATTGTCGATCCTTCTGTTGATAATGGCCAGTAATCCATATAAACGTAAATTAATACATAGTCTTTTGATTTGGTACAGTTGTCCGAGCTCTCGGGGCAAGGATGATAGGTCGATTATTCCACCATTTCTAAGATAGTTTAGCACAACATGGAAATGGGTGGGATCTTCGTCTATAAAAAGGTTTCTCCTTCCATCATACCCGTAGCGGCGATTGGTGATAATGGCTAATATAGATAATGGATCATAACGCAAAGTAAGGACTGACGTTTTAAACACTTTACCCCCAACATTCAAAGTAACTCTTCCATCTTTGATTAGCTTATACTTATACAAAGCCTGATTCAGATCATCAGTTGCTTTTGAAAGTTGTGCGGTCGTAATCTCTCTGATCCCCTCATCAGTCTGTCTGGGTGCTGCCGCCGGTGACAAACTCACAAGTAGAGGGGCAAGATAGCACTTCGTCAGCAGCACCCTCGAAGACGGTATTAGAGACCACTCTTCGGGGAAGGTCGGAAACGGCGTCGTACTTTGAATGTGTTGGCTCTGGTGATTCGGACCTCGAGCGGACACGAGCGGGTTTCGGGTTGTCATGATCACCGACAACTTCATCTCTGTCCTGCTTCTCGGAAATTACATTTCTTTGATCTTTCTTCAGCGGGTTATCTTCAGAGCACCGACGTTTACGGTCTGGTGACCTAGATCTGGATCTAGCACACGTCTTGCTTGGTTCCGATCTAGGCCGCTTCCTGGGTGAACGCTCTAGATGGTTAACTGGTGGTCTGATCTCAACTATTTTACCTTGTGCCTCACCTTTCCTATACTCGTAGGCATTTTTTGCCTCATCTCCTGTTTGACCAGTGATCCTGTTATGGCATTTTGATGATAATGGTCTGTCGCCTCTTTTACACCTGGTGTGTTTGCCATTTTCTCTGGCGGACACAAATTCACAGAAGTCACAGAGCCAGCCAAAGTTACTATGTCTCTCCATGATGTGCCGTTCAGCAGCCCCCTTGTTGACGAAGGAGTTAGGTTTGGCGTCTGGTTTGCAGATGGAACATCTGTACATCCTTTTATGCTACAAAATAAAAGTGATAACAGTACAGTATTCTATATGAAATATTCAAACCGTTTTGGCTTAACTATTTTTCTGCCTCTTCTATCACATTTGTCCAATGTTTCTGTTTCTGCAAAATGTATCTGACCTATGGAGGTGTCTATATTTTTCATCAATAGATTGATCTAATTCTTCAGTGTCACTAATAAGAAAATCTTGGTTTTCATTGGTTTCATGTAACTCATTTGATTCTATTACAGACTGAACTGAACTGAGTTCCACATCATCAGACTGATCACTTCTATCTGATATATCAGTGTTATCATCATGTTCAGTGAATTGCGGTTCTATAGAATCACCTGTGTTTTGTTGGAACCAGGTTGGTTTATTTTCTCCAGTGTACTTTTTCAATCTATTGTAATGAACTACTTTTGGTTTTGTGGTTGGTTTTTCTTGGATACGGAATGCCACATCACTCAAACATTTTGTGATAACGAATGGCCCAAACCATGGACGTTGCAATTTTGGACTTCTACCCTTCTTCCTAACCAGATTGTATAGCCACACACAGTCACCTTCATTAAAATGTTTAAAATTTGACTTGTGATCATAGTTCTTTTTCATAGCCTTAGAATATAATTCTAAATGTTCACGAGCGAAGTTATGTACAATGTTCATTGATTCGCTTAACTCATAAGCATATTCAGAATTAGCTACTCTAGGTTCTTCCCGAGGATGACCAAACATAAGATCGATTGGTAAGGTCAGTTCACGACCAAACATCATTAAACTAGGTGATACTTTTGTGGAGTTATGGATTGAGGAACGATATGCCATCATTAGCATTGGAATATGGACACCCCAGTCCCATTGGTTTTCACAACAGAACAAAGAAAGAATGTCTTCAAGCGTTTTATTGCAACGTTCGACCATGCCATCACTTTCTGGGTGAATGGGTGTTGTCCTTGTTTTGTCTATTCCAAGAAGAGTACACATCTCTTTAAAAACCATAGACTCGAAGTTAGTCCCTTGGTCCGAGTGTTTCATTCTTGGAACACCGAATATGGTGACAAATCGTTCAACCAATACCCTAGCTACTGTATAAGCTTCTTGATTTGGTATTGGGAATGCGTCCATCCACTTTGTAAAGTAATCACCGATTACAAGTAAGTACTTGTTGCCTTGTTGGGATGTAGGAAGTGGACCTAGTACATCGATTGCTATACGTTCAAGTGGTTCTCCTACGTTATACTTTTGCATTGGTGCTCTATTTGTTCTCCGAGTTCGCTTCCTAGAAGCACACATGTCACAAATACGACACCAGTAAGTAACGTCTTTTCTCATAGCAGGCCAAAAGAATCTAAGTCGAACTTAAGACAAGGTTTTTGTGATGCCTAGATGACCTGAGGTTGGGGTTTCGTGTAAATGTCTGAAAACGAACTTTTTAGGAAGAATTAATTGCCAATCAAATTTTGATCCATCAAAAGTTTCCCATTTTCTATACAAAATTCCATCTCTGAGATAAATTACATTCCATCTTGACCAGTAGTATTTAAAAGTTGCGGATAGATTTGAAATTTCGGCCCAATCAGGTCTTTCTCCAGTCTCTTTGAATTCAATGAGTTTCTTTCTTAAGATCTTCATCAGCAGCCTGTTCTGATATAAGGACTTCTGTATCTAAAGTACCTTGGTTCAATAATGACAAGATTTCTCTTTCATTGTCGCACATCTCTGCAGATACATGAGTAACTGTACATGTGGACAATGCTGAAGCATTTTTTGCACCATCATTTGACCGAAATACTTTCTCAGACCTACATTCATGTCCTTTAGAAGGCAGACTTTCATCTGATGTATCCCTTTCTTCTACTTTAAAACAGTATCTGCAATTGACTTCACGTGATCTTCGAGTAAGAGCATCGGCGTTCAAATGACTACGCCCTCTCCTATGTTCAATCACGAAATCATACTCGGACAATACCTCCAACCAACGCGCAAGTTGACCTTCGGGGTTTTTATACCCCCGCTCGACAGAGTCGGGGGTATATAGTGGTCCTCATGTCCGTCTGTCCGTCCGTCCGTCCGTCCACATTTGCTTTCCGGATGATAATTCAAAAAGTTTACATCCGATTTGAATGAAACTTTGGGATATTGTTATATATCAGGTTGGTAAGAAGCCTATCGATTTTGGGGGAAATCCGTCAAATTTCAAGGTCACAGTCCATGAAAAACGTTAGAAATTTTAACAAAAAAGTGGTTTCCGGACAATAATTCAAAAAGTTTACATCTGATTTGAATGAAACTTTGGGATATTGTTATATATCAGGTTGGTAAGAAGCCTATCGATTTTGGGGGAAATCCGTCAAATTTCAAGGTCACAGTCCACGAAAAACGTTAGAAATTTTAACAAAAAAGTTGTTTCCGGACAATAACTCAAAAAGTTTACATCCGATTTGAATGAAACTTTGGGATATTGTCATATATCAGGTTGGTAAGAAGCCTATCGATTTTGGGGGAAATCTGTCAAATTTCAAGGTCACAGTCCACGAAAAACTTTAGAAATTTTAACATAAAAGTTGTTTCCGGACAATAACTCAAAAAGTTTGCATCCGATTTGAATGAAACTTTGGGATATTGTTATATATCAGGTTGGAAAGAAGCCTATCGATTTTGGGGGAAATCCGTCAAATTTCAAGGTCCCAGTCCACGAAAAACGTTAGAAATTTTAACAAAAAAGTTGTTTCCGGACAATAACTCAAAAAGTTTACATCCGATTTGAATGAAACTTTGGGATATTGTCATATATCAGGTTGGTAAGAAGCCTATCGATTTTGGGGGAAATATGTCAAATTTCAAGGTCACAGTCCACGAAAAACGTTAGAAATTTTAACATAAAAGTTGTTTCCGGACAATAACTCAAAAAGTTTGCATCCGATTTGAATGAAACTTTGGGATATTGTTATATATCAGGTTGGTAAAAAGCCTTTTGATTTTGGGGGAAATCCATCAAATTTCAAGGTCGCAGTCCACGAAAAACGTTAGAAAATTTTTCACAAAAGCGGGGGTATCAGCGATCGCTAGATCGACTTTGTCTAGTTAAAATTCTTAAGCCATCTAAGGGATCCATGATCAGTTCTAAGAATGAATGATCTGCCGTAAAGATAGCAATGGAAATGTTTGACAGACTGGACAAGGGCAAGTAATTCTTTCCTTGTTACACAGTAAGATCTCTCTGCCTTATTAAGGCTCTTACTGAAGTAACCAATTACCCTTTCTTGTCCTTCCTGAATTTGAGAAAGAACCCCACCGATACCGAAATTGCTGGCGTCGGTATCCAAAATGAAATAGCCTTCTTCTTGGGGATAGCCTAATATTGGAGCCTCTATTAGTTTTTGTTGCAAATTTTGAAAAGCTTTATCACATTCATCGCACCAACAAAATGATACATCTTTCTCTAATAATCTGTTTAAAGGTCTTGCAATGTGGGAAAAATTTTGAATGAAACGGCGGTAGTATGAGCACAATCCTAGGAAACTTCTAACTTCTTTAATATTTGTTGGAACTGGCCAGTTTTTAATTGCAGAAACTTTTTCTGGGTCTGTCGAAATACCATCGCTTGAAACTATGACCTAAAAATTTTACTTCAGTTTTAAACAACTAACATTTATCAGGATTGATTTTCAGATTTGCGTTGCTGATTCTTCCAAAAACTAATTTTAGATTTTCAAGGGTCTGCTCAAAAGAATTTCCAAATACAATTATATCATCTAAGTATACCAGACACATCAGATGCGTTAAGCCGGACAAAACATTTTCAACCAGTCTTTCAAAGGCAACAAAATCCCGTCATGTCAAGAATTTTTGCCTTTAAACTCATTTTTTAAGCGATATGTCATTTTACAGCCTTATAATTTTTACTTTAATAATATTACTTTAATAATCTTTATTACTTCAAAAGTTATGACCCTTTATTTACAGAAAATGTCCCGTCCTGGTTTTCTTCGTCATGTTTTGAGACCAACCCGCAAATTTCATTCTCTTCCGGTAAAATATCACTCATGAGTAACATGTTTATTCTTAGTTTGTACAATGTTAATGCGTACATTGTTAACTTGTACAATGTTAATGCGTACTTTGTAAGCGTGGCGATTTTGAAAAATAAGTAAAATAGCTGTGAAAGTGAAATATTTGAGAAATATACAAAGAACGAATTAATAACTACTGAAACAATATAATATCCATGAACGAAACGACGTGAAACAAAAAAAAACGTGTGGTTAATACATGCTACCAAGCTGGAAATTGCATTTCTCAAATAAACAATTGAAGAATTCACAATTGACAAAGAAATAACTGAACATGAAAGGAACTGCAAGACTACCAATAAACAAAGAACAAACGAACATATTTTTGGAGGATATCCCCTTCTATAGTAGAAAGGTTAGCCTTGAATCAAATAGTTTCCTTTACAATTTTGATGGGATTATTATATAATTTTAATTCAGGATCAGGATGCATCTTTCGTTTATTACAAAAATGCATCCCAACGGTTTTTCCAGTGTAGAATTTAAAGCCATTCTCCATCGCCCATTTCTCTATTCTATTTAAACATAACTGCAGTTGGCGTTCAATATTATTTATGTTTTTTTCTCGGTAACATATGAGGAAGTCGTCAACATATAGAGAACCATCAATATTATCTTTTAAAACTTTAGCAAGACTATTAATTTTTTATACTGAATAAAGTGACAGAAAGGATACTTCCCTGGGGATCACCCATCTCTTGTTCAAAAGGGTCAGATAAAGTAGAATTTACCTTAACTTTAAATTCTCTGTCAGATAAAAAGTTTGATATAAAGGTAGGAAGTCTACCTTTCAACCCCATATCAAAAAGATCTTTTAAAATATCATATTTCCATGTTGTGTCATATGCTTTTTCTAAATCGAAAAAGATAGACACAACATGTCCATTTTTGGCAAAGGCGTTTCGAATATACGTTTCGAAACGTACAAGATGATCTAGGGTACTTCCCCCTTACCGGAATCCATATTGGATATTTGAGATTAGGTTGTTCGATTAAAAAAAAACAGACAAGGCGATCGTTGATCATCCTTTCCATGGTTTTACAAAGACAGCTTGTGAGGGCTATAGGCCGATAGTAGGACGCTTCTGAGTGATCTTTTCCTGGTTTTGGAATAGGCACAACAGTGGCTATTTTCCAAATATATGGTAAGTCACCCGTTTCCCAAATGTTGTTAATAAGATTCAGAAGGCATTGGAGAGAAGATTGTGGCAGATGTTTGAGAAGTTGATAATGGATGTCATCTGGACAACATGCTGTATCGTGAGATTTGTTCAAAGAAGTTTTTAGCTCTTCCAAAGAAAAAGGTTTATTACAATCTTCTACATTTTTTTAATGGAAATTAAGTTTTGATTTTTCTTTTTGAATTTTAATCCGCTGAAAATTGGGATGTTAATTATGAGCAGAGGAGTGTTTTGCAAATGTTTCGGCCAATTTATTAGATATGTCGGACTCGGATGTTAACAAGTCTTGTCCATCCTTTAAATGATGGACATTTGCTTTACTGTTTTTACCTTCAATTTTACGAATCATGTTCCAAATTTTATTAGGGGCCTCGGTGGCCGAGTGGTTAAGGTAGTTTGTCTACTATTGATCACGTGGTCTGTCAAAACTGAGATTGCGGGTTCGATTCTCACTGCAGGCAGAGTGTACTCGTCTCCAGTCTTAATTGACAAGGATTGCCAGTTTTCCTACCGCAGGTCGGGGGTTTTCTCCGGGTACGCCGTCTTCCTCCCCCAATAAAAACTGGACGCCATCATATAGCTGAAGGGGCCTCGGTGGCCGAGTGGTCAAGGTAGTTCGTCTACTATTGATCACGTGGTCTGTCAACACTGAGATTGCGGGTTCGATTCTCATTGCCGGCAGGGTGTACTCGACTCCAATCTTAATTGACAAGGATTGCCAGTTTTCCTACCGCAGGTCGGGGGTTCTCTCCGGGTACTCCGGCTTCCTCCCCCAATAAAAACTGGACGCCATGAAATAGCTGAAAAATTGCTGAAAGTGGCGTTAAAACACCATTCAAACAAACATATAGCTGAAAAATTGCTGAAAGTGGCGTTAAAGCACCATCAAACAAACAAACAAGAACCAAATTTTATTCATAGGGGTATGGTTATTTAATTTAGAAACATAGTTACGCCAAGAGGTGCGTCGCTTTGTTTCGTTACCCTGCGAGCTTTCGCTCGAAAAATTCGAAATTGGTTAAGATTATTTTGAGTTGGGTGTTTATTAAAGCGTCGTTCGACCTTTTTCCGGTCTTTAATAGCGTCCTCACAGCTGTCGTCGAACCATGGTTTACTAGGATATTTTGGATTTGTCGAGGTCTTAGGAATTGTTTCATCAGCAATTGAAACAAGTGTTTCATTGAATTTTAAAATTGGATTAGAAACTGCTTCAAAAGCATCCGAGTTAAGTCGCTCTATACAGAGTTGTTCAAATAGAGGCCAATTGGCCTTGCCAAATTTATACCGAGCGACTCGTTCTGTGTTTGAAGAGTGTAAAGATTCCAAGATAATTGGAAAGTGATCACTGCCACAGCGATCGTCATGGACTTTCCTTGAGAAATCGGGCAACAGAGAAGGATCTGCTATTGTAAGATTAATAGCCGAATATGATCCATTCCAAGGATGTAAATATGTATTGGTTCCATTATTAAATATGCACAGATCTTCCCGATTCATTAAGCTTTCAATAATTTTACCTTGATCGTTTATTGTGTTACTGCCCCATAAATGGTTGTGTCCGTTTAAGTCCCCAAGTAATATATAAGAGGCCGGAAGCTGATGGGTAAGATGTTTCAACTGATTTAAATTTAACAAATAATTCAGAGGGATATACACAGAACATAAAGTAATCGTTTTATCTAAAGATATCCTTACAGCAACCGCCTGAAGATCAGTGTTACAGGGCTATGTAAAACTTGATCTTTTACAAGAATTGAAGAGCCGCCAGCAGCTCTATCATTCTCGTCTGTATATGTGCTGTATATAGAGAAGTTTTTTAAAGATATGTTGTCATTTCGTTTTAGGTGGGATTTTTGGAGGCAAAATGCAACAGGAGGAAAGGCTTGAACTAATAATGTAATTTCAAGAAAATTAATCTTAAGACCTCGACAATTCCATTGTATTATTGTACCCATTATGGTCTGCGAATAGGGAATAGTTGACAGCTTTTTGGGGGGCTATTCCGTTTGTTTCTGCTGGTGGATCTACTTTTAGATCCAGTATCTAGGGGTAGTGTATTCATGGGATCGCTCCAGATAGTAGTGTCTAGATGATCTAGGCTACCAAACCTGTTGTGGACCTTAATGGGATCCCGAAGCAGATTTGGAGTACGATCTACTTTTTGATTTTAGTTTTTATTTGAATTGGAGTTAGAAGAGTTTGTATTTGAATTGGACTTAATATTTGAATTTGTTTGGGGCTGCTTGAAGAATTAGTTGAGGATTGAAAGGGTGTTGAAGACGAGATCCTGAACATTTTCGAGATGATGTAATTATTTTATCAGTGGTTTGAGCCGGTAGTCTTGTTGGATCTTTTTGATCTATTGGCCATGTGATCATGGTTTGCGTTTCAGATGTAACATAAACGCGTTTTGTCACACTGGCATATGACATTACAGAAGACGATGCATTATTCACTGAACTAAAATGACGACGACCCTCAGGGTAAGTGATGTTTGTTTTCTGTTTTCAATTTTGTATGTCCTTTTCTTTTTTAAAATGGTGACAGTCTATTGAGGACGACATATGGGCTTCAACACAATTGGCACACTTTGGGTCGTGTGTGCAGGTAAAGCCCTCATGCCTTACCTCTGCACAGTTAAAGCATACCAAGGAGCCTCTACATTGTCCCTTGCCATGACCAAATTTTTGGCATTTAAAGCAGCGCACATGATTTGGGATATATGCGCTGACTTGAACGCTGTATAGTCCAATGTTGATAGACTGAAGGACAGATGGAGAATTGAAGTTGAGAAGAAAGGTATTCAGTTTTACCTGAATACCTTATCTCCTGGCAACGAATCGTTTGACCTTTGCTACACCCTGAGGTTTGAGTTTTTCACAAATTTCGTCGTCCGTTAGTTCAGGGAGATCATCGTCTCTGTAATGAATGATCCCTTGACAAGAATTAAATTTCTGTGAGGAGTGGAAGATATGTCTAAATCGATAATTTTATTAAGCTGAAGTAAATTTAAAGATTTTTTTTTTTAAACTTCAATAAGAATTGAGCCGGATTTCATTTTTGTTACGTTTTTAACATCTCCTGCACAGCCTTTAATGGTTTTTCCGATGACGAAAGGGGAAAGTTTTGATAAAGGTGTGTTCGAATCCTTACTGGTCAAAACAATTTAACGTGAAAAGTGATCATCATCAACTATTTCTTTAAGCGAAATGTCATTTTTTTTTCTTTTTTTTGGAACCTGTTTGCGTAAATGTTTTGGAAGCCATGGTAAAAGAATGCGGTTCACCACCCTTGTCACCCACCCGCTACGGAGTGCCAACAAGGGCGATGCCTTGTCTCTGCGGATCACCAACAGAAAGCATCAGGTGTTCCAAGGGTGGTATACTCAAATAGATGCATTTCTCAGCGAACGCAAGGATGAGGCGCACATTTTATAATGGGACATGTCAAATGGAATAAAGCAAGAAACGAGCATTTTACATCTGAAACTAAGAACAATATTAAATACATTATAATTAAGCATTTTATACATTGCACATGAATTTATAAAAAGCACTAACACAAGCAATATATACACTATCCACGAATTTATAAAAGAAGCACTATATACATTTTCCAATGAATAACACAAGCACTATATACACTATCCACGAACTTACAAAAGAAGCACTATATACATTATTCACGAATTTTACAGCTCTTAATACTTGTTATTTAAAAACCAAGTGACCGCCTTTTGAAAGAGTTTAGCTAGTTCTTTATTCCCATCTTCATTTAAATGTACTCCATCGGATAGAAACATAGTGTTCTTGAAGGTTGTTCTTCCATAAAAATATACACCAAGCTGAAGAAAGTCCATCTATCCCCGTTGTCGCATCGGCATCATCAGCTGATTCTTCTCCCGTAAAACGCTCAAGGTTGTTGTAAAACTTACGCCCAGCAGAAAGGCACAACGTCCCTCGCTGGTTATAAGCGACTGCGAAGACGACAGTAGCCAGGATAGCGACTTTGACACGTCGTATCCTTCAGCCCGATATAATTCGAATCGTCCAATTCATCTTCTGGTACTGGCATCACGTTTTTTAAACGCGATAAAAAACTGACTAACAAAGCGAACCTTATTCGAAAGCTTCTCCAACCTATAGTTGCTTATAAAATTGAGACTGAAATTTTGCATGCATGTCAACTATGTGTAAAAATCTAAGTATTCGGTAAACAGGAATTATATGACCAAGGTTCTTTAAATCACTGTACCTGATAATATACTATATGCTAAATGCTGCATACCTTTTTAAAAATTATTTGCTTGCATTTTTTTATTATTTTATATTTTACCTTTTTATTACTTCAAATTATGATCTTCTTCCTAGTTTGTTTTGTGTGAACACAAACTACAAAAAAAACATACAATCTACATGAAGCATGAAGTTTACAATTCATTTAAAAATTGTTTATTATCATCTTAGTTGAATTTTAATAAAATATTGTCCCAATAACCAGGTGTAATATATTTTGACATGCTTTCTCACATTGACTTCAAACAAAAAAATCCAACATTATCAAAAAAGGATTTTGTATTTCGGACCTGTACATTACAACAAAGACTGAGACAGACAAACCAGTTGGAAAAAACAGACTTTATTTTATTCAATTATGTTCCATTGTTTTGGGTTTTTTTTCTCTATTAATTCGGGATCTGTAATATGCTTGATACAGAAAAGGTAAATCGGTTTGGAATAAAGCATGTTTAAGACCTGTTTTAACCATGTTTTTTCTACTTTTGGCAGTAGTAACAATTAGAATTGGAAACATAGATGAAAATAAGGTCCAGTCATTCGAAGCTATGTCAATAATGCTGTAGTTTAATGGTGATGAAATTCCATTTTTAGTTAATTTTGATTTTTTCTATTATTTTAGCAGAAATTAGTAATAAATTACTTAAATTGATTACAGGTCTAAAAATAGTTACCTGAAAGAAAAGATAACATTTATAAGCAGTGCTTATGAATAGTTTACACATGTCTTTTAATTGTTGATGATACATTTTTATGATTTAATGTGATAAACTCGAAGTACTGAAATTTGTTCAACCAGATGAACGATATTATGTATTAAATAACACCCTGAACAAGTTCAGTAAATTATCCAGATCTGAACTCACATGTAGTCCAGTTTTTATTGGGAAGAAAGCCGGAGTACTGGAGAAACCCCCGTCCTGAAGTAGGAAAACTTGCAATCCTTGTCAATTAAGATTGGAGTAGTGTACACCCTTCCAGCAGTGAAAATCGAAGCCGCAATCTCTGCATTGTAAGATCATGTGATCCAGAGTAGACAAACTACCTTAACCACTTAATCAATAATGAATCGTTTTTAAAACTAGAGTTATTTGAACAGGCTGGGATCCAACAATAAAATATTTAAATGAAACCAACATGCTGCAAGAATAATATACATGTAAACCTCGCCATAAGTTAAGCAACACTAGCCAGGACACGATTAGTTGCAAATTTATGGACAGACTAATCATTATATGGTGTACGCCACTTTGTGGCGAGTATTCAAGTTGATGTAACAGGTTTTCAATGCCGAAACAAGTATAATCACGGTTGTATTTTTTTCAACATACAAATGTATATGGTTTAATACCAAATACGAATCTGGTAGAAAATCATGTGTAGTATATCTGCAACATTGAGTGGTAATTTCGAAAATTTCAAAAATAAAAATGTAGATTAGCTTTGTTTGCTAGTCATATTGATTTCATAAAGTTTTTAAACGAATTTTTATGCATAGTTGACATACAATCAAAAGGTAGATATTTTGTTAACAAATAATCATACTTTGGATTCAATTTATTGTTGGAAATTGTAACAAATATAGAGAAAAACATTACATCAAATAATAACATAAATCCTTACAAAAAAACTTTCAGTCTCAAGTTCTGTAATGACTTCTGTAGAAGATATTGCCCTTTAATTATGATAATGACATAAATAGAAACATGAAAGTTCAGGTATATGGTTTCACTTTTTTCTACAACGCTAGTACATGTACAGTATAAAGATGTACCAAATGTAAGAAATTTTAGGGAAGCTCTTAAAAAGATTGTGCATCAATACTGTGTAAATTATAATTTGGAGTTAAATATCAGCATGATTTAAAATTAAAAAAATCGATAGTAATAATTTTATGTTCATTTACCTCAATATGTATTTATGTATATGATTTTGCTCTACAAAAGTATAACTTGTTAAATTTGTTCTTCATTGGAACAATTCACTGTAAAATAGAATTGATATCATAAATTTACTGCAAGTTATAATTTATGTGCCTTGTGGTATTTACCAGAAACAAACGGATTTTTATCGGATTTTTGTGTGCCATTGAAGTTTGATTAAAATGCTCTTTTAATTAATACTGGAAAATACTTGAATTAGAAGACATTTTCTATATTGTGATTTCTTAATCTCTTCAGAAAATGCCTAGAAAAGGAAAAAGCAAACAAACAAGACGACTTCTAAACAAAAAAAAAAAAAAACAGGCAGAGAGGCGCTATATGCTTGCAGCTGCTAAAGAAGAGGAAAGAACCTCTCTAAAAACTTCTGATATAGAGGAAAGAACCTCTCTAAAAACTTCTGATATAGAGGAAAGAACCTCTGTAAAAACATCCATTAATTTGAACAATATGACAGAAAATTTGTCAGTGAATTCATGGCCTGATGAAAATGATAGCACTTTTGTAAAAACTTCTAGAAGTCATGAAAAAACTTGTTTGAAAACATCCATTATAGAGGAAACATTAATTACTTCCAGTATAGAAGAAAAAACTTCTAGTATAGAGGAAAGCACCTCTTTAAAAACCAGTATTGATTTGGAAAATATTATTGCAAGAAAATTAGTAAATATCATTACAGACTATATTGCGGAAAATATTTCAATAAATACATGTAATAATGAATCTTTAAAAACACCGGTTATTGTGGAGAATAGAAATGAAGGAATATCTGATACCATGAAGGATTGTAAAATGCGTTCTCGTCTTTTTAATATTTCAAAAAAGTAATTAATATGTCCTTATAGCGTCAATAGATATATATATATTAACCGATATATCCGCACTTTGCACACGTGTAATGCTACATAAAGTCATTATATTTCACTACGTTACTAACATAAAAGTCAATATTTGATTACACGTTATAGTAAAATATTAAATAAATGTTTTGTTAAAGTGTATTTTGTCCAGTGTACATTGACACTTTTTCATCATGAAAATGGCTTAAAATCATGGCCTATTAGGGCCAGCTTGAATCGAAAAAAAACCAGGATGTTGTCACATTAGAAATGTAATAATATGTTGTACTCATTTACACAGGGGCTGGGTTTTTATATTCAAATTTTCTACCTCGGTATCGCTCAGTATACATATAAGTGAATATAAAATCCCAGGCTTTGTATTACTGCACATCCCCATTGACAAAATAGTGCATTTACACCCAAAATGATAAATTGGTGTTAATTTGTTTATAAAATCACTGTGGTTTACATAGGCTTAACATGCTTAAAATAAGAATTGAGGCATGGATATATTTAGATAATTTACAACTACCCAATGATATATTTTTCAATGAAAAAGCTACCTATTCATATATTTTGGAGGGCTAAAAAGTTACCCATTCATGCCACACATCCGTATATATACTAAGTTATCCCTCCCCCCTCTCTTTTCCGTGGTGCTAGTATAGTTCGGTATGGAACTTTGAAACACAATTACAGCTGCGATAAAGGATTTGTTTGCAAATATTGTTACATATTTTTGAGTAAATCATTAAAATTATTTACCTTTCTTTCAAATTAATTGACCGAGGCAAATTTCATTTGCAATAAAACAGTAGTGATGATTAAATCTGTAGTATAGCTTTCAAGTTCCCGATTAAAGTTAAACAAATGTCCGATTAAAATATACTTACTCGTCAAAATTTACCGAGGTTGTATAACCTTTTACGGTTATTCTTCCTGGAAGTGATAATATCTGAAAAATATAAAAGTCCATACTTCAAGTTTGATATTTTATATTTTAATAAATAAAAAAATCGTGTTTTACACATTTAATATAGACAGGTTCAGAGATTCCGAACTTGTACAGGTAACGATACATGAAAAGTGTAATTTTTCTTCCTACGTCATCAGGCTTTGTGTGTCACGTGATTATTGCAAAAAAACTTGGGTGTCAGAAACTTCTAGAAATCAGTTAACAAGTAAGTCTAGTATGTAGTTTTCTTTACATAAAGCAGCTTTATTCTAAATATTAAGTATACTATTGATTAATTTTAGGATATTCTGCATCATTTTTATTTAAACTTTTGTTGGATCTTTCTAAAACCCGATTAAATGTATATATCCCCCTGAAAAAGGTGAAAAATGAAATGGCAACCATTTTTTTTTCAGATTTGGCGCCAATATAGATATAATATATGATTTTATAGAAACGACTGACCAGTGTAAGAAACGACTTAGCAGTGTAAGTAAATTTTGGATTGTTTTTTACTTTTTATTGTAATTTTTGCGTCTTATATATTAATTAAAACGAAATGCAGGTACAATAACAAGTGAAAAGAAATCGAAAGCACGTGATCGAAACAAATGTAAACCCGTGTATCTACTTAGCAGTACAAGTTTCTGATCTCAGACCGTCTATTTTAATCAAGACTCGAGTGAAATTAAAATTGTAATTAACAATATAGAAGGTAATAATTAAATACTTTTTGCATTAGTTTGTCCAAGAATAAAAGTACTTCATTTTCATTGAATTTTAAATACTAACGTTAGAACTTACTGTGTGTATACTGTGCTGTTTTGCCCGATAGTATGAAAACTGTTTACCATGTTTGGTCGAGTTTGTGATCCTTTTGTAGATCTAGGATATCATTTTTTTTTAACATCAACAATTATTTGCCACAGTTAAACTGCGTTTTAAAATGGGACTGAATTTTGACTTTTATAAAGCGATTTTCCATCTTAAATTTTGACCTAATTTTGAACAGAAGCGTACGTTAATAAAATTCCATTGTAGTTAATTTGAAATCCTTTGTGTAATGTCGTCTGCAATTGAGGTGGGTAAAGCATCGCAGTTTGTCTGAATACCATTGTATTTGACGAAATAAAACAACCGTTTGTTAACAACATTAGACCCATGTAAGAATGGCCCACTTCCTATTGAAATTTGATATATCTACAGGCCTCTGCAATAACTTTTTTTTAAACTTGTCCCATTGAACGAGTAACTTTCAAAATGTATTTTTTCGAATGAAAACATCACTTGTCCGAAAATTTTGACCCAGAACATAAAAAATTTGTATGTTTCAATGATTTGGTTAAATACATATTATGCTCACTAGCTAACGTTATGATAGAATGAAACTGAATTTTCGTCAGATCCATGTGTGTTTATGTTTTGATGTCAACGTAGTTAACTATTATCGGCAAGCTCAGTTCCTTCAAGTGTTTTTTTTTATCACGAATAAGTTGTATACTGGTTCCATTGCAGCTTGTAGTTAGCATACATAGTTTCAAACCAGTGCTAATTAATATGCATAAATTTGTTGACATGTTATCGACAATGAAACAAATAAAAAAAATATAATGGATAATAAATATAAAAAAATTATTGACCAAACTCGCATTTTCAAGAAAAGATACTTCAATTCTTTATGATACTTCATTATAGGCTTATTTTTTTACTTTTCAGACGGACATTTCCACTTGTCCTGGGCAATTGGACATGCGTAATTGTCGAGCGTTGATCTAAATGAAAATTCAGCCACATTTCAAAACGCCTATCTACGAAAGGACCATTAACACGACCAGATGTTGTAAGCAGTTTTAATATTGTCAAACAAAACACTTCAATATAGACACAGTAACAGTTAATGTAGTATTGGCTGTTTGAAAGAACTTTTCTTCGTGGGCATCCATTTTAGTTGTTAGTGAAAAAAATATATTCAATTTATCCCGAAATTGTGTACGGACGCTTATGAAAATGTAAAGAAATGAAGTAGCAAACAAACAGATAATTAAAATTCATTCACGATTTATAATTTTAACTTGTGAAGCAGACAATAATTACATAACGATGTTGACTCGCTTTGTAACGATTTTACAGTTGTGCATTTGTTGTTACAATTATACTTATTTCGTTCGAAAAATATATTTTCGAAAGTTCACAAATTAAATGCAATTATTCAGTTATTAAAACAAATGGTGACAATTACTTGTGTTTATTTGATTTTGTCTTTTAGAAGTAGTTGATTATATTTTTGCCATATAAAAGTAATAATTATTTACTACTTGTGACATACTGTATGTACTTATTATTCTGTTATTTTTTTTAGGTTACCTACCTCAATTGTTGTCCTCGAAGTCGAAGAAAATCTATAACTGGATAAGTTATTCATTTCCACATGAACAATTTGAATTTGCGAAAAAGGTGGTGGTAGTTGCAGCTTTGATTGGTCATTCCAAAGAGCCACCTTTCCATCAATGTCCCCCGCCTGTATATGTATTTCTTTTACCTCATACGTGGAAGTAGAACTTGTATTTCCAGTCTATGATAGTAAAATTTAAAATTTGAATGAATACATATGGAAGGATATTTGAGTTTAAAACTTGTATTAGGCAAGTTATATTAACAATTCTTAATTATGGACTGCTTTTAAAATGTATGCAGGATAGAATTTATTTCACCGTTTTAATAAATGACATTGAATACATGTATTTAAAAAATTAAAGCATGTTGGAAATAGAAATTGGGAAACAAATCAATGAAAGAATGCATACATTTATGTACGTCACTTCACTTAAGGTGCGTCTGGCATAAAGGTCCGCTGCACCAAACATGGCCAGAGACTTTTCTGGTGGATGATTAAATGCATTTACTATCGCCTGACTTTGAACCATTTCCATGATCTGAAAACAGAATATAACAAAATCTACAGAAGTTGTACATAAAAATGTGCTTGCCAAGAAAGAATTTCAACATTTGAAAAAGATATTCATTTTCAGCACATCTTTTTGAGAAAACATTTGTGAATATTGTGTAAGAGTAATGAATAAATAAAGTTAAGACTATACAAAAAAGATCACAGCATGCAAAGAAACGAAGGACACAGCAACAGTTTATTTTGAAACGATCCTTAAAAATTACTATCTCCAACCCAAGGACGGTACTTTTTTTAGATACGACCCACTATAGAATTGAAAATTAAATTTAGCAAACAACTCATAGAAACAATGTTTGCATTCTTTTATTTTTTTTTTTGGTTGCAAATTTTACTTTTCCAACATCCTTTAATTAATCTGTATGACAAGTACATATACAATTGCAAAGTCCAGTAACAAACTTATCCCCACAAAAATAAAACATTAAAAGATTTATTAATATCTGGTTTGAGTAGTCTCCCTTTGCATGGTTACTTGAAAATTTTTAGAAGAAATGAATTATGAATAGAAAACCAAGACAATATTCCTCCATTATATATTCATTATATTGAAGACCTAACATAATTCAATTCTAGGTTTGGTGGACCATCACTGTTAGCAAGATTCATTTATATACATTCCCGTACATAAAAAATATAAATTTCTGTTTCAAAAGTGGAGATAATATTTCTAGAACAGCCCCAAGTATATATATATGCACATAAAAAATATATTTACCACAATTGTAGGCTTGAGCCCAACCCCATATTCCTCTGAGACTTGAGCATACATGATCTTATATACGTGGCCTTCTGCCACTTTGTCAATGCTGGGTTTGAGGAACGAGGACAACTTTATTATTTTGTTTGTTTTCAGGTCAAGGACCTTCATCTGAAATTTTTTGGTCCTTCCTGACCGTGTAACAATACTTCTGAACCCAGAAGTTTCCAGTATTTTAACTATTACTGCGTCCTGGAAGAAAGAATAAAACATTCAGTTTCTAGTATAAAGGAAATGAAACAAGAAAGAATTGAATTGCTGCAATCTGTGCAAGTACTTTTCTTGATGGGCTAATCATAAAATTCAGAATTGTATTTATTGCAATTTGTCCGTTTAAATTTGATTTTTGTTTAATGCCAATTTCAACAATTTTTCCGCTATATCTGGGCGTCCAGTTTTGTAATAAGCTGGAGTACCCGAGCCCCGACCTTCGATAGGGAAACTGATAATCCTTGTCAATTAAAATTGGAGTCGAGTTCACCGTACAGGCTGTGAAACTCGAATCCTAATTAGCTTTGACAGACCACATGATCAATAATAGACAATCACACTTTTGCTTTTGTCGCTGGTAATAATTTAGTTCTATTACTTTCAATGTAGCAGAGTCGAACTGAATTGATCCGACACCATGTCAAAAGTTATTGCATATAATCAGCAATAGTCAATCTTGATCCCTTTCGTCAGCGTCACCATTTTTTTTATTCGTCATTGATAGGAGTTGACAATTCTTGCCATTGTAAATAACCGTGTGTTGTGTATTAATTCTCTTTTGTGCCTGTTTAATTATGTTATTACATTTAAGACATCGAGAACCTTGTCCATCGTAAACTTTCAAAAATCTTTGAAACCACTGGGCCAAGTTTTTAAACTTGACTGCAATCGTCCTTGAGGTTCCTAGTTTAAAACGTTACCAGGGTTTTGAATCGACAGACAAATATGGCAGCTGTTACTAAAAATAGAACATGGGTTTCAACGCACTTTTTTTATTAATATCTGAAATTATAATAGCTATAGAGAAAACAGTTACTTTAAATTGATCAGCACATTAAGGTTTATGATAGTTTCTATTTGTGTAAAGGTTTGTAACAGCTCTTTGTAGGAGTTACTTCCTTTTAATGATGATTTATGACAAAATTTTCGGTATTTACAATATAACTTGAAAACTAGAAGAGATGGATTGAACTAGATATTTCAAAAATGATCAGCAATAGAAGCACTACAATTCACTTAATTGGTCTGAAAGTGTTATTGTCGTTAAATGGCAATGTTTTATGAAATTCTCGTAATTGGCGTGAAATTGTTATATGACTGTATTGCCGTTTAAACAAATTTGTTACGAAATCTGTTTTTGAGCTGCAATTTACAAACTATAGCAAGTAGACATATATTGCATAAATTATCACCGATACAAGTTCTAGAATTCACTTTATTGGTCCGATATTGTCAGATGACTCTTCATAGGAGTTATAACCCTTTTATACAAATTTTTGGTCGAATTTGTAGTTTTTGCACTTGAACTTAAATTGCCATAATAGCTAGATTGAAACTGTAAATTGCGCAAATGATAAGTAAATCAAGCCTACAAATCATTACTTGGTCCAAAATTGGAAGATGAATCTTTATAGAGTTATTTCCCTTTAATAACGAATTTGTCGATGTTTCATCTTACTCTTTAAATGGCAAAAAACTCAAAGGCTGATGTTATTTAAAATGAACATAATTAAAGAATATATATATAAGCACCTCATATTAGAATTATAGATTTAGTGAACCACAAAACCAAGTAACAACCATTTTACTCCGAAGACTGTTCGTAATTTGAATTTAGTCTCCCGTTCAAATATTAGTAAAAATCTATTGGAATTATTGTGGTTATATATATATTATTTTATTGGTGTCCTTTGAATCTCTTCTCATCTCAAATACATAGGCGTAGCATCCGGTACCAATATCAATATTGAACGGGAGACTAAATTCAAATTACGAACAGTCTTCGGAGTAAAATGGTTGTTACTTGGTTTTGTGGTTCACTAAATCTATAATTCTAATATGAGGTGCTTATATATATATTCTTTAATTATGTTCATTTTAAATAACATCAGCCTTTGAGTTTTTTGCCATTTAAAGAGTAAGATGAAACATCGACAAATTCGTTATTAAAGGGAAATAACTCTATAAAGATTCATCTTCCAATTTTGGACCAAGTAATGATTTGTAGGCTTGATTTACTTATCATTTGCGCAATTTACAGTTTCAATCTAGCTATTATGGCAATTTAAGTTCAAGTGCAAAAACTACAAATTCGACCAAAAATTTGTATAAAAGGGTTATAACTCCTATGAAGAGTCATCTGACAATATCGGACCAATAAAGTGAATTCTAGAACTTGTATCGGTGATAATTTATGCAATATATGTCTACTTGCTATAGTTTGTAAATTGCAGCTCAAAAACAGATTTCGTAACAAATTTGTTTAAACGGCAATACAGTCATATGACAATTTCACGCCAATTACGAGAATTTCATAAAACATTGCCATTTAACGACAATAACACTTTCAGACCAATTAAGTGAATTGTAGTGCTTCTATTGCTGATCATTTTTGAAATATCTAGTTCAATCCATCTCTTCTAGTTTTCAAGTTATATTGTAAATACCGAAAATTTTGTCATAAATCATCATTAAAAGGAAGTAACTCCTACAAAGAGCTGTTACAAACCTTTACACAAATAGAAACTATCATAAACCTTAATGTGCTGATCAATTTAAAGTAACTGTTTTCTCTATAGCTATTATAATTTCAGATATTAATAAAAAAAGTGCGTTGAAACCCATGTTCTATTTTTAGTAACAGCTGCCATATTTGTCTGTCGATTCAAAACCCTGGTAACGTTTTAAACTAGGAACCTCAAGGACGATTGCAGTCAAGTTTAAAAACTTGGCCCAGTGGTTTCAAAGATTTTTGAAAGTTTACGATGGACAAGGTTCTCGATGTCTTAAATGTAATAACATAATTAAACAGGCACAAAAGAGAATTAATACACAACACACGGTTATTTACAATGGCAAGAATTGTCAACTCCTATCAATGACGAATAAAAAAAATGGTGACGCTGACGAAAGGGATCAAGATTGACTATTGCTGATTATATGCAATAACTTTTGACATGGTGTCGGATCAATTCAGTTCGACTCTGCTACATTGAAAGTAATAGAACTAAATTATTACCAGCGACAAAAGCAAAAGTGTGATTGTCTATTATTGATCATGTGGTCTGTCAAAGCTAATTAGGATTCGAGTTTCACAGCCTGTACGGTGAACTCGACTCCAATTTTAATTGACAAGGATTATCAGTTTCCCTATCGAAGGTCGGGGCTCGGGTACTCCAGCTTATTACAAAACTGGACGCCCAGATATAGCGGAAAAATTGTTGAAATTGGCATTAAACAAAAATCAAATTTAAACGGACAAATTGCAATAAATACAATTCTGAATTTTATGATTAGCCCATCAAGAAAAGTACTTGCACAGATTGCAGCAATTCAATTCTTTCTTGTTTCATTTCCTTTATACTAGAAACTGAATGTTTTATTCTTTCTTCCAGGACGCAGTAATAGTTAAAATACTGGAAACTTCTGGGTTCAGAAGTATTGTTACACGGTCAGGAAGGACCAAAAAATTTCAGATGAAGGTCCTTGACCTGAAAACAAACAAAATAATAAAGTTGTCCTCGTTCCTCAAACCCAGCATTGACAAAGTGGCAGAAGGCCACGTATATAAGATCATGTATGCTCAAGTCTCAGAGGAATATGGGGTTGGGCTCAAGCCTACAACTGTGGTAAATATATTTTTTATGTGCATATATATATACTTGGGGCTGTTCTAGAAATATTATCTCCACTTTTGAAACAGAAATTTATATTTTTTATGTACGGGAATGTATATAAATGAATCTTGCTAACAGTGATGGTCCACCAAACCTAGAATTGAATTATGTTAGGTCTTCAATATAATGAATATATAATGGAGGAATATTGTCTTGGTTTTCTATTCATAATTCATTTCTTCTAAAAATTTTCAAGTAACCATGCAAAGGGAGACTACTCAAACCAGATATTAATAAATCTTTTAATGTTTTATTTTTGTGGGGATAAGTTTGTTACTGGACTTTGCAATTGTATATGTACTTGTCATACAGATTAATTAAAGGATGTTGGAAAAGTAAAATTTGCAACCAAAAAAAAAATAAAAGAATGCAAACATTGTTTCTATGAGTTGTTTGCTAAATTTAATTTTCAATTCTATAGTGGGTCGTATCTAAAAAAAAGTACCGTCCTTGGGTTGGAGATAGTAACTTTTAAGGATCGTTTCAAAATAAACTGTTGCTGTGTCCTTCGTTTCTTTGCATGCTGTGATCTTTTTTGTATAGTCTTAACTTTATTTATTCATTACTCTTACAAAATATTTACAAATGTTTTCTCAAAAAGATGTGCTGAAAATGAATATCTTTTTCAAATGTTGAAATTCTTTCTTGGCAAGCACATTTTTATGTACAACTTCTGTAGATTTTGTTATATTCTGTTTTCAGATCATGGAAATGGTTCAAAGTCAGGCGATAGTAAATGCATTTAATCATCCACCAGAAAAGTCTCTGGCCATGTTTGGTGCAGCGGACCTTTATGCCAGACGCACCTTAAGTGAAGTGACGTACATAAATGTATGCATTCTTTCATTGATTTGTTTCCCAATTTCTATTTCCAACATGCTTTAATTTTTTAAATACATGTATTCAATGTCATTTATTAAAACGGTGAAATAAATTCTATCCTGCATACATTTTAAAAGCAGTCCATAATTAAGAATTGTTAATATAACTTGCCTAATACAAGTTTTAAACTCAAATATCCTTCCATATGTATTCATTCAAATTTTAAATTTTACTATCATAGACTGGAAATACAAGTTCTACTTCCACGTATGAGGTAAAAGAAATACATATACAGGCGGGGGACATTGATGGAAAGGTGGCTCTTTGGAATGACCAATCAAAGCTGCAACTACCACCACCTTTTTCGCAAATTCAAATTGTTCATGTGGAAATGAATAACTTATCCAGTTATAGATTTTCTTCGACTTCGAGGACAACAATTGAGGTAGGTAACCTAAAAAAAATAACAGAATAATAAGTACATACAGTATGTCACAAGTAGTAAATAATTATTACTTTTATATGGCAAAAATATAATCAACTACTTCTAAAAGACAAAATCAAATAAACACAAGTAATTGTCACCATTTGTTTTAATAACTGAATAATTGCATTTAATTTGTGAACTTTCGAAAATATATTTTTCGAACGAAATAAGTATAATTGTAACAACAAATGCACAACTGTAAAATCGTTACAAAGCGAGTCAACATCGTTATGTAATTATTGTCTGCTTCACAAGTTAAAATTATAAATCGTGAATGAATTTTAATTATCTGTTTGTTTGCTACTTCATTTCTTTACATTTTCATAAGCGTCCGTACACAATTTCGGGATAAATTGAATATATTTTTTTCACTAACAACTAAAATGGATGCCCACGAAGAAAAGTTCTTTCAAACAGCCAATACTACATTAACTGTTACTGTGTCTATATTGAAGTGTTTTGTTTGACAATATTAAAACTGCTTACAACATCTGGTCGTGTTAATGGTCCTTTCGTAGATAGGCGTTTTGAAATGTGGCTGAATTTTCATTTAGATCAACGCTCGACAATTACGCATGTCCAATTGCCCAGGACAAGTGGAAATGTCCGTCTGAAAAGTAAAAAAATAAGCCTATAATGAAGTATCATAAAGAATTGAAGTATCTTTTCTTGAAAATGCGAGTTTGGTCAATAATTTTTTTATATTTATTATCCATTATATTTTTTTTATTTGTTTCATTGTCGATAACATGTCAACAAATTTATGCATATTAATTAGCACTGGTTTGAAACTATGTATGCTAACTACAAGCTGCAATGGAACCAGTATACAACTTATTCGTGATAAAAAAAAAAACACTTGAAGGAACTGAGCTTGCCGATAATAGTTAACTACGTTGACATCAAAACATAAACACACATGGATCTGACGAAAATTCAGTTTCATTCTATCATAACGTTAGCTAGTGAGCATAATATGTATTTAACCAAATCATTGAAACATACAAATTTTTTATGTTCTGGGTCAAAATTTTCGGACAAGTGATGTTTTCATTCGAAAAAATACATTTTGAAAGTTACTCGTTCAATGGGACAAGTTTAAAAAAAAGTTATTGCAGAGGCCTGTAGATATATCAAATTTCAATAGGAAGTGGGCCATTCTTACATGGGTCTAATGTTGTTAACAAACGGTTGTTTTATTTCGTCAAATACAATGGTATTCAGACAAACTGCGATGCTTTACCCACCTCAATTGCAGACGACATTACACAAAGGATTTCAAATTAACTACAATGGAATTTTATTAACGTACGCTTCTGTTCAAAATTAGGTCAAAATTTAAGATGGAAAATCGCTTTATAAAAGTCAAAATTCAGTCCCATTTTAAAACGCAGTTTAACTGTGGCAAATAATTGTTGATGTTAAAAAAAAATGATATCCTAGATCTACAAAAGGATCACAAACTCGACCAAACATGGTAAACAGTTTTCATACTATCGGGCAAAACAGCACAGTATACACACAGTAAGTTCTAACGTTAGTATTTAAAATTCAATGAAAATGAAGTACTTTTATTCTTGGACAAACTAATGCAAAAAGTATTTAATTATTACCTTCTATATTGTTAATTACAATTTTAATTTCACTCGAGTCTTGATTAAAATAGACGGTCTGAGATCAGAAACTTGTACTGCTAAGTAGATACACGGGTTTACATTTGTTTCGATCACGTGCTTTCGATTTCTTTTCACTTGTTATTGTACCTGCATTTCGTTTTAATTAATATATAAGACGCAAAAATTACAATAAAAAGTAAAAAACAATCCAAAATTTACTTACACTGCTAAGTCGTTTCTTACACTGGTCAGTCGTTTCTATAAAATCATATATTATATCTATATTGGCGCCAAATCTGAAAAAAAAATGGTTGCCATTTCATTTTTCACCTTTTTCAGGGGGATATATACATTTAATCGGGTTTTAGAAAGATCCAACAAAAGTTTAAATAAAAATGATGCAGAATATCCTAAAATTAATCAATAGTATACTTAATATTTAGAATAAAGCTGCTTTATGTAAAGAAAACTACATACTAGACTTACTTGTTAACTGATTTCTAGAAGTTTCTGACACCCAAGTTTTTTTGCAATAATCACGTGACACACAAAGCCTGATGACGTAGGAAGAAAAATTACACTTTTCATGTATCGTTACCGGTACAAGTTCGGAATCTCTGAACCTGTCTATATTAAATGTGTAAAACACGATTTTTTTATTTATTAAAATATAAAATATCAAACTTGAAGTATGGACTTTTATATTTTTCAGATATTATCACTTCCAGGAAGAATAACCGTAAAAGGTTATACAACCTCGGTAAATTTTGACGAGTAAGTATATTTTAATCGGACATTTGTTTAACTTTAATCGGGAACTTGAAAGCTATACTACAGATTTAATCATCACTACTGTTTTATTGCAAATGAAATTTGCCTCGGTCAATTAATTTGAAAGAAAGGTAAATAATTTTAATGATTTACTCAAAAATATGTAACAATATTTGCAAACAAATCCTTTATCGCAGCTGTAATTGTGTTTCAAAGTTCCATACCGAACTATACTAGCACCACGGAAAAGAGAGGGGGAGGGATAACTTAGTATATATACGGATGTGTGGCATGAATGGGTAACTTTTTAGCCCTCCAAAATATATGAATAGGTAGCTTTTTCATTGAAAAATATATCATTGGGTAGTTGTAAATTATCTAAATATATCCATGCCTCAATTCTTATTTTAAGCATGTTAAGCCTATGTAAACCACAGTGATTTTATAAACAAATTAACACCAATTTATCATTTTGGGTGTAAATGCACTATTTTGTCAATGGGGATGTGCAGTAATACAAAGCCTGGGATTTTATATTCACTTATATGTATACTGAGCGATACCGAGGTAGAAAATTTGAATATAAAAACCCAGCCCCTGTGTAAATGAGTACAACATATTATTACATTTCTATTGTGACAACATCCTGGTTTTTTTTCGATTCAAGCTGGCCCTAATAGGCCATGATTTTAAGCCATTTTCATGATGAAAAAGTGTCAATGTACACTGGACAAAATACACTTTAACAAAACATTTATTTAATATTTTACTATAACGTGTAATCAAATATTGACTTTTATGTTAGTAACGTAGTGAAATATAATGACTTTATGTAGCATTACACGTGTGCAAAGTGCGGATATATCGGTTAATATATATATATCTATTGACGTTATAAGGACATATTAATTACTTTTTTGAAATATTAAAAAGACGAGAACGCATTTTACAATCCTTCATGGTATCAGATATTCCTTCATTTCTATTCTCCACAATAACCGGTGTTTTTAAAGATTCATTATTACATGTATTTATTGAAATATTTTCCGCAATATAGTCTGTAATGATATTTACTAATTTTCTTGCAATAATATTTTCCAAATCAATACTGGTTTTTAAAGAGGTGCTTTCCTCTATACTAGAAGTTTTTTCTTCTATACTGGAAGTAATTAATGTTTCCTCTATAATGGATGTTTTCAAACAAGTTTTTTCATGACTTCTAGAAGTTTTTACAAAAGTGCTATCATTTTCATCAGGCCATGAATTCACTGACAAATTTTCTGTCATATTGTTCAAATTAATGGATGTTTTTACAGAGGTTCTTTCCTCTATATCAGAAGTTTTTAGAGAGGTTCTTTCCTCTATATCAGAAGTTTTTAGAGAGGTTCTTTCTTCTTCTTTAGCAGCTGCAAGCATATAGCGCCTCTCTGCCTGTTTTTTTTTTTTTTGTTTAGAAGTCGTCTTGTTTGTTTGCTTTTTCCTTTTCTAGGCATTTTCTGAAGAGATTAAGAAATCACAATATAGAAAATGTCTTCTAATTCAAGTATTTTCCAGTATTAATTAAAAGAGCATTTTAATCAAACTTCAATGGCACACAAAAATCCGATAAAAATCCGTTTGTTTCTGGTAAATACCACAAGGCACATAAATTATAACTTGCAGTAAATTTATGATATCAATTCTATTTTACAGTGAATTGTTCCAATGAAGAACAAATTTAACAAGTTATACTTTTGTAGAGCAAAATCATATACATAAATACATATTGAGGTAAATGAACATAAAATTATTACTATCGATTTTTTTAATTTTAAATCATGCTGATATTTAACTCCAAATTATAATTTACACAGTATTGATGCACAATCTTTTTAAGAGCTTCGCTGAAATTTCTTACATTTGGTACATCTTTATACTGTACATGTACTAGCGTTGTAGAAAAAAGTGAAACCATATACCTGAACTTTCATGTTTCTATTTATGTCATTATCATAATTAAAGGGCAATATCTTCTACAGAAGTCATTACAGAACTTGAGACTGAAAGTTTTTTTGTAAGGATTTATGTTATTATTTGATGTAATGTTTTTCTCTATATTTGTTACAATTTCCAACAATAAATTGAATCCAAAGTATGATTATTTGTTAACAAAATATCTACCTTTTATTGATCTTTTCTTCTACTTTAACAACTTCTTTTCAAGGCACTATATAGGCGTCTAAATTCAAACAGCTAAACTGCCAAAAAATAACATAGTTGGAACAACTGACAACATTAGATACATCAATCATTTTATATAAAACAAACAAGTGTGTACTGTTAGCTAATGCTTATTAGTGATACTCTTACTTTTACCAAATTCTGCATGTATGGAAGCGATGTGTAAAAATCTAAGTATTTAATAAACAGAAAAATGATAACCAAGAAGCATAAAATTACTATACACCATATGGTACTATAGAATAAAGCAATATACAAAATATCAGTCTTCTGCACCCTATAGTTGCATGGAAAACTGCGACGGAAATTTTGATTGTATGTCAACTATGCATCTGCACCCTATAGTTGCATGGAAAACTGCGACGGAAATTTTGATTGTATGTCAACTATGCATAAAAATCTAAGTATTCGGTAAACTGGAAGTAGATGACCCATGAACATAAAATTGGTATACACCATATGGTACTATAGGATAAAGCAATATACAAAATATCAGTTTTCTGCACCCTATAGTTGCATGGAAACCTGCGACGGAAATTTTGATTGTATGTCAACTATGCATCTGCACCCTATAGTTGCATGGAAAACTGCGACGGAAATTTTGATTGTATGTCAACTATGCATAAAAATCTAAGTATTCGGTAAACTGGAAGTAGATGACCCATGAACATAAAATTGATATACACCATATGGTACAATAGGATAAAGCAATATACAAAATATCAGTCTTCTGCACCCGATAGTTGCATGGAAAACTGCGACAGAATTTTTTACATGCATGTCAACAATGTTTAAAAATCTAAGTATTCAGTACATATCAAGGACAATTAAATCACTTTACACCATATGGGATAACATCATATGGTGTAAACAATGTTTAAAAATCTAAGTATTCAGTACATATCAAGGAGCATTAAATCACTTTACACCATATGGGACTATAGAATAAAGCAATATTCAAAATATCAATCTTCTCCAACGTATAGTTGCTTAGAAAATTGAGACTTAAATTTTGCATGTATGTCAACTATGTGTAAAAATCTAAGTATTTGGTAAACAGGAATTATATGACCAAGGTTCTCTAAATCGCTATAAACCATAATATACTATATACTAAATGCCGCATACCCTTTAAAAATTTGTTTGCTTGCATTTTTTAATTATTTTATATTTTACCTTTTTATTGCTTCAAATTATGCTCGTCTTCCTAGTTTTTGTGTGAACACAAACTACAAAAAAATAACATAAAATCTACATCAAGCATCAAGTTTACAATTCATTTAAAAATTGTTTATTATCATCTTACTTGAATTTTAATAAAAAAAAATATTGTCCCAATAACCAGGTGTAATATATTTTGACATGCTATCTCACATTTGCTTCAAACAAAAAAAAATCCAACATTATCAATTTCGGACCTGTACATCACAACATAGACTGAGACAGACAAACCAGTTGGAAAAAAAGAGACTTTATTTTATTCAATTATGTTCCATTGTTTTTTTTCTGTATTAATTCAGGATCTGTAATATACTTGACACAGAAAAGGTAAATCAGTTTAGAATAAAGCGTGTTGAAGACCTGTTTTAACCATGTTTTTTCTGTGTTTGGCAGTAGTAAGAATTATAGTTGGAAACATAGATGAAAATATGGCCCAGTCATTCGTGACAAATTTTTCTAAGTTATGTCAATAATGCTGTACTTAAATGGTGATGAAATTCCATTTTAGTTAATTTTAATTTTTTCTATTATTTTAGCAGAAATAATAAATTACTAAAATTGATTACAGGTCTAAAAATAGTTACCTGAAAGAAAAGATAACATTTATAAGCAGTGCTTATGAATAGTTTACACATGTCTTTTAATTGTTGATGATAAATTTTTATGATTTAATGTGCCGGTAAACTCAAAGATCTGAAATTTGTTCAACCAGATGAACGATATTATGTATTAAATAACACCCTGAACAAGTTCGGTAAATTATGCAGATCTGAACTGTCATATTACGTTAACACTGAATAACGAGTATAACGTCTTGTTCTAAAGTTGTACGCACACTCTTTAATCAATAATGTTTGTTTGTTTGAATAATGTTTAAGGCCATTTTCATCAATTTGTCAGCTTTATCATGTCATCCAGTTTTTATTGGGGGAGAAAGCCGGAGTACCTGGAGAAACCCCCGTCCTGAGGTAGGAAAACTTGTAATCCTTGTCAATTAAGATTGGAGTAGTGTAAACCCTTCCGGCAGTGAGAATCGAACCCGCAATCTCTGAGTTGTAAGAGCATGTAATCAATAGTAGACAAACTACCTTAACCACTCGGCCACCCAGCCACCTTAATCAATAATGAATCGTTTTGGACAGAAAACATGCAGTTAGGCGGCGATCCTTTCCTTCATTCTGTTTTTAAAAACAGAGTTATTTGAACAGGCTGGGATCCATCAATAAATTATTTAAATGAAGCCAACATGCCGCAAGAATAATATACATGTACACCTCGCCATAAGTTAAGCAACACTAGCCAGGACACGATTAGTTGCAAATTGATGGACAGACTAATCACTATAGAGTGTACGCCACGAAGTGGCGAGGCTCTAAGTTGATGTGACAGGTTTTCAATGCCGAAACAAGTATTATGCTTAATATCACGATTGTATTTTTTTTCAACATACGAATGTACATGGTTTAACACCAAATACGAATCTGGTAGAAAATCATGTGTAGTATATCTGCAACATTTAGTGCTAATTTGGAAAATTTCAAAAATGAAAATGTAGATTAGCTTTGTTTGCTAGTCATATTGATTTCATAAAGTTTTTAAACGAATTTGTTTACAAGTCTAGTATTTACTATTTAATGTGCTAATTTACCTTTATAAAATCTAAGCAATTGCTCACCAGTTGATTTTAAAATTATACAATAAACTTGTTTATTGTAATATTTGAGAGCACATGCGTGATTAAATGACAGTGGGCAATACTTAGGCAATTCTTCGATTTAAGATGTGACACAATTAACATCTAGTAAAAGTTCACAGGGATGCAATACATTGTATTAATCAGAGGCGCTGACAGGGAAATCTTGACGATAAAATAGTACATATGTAAATATTTTAACACTTTAAGGGAATTATTGTCAATTTAAATCGGTGACAATAAACTTAGGTATTCTTGTATTCTGAATAGATAAGCAAGAAAGCAGATTAATTTCGTTTCAAACAAACATTAAAACAGCATATTTTACAACAAGTCTAGTCTCTAAATTAAATACATATGTAGAAATATTTTAATTTTTTCATTGTGTAAACATGATAGGAAATTGAAAATGCACCATAATTGACCAAGATGGGTTGCAGTATGTAGTGGACAGAACACGATATATCACAGAATACCACTTACCTGACTTACAAAAAAACCTTTTTATGAGACAAGACTTTTCTTGCAAATTTTGATATAAAATGCTAAAGAGTTTATGTAAAGATGATGTTGAATTTCCAATCAGAAGCTATTTGTAGGACAGTTTCTGAAAGGAAGCAGTTTTTATGTTTTTCCATAGGTTAGCATGTTAAGTGATGTTCCATGGTGGCAGCAATAATGTATTTTGGATCAAAACAAAAAACTCAGAATTGGTAGAGGCCCATAGAACATTACATATCTTTCTGCCAAGCAGTTTGTGAGAAAACACATTTTGAAATTTCAACCAATCAGAACACATTTGCAGCTCTGGCAGCCATATTGAATTTCTTATCGGCTCAAACTAAAAAAAATGTTAATAATAAGATTCACTTCTGCATTAGTGTGGAACAGTTTCAGAGAAGAAGCTGTTGGTATGGTTTTCTAATAGGGTCCTGTGTTAACCTGTGTTCCACGGTGGCTGCCGTCTTGAATTTTGGATTGCCACAAAAAACTCAATTTTTTCAAATCAATCTGCTATGTGGTTTCTAAAAAGACGATTTTTGAAATTTCAGTCAATCAGAACCCATTAGTGGCCCTGGAAGCCATGTTCAATTTGCAATTGGCTCGAAAAACTCAAAATAATAAGACAAATATCCATCCATCATTTCTTCATAATTAGGCTTCATTGTGTGGAACAGTTTCCCAGAAGAAGTTGTTTGTATGTTTTTCCCATAAGACTCTATGTAAACGTAAGTCCTGAGATGGCAGCCATCATGGATTTTGGATCAGCACAAAAAACTCAAAACTTTGAAGAGAATCATCTAAGGTACAATTATGCAATATTTCAAATCAATCTGCTATGCAGTGTACGAGAAGAATTATAAAATTCAGCCAATCAGAACGCATTAATGGCCCTGGAAGCCATGTTGAATTCGCAATTGGCTTGAAAAACTCAAAATAATAAGATAATTATCCAATGCTCATTTCCTGATTTTTTTGGCTTCATTGTGTGGAACAGTTTCAGAGAAGAAGTTGTTTGTGTGTTTTCCCTATAGGGTTCTGTGTTAAACTATGTCCTGTGATGGCGGCCATCTTAAATTTTGGATCGGCACAAAAGACTGAAACTTTGTAGAGGACAATCTAAGGTACATTTCTGAAAAATTTCAAATCAATCTGCCAAGCAGTTTCTGAGAAGATTTTATTAATTTCAGCCAATCAGAACACATTAATGGCCCTGGCAGCCATGTTTCATATTTGATCAGCACCAAAAACTCAAACTTTGTTACGAACCATCCAATGAACATTCCTGCCAAGTTTGGTTCCAATTGGCCAAGTGGTTGCGGAGAAGATTTTGTTTTGTTTGAATGGTGTTTTAATGCCACTTTCAGCTATATCGTGGCGTCCAGTTTTTATTGGGGAAGGAAGCCGGAGTACCCGGAGAGAACCCCCGACCTGCGGTAGGAAAACTGGCAATCCTTGTCAATTAAGATTGGAGTCGAGTACACCCTGCCTGCAGTGAGAATCGAACCCACAATCTCAGTGTTGACAGACCACGTGATCAATAGTAGACGAACTACCTTAACCACTCGGCCACCGAGGCCCCTTGCGGAGAAGATTGAAATGTAAAAAGTTTACGGACAACGACGACAACGGACGCCAAGTTTAAAAACGTGTTGTAATGTTCATTTACATGTATGTATGCAACAGCAGTATTCCTCATTCGTGTTGAATTTGAATTAATATGACTGGACACTAAAAATTAATCCATGCACCCTTTTGAAATAAGATTGCTTCTTCAGTTTATATATTCATTGAATATCTTTTTATTTATCATATTTTTGTTATGCATGTGCCTAGGCGGAATAGGCCGTTATTATCCAAAGTTAGTTTTGTGATTTGTTGAATTAACGACAGAATTCAGTCATATTGTTCATAATGTAGCAAATAAACAATTCTAACCTTGGTCTATTTATACAAAATTCAAACATAATATTCATCTGCTTTATGTTATTAAAGCTTTAGAACTAGCGAAACTTACGGGAAAAAATCTTTATGGAAGAAATTTCTTTAGTCGTCTTTCAATATGCACATGGAAAATGCTTTGTTTATCATTTTTCCGTATATGGATAATGTGACCCAATTTTATTATAAATGTGATAAGTTGCATATTATAACAACCCTTCCGTAGTAGGAATCCAGTAGTTTACATATGTATTACCCAAAATGCAACATGCCATTCAGTTTCGGGTTTCTTAATGTTTTTCATGTAGCAAACTGATTAAAAAGAGACACGAATGTCAATTAATACACAACTCACAGCGGGTTAATAAAAATGGGAATATTATCACGTATCAATAATGATCTATTTTAAACACGAAACCGATAAAACAAGTTTGGACACAGAAAAGCGTCTCGCCTGCATTTTGCATCAGTAACAAAAATAAATTTTGTTATAAGCATAACGTAAATAGCATTCGTTATCAGCAGCGGACTGTATACCAAATATTGTCACCATACCATGCATAGTTACAGGGGAACTGTCCTAATACAAAAACTTTAACGCAGTTGCTGGACTGTGACTGGGAAATGAGCTCAAGGTCAAGCGACACCTAACAGACAGTCATGTACTATTCATCAGCAATCTATATACCAATTATTGGCATCCTACCATGCATGGTTATAGAGGAACAGCCGTAACCCAAAAACTTTAACGTAGTCGCTGGACCGTGAAATTGAGGTCAAGGTCAGGTAACACCTATCAGACAGTCATGTACTAGTCATCAGCAACTTATATACCAAATATTGTCATCCTACCATGCGTAGTTACAGAGGAACTGCTGTAACCTAAAAACATTAACATAGTCCCTGGACCGTGAAATTGAGGTGACTGACTGGCAAATGCTCATCATAAGCTTCCTCTGGACCAAATTTGATGGACCTAGGGCTTGGGCTTACAAATATATGAAGGAAGATGTTCAAGTGTTTACGATGCCGCCGCCGGATTCCCATACATATGTCTCGCCTCCAGCGACTTTCGTCGCAGGCGAGACAAAAATGGTGACACTGTCGAAAGATATCAAGATCAACCACGTCTGATTGTATATGCAACTTCATTTAGACATCAAAGTGCCGAGACTAATTCATTCCTGATCTGCTACATTACGAGTAATGGGACTAAATTCGTACCCTCGCCAAAAAAAAAAGACCTTCAGAAAACATTTCCAGATCTATTATTAACAATTAAAAGTATTAAAACAAATAATGAAGGAAATATAATATTTTTATGCATACGATACAATTTGCTGCACACACAGGGGCTGGTAAAAACCTATATATTTCCACTATCGAATGATACTGGTCTCCTACACTAACTACAGGAATCTGACCCCATATCATTTGGGGCGAAATATGGCCTGACAACGAAAAAAAAGTATTGGTGCAAATGAAATGAGCAAAGGAGTCTAACGCAAAAGTAAACAATTAATACCCTCCTATCTTTGTTGTCGAGTTCGCTATGGAAATTTGCACTGACAACATGATTGTACGTGTTATATGTACTCACAAACTTTTATTCTTTAAGATTTTGACATCGATTCCTTTAATAGATCCATATTATTGCAACCGTGAAACTTTTTCTTTTACTTATTTGTTTCAGCGAGTCGGCCGTAAACGACTGTCTCAGTAAATAACCAAAAGTAAAATGCTAATTCAGAACCAGAAAATTTTTTTTCCTGAAATTGCAAGGAAGAGCACATGGCTTATGTCACTGGGTTACGTCCCTTTATCAACACATGTACTAGAAATGTAAACACTTTGATTAAAACTCAATTTTACAAAAAATAATATTTAAAATTAGGATATTTAAATCTTTAAATATTATTTCATTTACATACAAAGGAATGTTTTTTTTACCATTTTACAACATCTATATTCAATTTGGGGTTTACATCCATAAATGCATTCCAGGACTGGCCTATAGTATGTCAGTATGTGTCAAAGTTTATGACAAAAGTATCATTACCAACATTAAGAAAACATCAGATATTAAAAAGAAAACAAAAATGTTTATCATATTTACCCTATTTTACTTTAATCTTGATAGAGTTGAAAAGTTTGCAACTACTTCCGGTTGATTTATTAGCGCCTACTAAAACCTAGTCGACAAACCCATACAGAAAATTCAATATCGACTGTACAATATGTCTCTAACACTGTTTTCAGCTTATTCAAGGATTATCGATAACTATTCAAGTTGCAAATTTAATTATCAAGATTTGAAATTTGAATCACCACAGAATTAAAAAACATGTTAAATAAAACTTACTATGATTCAATTTTGTTTTCTTCAATGACAAAAATAAGATAAAATCCGAAAATCTAGGAGCCATATAAAAATGTTATATGCACCAATTAAAAATTGTTTAAGGCCAGGAAATAATCATCAATTCCAACATATAAATATGAAAACAATCAGTTAGATGTAAAAATTTGAAACTTAACTGAAAGTACCCCAAAATTGTCCCTTTTTTGAATGGTATTTAACAAATAAAATAAAATTGGAGTCAAGCACACACTACTGCAGCCATGATACGCAACCTCAGTGTAACAGTTGATGAATAGTTGATAACTAACTTCTTTAACCACTCTACAACCTAACAGAGGTTTCTAATTTAACTTTAAGTTTCAAACAATGTATTAATATTTTATCAGATACAAATTAAAATTGTCTGTTGCTTAAACTTGTTTTGCCGGATTATAAAATATATATCTTGATGTATAATGAAGATTGGATTGGATTGGATGTCTGCTTTACGTCCAGCGAGCAGTATTTCAGCTATATTCAGGACGGGAACAAGTTAACAAACAATAAATCAACAGAAATGAAGGTGGGATGGGTCACAGGGAATACAATTTCGACTGCCACTGGAAAAGTATGGAGTTTTGGGTAGGGGCGGAGAATTTAGCCTTTTGTAGCGGCTACAATGAGCCTACTCTTTTTGGGAATATACAAAAGGGGTCTTTATCGTGCAAGGAGCGTGGCACTCTCCAAACACGTTACCCACTACGGTCCGCGGTCAGGCTTTCCGTATTATGACCTGGCAACCCCCCAACGAGAGGGTCTCCCCAATCCGCCACCCGAGGACGCGCTGGGCTGCTCTGTGGGTCGAGCACTGGGAACCCTCCCAGTATGGTCCCAGTGTATAATGAAGAATTAAATATATAAAGCTAATGAACAACCACGATCACTTCATCTAAGTTATCAACTAGTTATTGAATGTAACGTGGTATCACGAACTGAACTGAACAAAACAATGTTCTGTCAATTAGTTCTTCCTTTAAATTAAGTCTTTTAATATTGTTACAACATTAAATTATGCGGAATTTCGATTGCAGCAATTTCATCTAAATTTATACTAGAATTTTCCAAATGAGATTTAATTCGGAGGCCAAAAGGTTGAATTTTGTTTGGATGTTTTTCGAAAATGTTTTGATATAGAGGTTTGAAAACACAGTCGTGGGCAGGGTTGCCAGGATATGCCTTTAATTTGGTTGCATATTGCAAAGCAAGCTTTATTCTTCTTTGATACAAAGAAGGCTCGCCTGCTTCTACATATAAACTCTCAACAGGTGTGGTTCTGAAAGCTCCAAGGCATAGTCGCAATCCTTGATGGTGTATAGTATCAAGGATTTTGACATATGACTTGCGAGCAGAACCATAAATAAAGCAACCGTAATCCAATTTAGATCGAACCAGCGATCTATATAGATTAAGTATAACATCGCACTCAGCACCCCAGTCGGTACTGGATACAACTTTTAAAATATCTAATGCTTTAATGCATTTATTTTTTAACATTTTGATATGGGGTAGAAAGGTTAGCCTTGAATCAAATATGAGACCAAGAAAAGTAGTTTCCTTTACAATTTTTATAGGATTATTATGTAATTTTAATTCGGGATCAGGATGCATCTTTCTCTTATTACAAAAGTGCATCCCCACTGTTTTTGCAGTGGAGAATTTAAAACCATTCTCCATTGCCCATTTCTCTATTCTATTTAAACATAACTGCAGTTGACGTTCAATATTATTCATGTTTTTTCCTCGGTAACATATGAGGAAGTCGTCAACATATAGAGAACCATCAATATTATCTTTTAAAACTTGAGCAAGGCTATTAATTTTGATACTAAATAAAGTGACAGAAAGGATGCTTCCCTGGGGAACACCCATTTCCTGTTCAAAAGGGTCAGATAGAGTAGAATTTACCCTAACTTTAAATTCTCTGTCAGATAAAAAGTTTGAAGCAGGAAGATTTTGAAACAATGTTTAATTGAACAATGCAACTTAACATTACTACATAAAAATTACTGATTTCAATCTCGATTCACCCTCAGAATACGTTGAAACTTAAGTACACATACTAGTAAGATTCCGACGTAAACCAATGATATGACAAAATTAAAAACTAATTCACGGAGGCTTTGATTTATCATTGTTTTACAACGCAATAATTGCATCTTTTCCTGTCGTATATGCATAACAGCCGGTAAGGCAGGCACGGCTTCTGCCGTAACAATAACGTTTGCAGGTATAGCATGTCGTACCAATAATTTTCAGACATAAAAATAAAATTGTTCATATTTTTCTTATTTTATTGGTGTCCTTTGAATCTCTTCTCATCTCAAATACATAGGCGTAGCATCCGGTACCAATATCAAATGCGATGCTACGCCCGTATCGCCTTGAAGTTGTAAAACAATGATAAATCATGGCATCCTTGATTTATTTCTACTTTAATAACACAAAAAATTACTGTACATAAGATATCTACGGACCTATAGAAAAAAATCATTTCCGCTATTACATTGCAACGGATAATTATAAAGCGTGCCTCTATTAATAATATCGTACGCAAAAGCTTTCCAGTGGGAATTAGTTTTGAAATTGGAAAAGCTTGTCAAAACACGCCCTCTTTGTGGGGTGTTGCTTACCAATAAAGCATTTTATTCACCACAATTGGGATCTTAAGGCCTTTGAAGCACCTCATATTAGAATTATAGATTTAGTGAACCACAAAACCAAGTAACAACCATTTTACTCCGAAGACTGTTCGTAATTTGAATTTAGTCTCCCGTTCAAATATTAGTAAAAATCTATTGGAATTATTGTGGTTATATATATATTCTTTAATTATGTTCATTTTAAATAACATCAGCCTTTGAGTTTTTTGCCATTTAAAGAGTAAGATGAAACATCGACAAATTCGTTATTAAAGGGAAATAACTCTATAAAGATTCATCTTCCAATTTTGGACCAAGTAATGATTTGTAGGCTTGATTTACTTATCATTTGCGCAATTTACAGTTTCAATCTAGCTATTATGGCAATTTAAGTTCAAGTGCAAAAACTACAAATTCGACCAAAAATTTGTATAAAAGGGTTATAACTCCTATGAAGAGTCATCTGACAATATCGGACCAATAAAGTGAATTCTAGAACTTGTATCGGTGATAATTTATGCAATATATGTCTACTTGCTATAGTTTGTAAATTGCAGCTCAAAAACAGATTTCGTAACAAATTTGTTTAAACGGCAATACAGTCATATGACAATTTCACGCCAATTACGAGAATTTCATAAAACATTGCCATTTAACGACAATAACACTTTCAGACCAATTAAGTGAATTGTAGTGCTTCTATTGCTGATCATTTTTGAAATATCTAGTTCAATCCATCTCTTCTAGTTTTCAAGTTATATTGTAAATACCGAAAATTTTGTCATAAATCATCATTAAAAGGAAGTAACTCCTACAAAGAGCTGTTACAAACCTTTACACAAATAGAAACTATCATAAACCTTAATGTGCTGATCAATTTAAAGTAACTGTTTTCTCTATAGCTATTATAATTTCAGATATTAATAAAAAAAGTGCGTTGAAACCCATGTTCTATTTTTAGTAACAGCTGCCATATTTGTCTGTCGATTCAAAACCCTGGTAACGTTTTAAACTAGGAACCTCAAGGACGATTGCAGTCAAGTTTAAAAACTTGGCCCAGTGGTTTCAAAGATTTTTGAAAGTTTACGATGGACAAGGTTCTCGATGTCTTAAATGTAATAACATAATTAAACAGGCACAAAAGAGAATTAATACACAACACACGGTTATTTACAATGGCAAGAATTGTCAACTCCTATCAATGACGAATAAAAAAAATGGTGACGCTGACGAAAGGGATCAAGATTGACTATTGCTGATTATATGCAATAACTTTTGACATGGTGTCGGATCAATTCAGTTCGACTCTGCTACATTGAAAGTAATAGAACTAAATTATTACCAGCGACAAAAGCAAAAGTGTGATTGTCTATTATTGATCATGTGGTCTGTCAAAGCTAATTAGGATTCGAGTTTCACAGCCTGTACGGTGAACTCGACTCCAATTTTAATTGACAAGGATTATCAGTTTCCCTATCGAAGGTCGGGGCTCGGGTACTCCAGCTTATTACAAAACTGGACGCCCAGATATAGCGGAAAAATTGTTGAAATTGGCATTAAACAAAAATCAAATTTAAACGGACAAATTGCAATAAATACAATTCTGAATTTTATGATTAGCCCATCAAGAAAAGTACTTGCACAGATTGCAGCAATTCAATTCTTTCTTGTTTCATTTCCTTTATACTAGAAACTGAATGTTTTATTCTTTCTTCCAGGACGCAGTAATAGTTAAAATACTGGAAACTTCTGGGTTCAGAAGTATTGTTACACGGTCAGGAAGGACCAAAAAATTTCAGATGAAGGTCCTTGACCTGAAAACAAACAAAATAATAAAGTTGTCCTCGTTCCTCAAACCCAGCATTGACAAAGTGGCAGAAGGCCACGTATATAAGATCATGTATGCTCAAGTCTCAGAGGAATATGGGGTTGGGCTCAAGCCTACAATTGTGGTAAATATATTTTTTATGTGCATATATATATACTTGGGGCTGTTCTAGAAATATTATCTCCACTTTTGAAACAGAAATTTATATTTTTTATGTACGGGAATGTATATAAATGAATCTTGCTAACAGTGATGGTCCACCAAACCTAGAATTGAATTATGTTAGGTCTTCAATATAATGAATATATAATGGAGGAATATTGTCTTGGTTTTCTATTCATAATTCATTTCTTCTAAAAATTTTCAAGTAACCATGCAAAGGGAGACTACTCAAACCAGATATTAATAAATCTTTTAATGTTTTATTTTTGTGGGGATAAGTTTGTTACTGGACTTTGCAATTGTATATGTACTTGTCATACAGATTAATTAAAGGATGTTGGAAAAGTAAAATTTGCAACCAAAAAAAAAAATAAAAGAATGCAAACATTGTTTCTATGAGTTGTTTGCTAAATTTAATTTTCAATTCTATAGTGGGTCGTATCTAAAAAAAGTACCGTCCTTGGGTTGGAGATAGTAATTTTTAAGGATCGTTTCAAAATAAACTGTTGCTGTGTCCTTCGTTTCTTTGCATGCTGTGATCTTTTTTGTATAGTCTTAACTTTATTTATTCATTACTCTTACAAAATATTCACAAATGTTTTCTCAAAAAGATGTGCTGAAAATGAATATCTTTTTCAAATGTTGAAATTCTTTCTTGGCAAGCACATTTTTATGTACAACTTCTGTAGATTTTGTTATATTCTGTTTTCAGATCATGGAAATGGTTCAAAGTCAGGCGATAGTAAATGCATTTAATCATCCACCAGAAAAGTCTCTGGCCATGTTTGGTGCAGCGGACCTTTATGCCAGACGCACCTTAAGTGAAGTGACGTACATAAATGTATGCATTCTTTCATTGATTTGTTTCCCAATTTCTATTTCGAACATGCTTTAATTTTTTAAATACATGTATTCAATGTCATTTATTAAAACGGTGAAATAAATTCTATCCTGCATACATTTTAAAAGCAGTCCATAATTAAGAATTGTTAATATAACTTGCCTAATACAAGTTTTAAACTCAAATATCCTTCCATATGTATTCATTCAAATTTTAAATTTTACTATCATAGACTGGAAATACAAGTTCTACTTCCACGTATGAGGTAAAAGAAATACATATACAGGCGGGGGACATTGATGGAAAGGTGGCTCTTTGGAATGACCAATCAAAGCTGCAACTACCACCACCTTTTTCGCAAATTCAAATTGTTCATGTGGAAATGAATAACTTATCCAGTTATAGATTTTCTTCGACTTCGAGGACAACAATTGAGGTAGGTAACCTAAAAAAAATAACAGAATAATAAGTACATACAGTATGTCACAAGTAGTAAATAATTATTACTTTTATATGGCAAAAATATAATCAACTACTTCTAAAAGACAAAATCAAATAAACACAAGTAATTGTCACCATTTGTTTTAATAACTGAATAATTGCATTTAATTTGTGAACTTTCGAAAATATATTTTTCGAACGAAATAAGTATAATTGTAACAACAAATGCACAACTGTAAAATCGTTACAAAGCGAGTCAACATCGTTATGTAATTATTGTCTGCTTCACAAGTTAAAATTATAAATCGTGAATGAATTTTAATTATCTGTTTGTTTGCTACTTCATTTCTTTACATTTTCATAAGCGTCCGTACAAGCGTCGGGATAAATTGAATATATTTTTTTCACTAACAACTAAAATGGATGCCCACGAAGAAAAGTTCTTTCAAACAGCCAATACTACATTAACTGTTACTGTGTCTATATTGAAGTGTTTTGTTTGACAATATTAAAACTGCTTACAACATCTGGTCGTGTTAATGGTCCTTTCGTAGATAGGCGTTTTGAAATGTGGCTGAATTTTCATTTAGATCAACGCTCGACAATTACGCATGTCCAATTGCCCAGGACAAGTGGAAATGTCCGTCTGAAAAGTAAAAAAATAAGCCTATAATGAAGTATCATAAAGAATTGAAGTATCTTTTCTTGAAAATGCGAGTTTGGTCAATAATTTTTTTCTATTTATTATCCATTATATTTTTTTAATTTGTTTCATTGTCGATAACATGTCAACAAATTTATGCATATTAATTAGCACTGGTTTGAAACTATGTATGCTAACTACAAGCTGCAATGGAACCAGTATACAACTTATTCGTGATAAAAAAAAACACTTGAAGGAACTGAGCTTGCCGATAATAGTTAACTACGTTGACATCAAAACATAAACACACATGGATCTGACGAAAATTCAGTTTCATTCTATCATAACGTTAGCTAGTGAGCATAATATGTATTTAACCAAATCATTGAAACATACAAATTTTTTATGTTCTGGGTCAAAATTTTCGGACAAGTGATGTTTTCATTCGAAAAAATACATTTTGAAAGTTACTCGTTCAAAGGGACAAGTTTAAAAAAAAGTTATTGCAGAGGCCTGTAGATATATCAAATTTCAATAGGAAGTGGGCCATTCTTACATGGGTCTAATGTTGTTAACAAACGGTTGTTTTATTTCGTCAAATACAATGGTATTCAGACAAACTGCGATGCTTTACCCACCTCAATTGCAGACGACATTACACAAAGGATTTCAAATTAACTACAATGGAATTTTATTAACGTACGCTTCTGTTCAAAATTAGGTCAAAATTTAAGATGGAAAATCGCTTTATAAAAGTCAAAATTCAGTCCCATTTTAAAACGCAGTTTAACTGTGGCAAATAATTGTTGATGTTAAAAAAAAATGATATCCTAGATCTACAAAAGGATCACAAACTCGACCAAACATGGTAAACAGTTTTCATACTATCGGGCAAAACAGCACAGTATACACACAGTAAGTTCTAACGTTAGTATTTAAAATTCAATGAAAATGAAGTACTTTTATTCTTGGACAAACTAATGCAAAAAGTATTTAATTATAACCTTCTATATTGTTAATTACAATTTTAATTTCACTCGAGTCTTGATTAAAATAGACGGTCTGAGATCAGAAACTTGTACTGCTAAGTAGATACACGGGTTTACATTTGTTTCGATCACGTGCTTTCGATTTCTTTTCACTTGTTATTGTACCTGCATTTCGTTTTAATTAATATATAAGACGCAAAAATTACAATAAAAAGTAAAAAACAATCCAAAATTTACTTACACTGCTAAGTCGTTTCTTACACTGGTCAGTCGTTTCTATAAAATCATATATTATATCTATATTGGCGCCAAATCTGAAAAAAAAATGGTTGCCATTTCATTTTTCACCTTTTTCAGGGGGATATATACATTTAATCGGGTTTTAGAAAGATCCAACAAAAGTTTAAATAAAAATGATGCAGAATATCCTAAAATTAATCAATAGTATACTTAATATTTAGAATAAAGCTGCTTTATGTAAAGAAAACTACATACTAGACTTACTTGTTAACTGATTTCTAGAAGTTTCTGACACCCAAGTTTTTTTGCAATAATCACGTGACACACAAAGCCTGATGACGTAGGAAGAAAAATTACACTTTTCATGTATCGTTACCGGTACAAGTTCGGAATCTCTGAACCTGTCTATATTAAATGTGTAAAACACGATTTTTTTATTTATTAAAATATAAAATATCAAACTTGAAGTATGGACTTTTATATTTTTCAGATATTATCACTTCCAGGAAGAATAACCGTAAAAGGTTATACAACCTCGGTAAATTTTGACGAGTAAGTATATTTTAATCGGACATTTGTTTAACTTTAATCGGGAACTTGAAAGCTATACTACAGATTTAATCATCACTACTGTTTTATTGCAAATGAAATTTGCCTCGGTCAATTAATTTGAAAGAAAGGTAAATAATTTTAATGATTTACTCAAAAATATGTAACAATATTTGCAAACAAATCCTTTATCGCAGCTGTAATTGTGTTTCAAAGTTCCATACCGAACTATACTAGCACCACGGAAAAGAGAGGGGGGAGGGATAACTTAGTATATATACGGATGTGTGGCATGAATGGGTAACTTTTTAGCCCTCCAAAATATATGAATAGGTAGCTTTTTCATTGAAAAATATATCATTGGGTAGTTGTAAATTATCTAAATATATCCATGCCTCAATTCTTATTTTAAGCATGTTAAGCCTATGTAAACCACAGTGATTTTATAAACAAATTAACACCAATTTATCATTTTGGGTGTAAATGCACTATTTTGTCAATGGGGATGTGCAGTAATACAAAGCCTGGGATTTTATATTCACTTATATGTATACTGAGCGATACCGAGGTAGAAAATTTGAATATAAAAACCCAGCCCCTGTGTAAATGAGTACAACATATTATTACATTTCTATTGTGACAACATCCTGGTTTTTTTTCGATTCAAGCTGGCCCTAATAGGCCATGATTTTAAGCCATTTTCATGATGAAAAAGTGTCAATGTACACTGGACAAAATACACTTTAACAAAACATTTATTTAATATTTTACTATAACGTGTAATCAAATATTGACTTTTATGTTAGTAACGTAGTGAAATATAATGACTTTATGTAGCATTACACGTGTGCAAAGTGCGGATATATCGGTTAATATATATATATCTATTGACGTTATAAGGACATATTAATTACTTTTTTGAAATATTAAAAAGACGAGAACGCATTTTACAATCCTTCATGGTATCAGATATTCCTTCATTTCTATTCTCCACAATAACCGGTGTTTTTAAAGATTCATTATTACATGTATTTATTGAAATATTTTCCGCAATATAGTCTGTAATGATATTTACTAATTTTCTTGCAATAATATTTTCCAAATCAATACTGGTTTTTAAAGAGGTGCTTTCCTCTATACTAGAAGTTTTTTCTTCTATACTGGAAGTAATTAATGTTTCCTCTATAATGGATGTTTTCAAACAAGTTTTTTCGTGACTTCTAGAAGTTTTTACAAAAGTGCTATCATTTTCATCAGGCCATGAATTCACTGACAAATTTTCTGTCATATTGTTCAAATTAATGGATGTTTTTACAGACTGAGGTTCTTTCCTCTATATCAGAAGTTTTTAGAGAGGTTCTTTCCTCTATATCAGAAGTTTTTAGAGAGGTTCTTTCCTCTTCTTTAGCAGCTGCAAGCATATAGCGCCTCTCTGCCTGTTTTTTTTTTTTTTGTTTAGAAGTCGTCTTGTTTGTTTGCTTTTTCCTTTTCTAGGCATTTTCTGAAGAGATTAAGAAATCACAATATAGAAAATGTCTTCTAATTCAAGTATTTTCCAGTATTAATTAAAAGAGCATTTTAATCAAACTTCAATGGCACACAAAAATCCGATAAAAATCCGTTTGTTTCTGGTAAATACCACAAGGCACATAAATTATAACTTGCAGTAAATTTATGATATCAATTCTATTTTACAGTGAATTGTTCCAATGAAGAACAAATTTAACAAGTTATACTTTTGTAGAGCAAAATCATATACATAAATACATATTGAGGTAAATGAACATAAAATTATTACTATCGATTTTTTTTAATTTTAAATCATGCTGATATTTAACTCCAAATTATAATTTACACAGTATTGATGCACAATCTTTTTAAGAGCTTCGCTGAAATTTCTTACATTTGGTACATCTTTATACTGTACATGTACTAGCGTTGTAGAAAAAAGTGAAACCATATACCTGAACTTTCATGTTTCTATTTATGTCATTATCATAATTAAAGGGCAATATCTTCTACAGAAGTCATTACAGAACTTGAGACTGAAAGTTTTTTTGTAAGGATTTATGTTATTATTTGATGTAATGTTTTTCTCTATATTTGTTACAATTTCCAACAATAAATTGAATCCAAAGTATGATTATTTGTTAACAAAATATCTACCTTTTATTGATCTTTTCTTCTACTTTAACAACTTCTTTTCAAGGCACTATATAGGCGTCTAAATTCAAACAGCTAAACTGCCAAAAATAACATAGTTGGAACAACTGACAACATTAGATACATCAATCATTTTATATAAAACAAACAAGTGTGTACTGTTAGCTAATGCTTATTAGTGATACTCTTACTTTTACCAAATTCTGCATGTATGGAAGCGATGTGTAAAAATCTAAGTATTTAATAAACAGAAAAATGATAACCAAGAAGCATAAAATTACTATACACCATATGGTACTATAGAATAAAGCAATATACAAAATATCAGTCTTCTGCACCCTATAGTTGCATGGAAAACTGCGACGGAAATTTTGATTGTATGTCAACTATGCATCTGCACCCTATAGTTGCATGGAAAACTGCGACGGAAATTTTGATTGTATGTCAACTATGCATAAAAATCTAAGTATTCGGTAAACTGGAAGTAGATGACCCATGAACATAAAATTGGTATACACCATATGGTACTATAGGATAAAGCAATATACAAAATATCAGTTTTCTGCACCCTATAGTTGCATGGAAACCTGCGACGGAAATTTTGATTGTATGTCAACTATGCATAAAAATCTAAGTATTAGGTAAACTGGAAGTAGATGACCCATGAACATAAATTGATATACACCATATGGTACAATAGGATAAAGCAATATACAAAATATCAGTCTTCTGCACCCGATAGTTGCATGGAAAACTGCGACAGAATTTTTTACATGCATGTCAACAATGTTTAAAAATCTAAGTATTCAGTACATATCAAGGACAATTAAATCACTTTACACCATATGGGATAACAACATATGGTGTAAACAATGTTTAAAAATCTAAGTATTCAGTACATATCAAGGAGCATTAAATCACTTTACACCATATGGGACTATAGAATAAAGCAATATTCAAAATATCAATCTTCTCCAACGTATAGTTGCTTAGAAAATTGAGACTTAAATTTTGCATGTATGTCAACTATGTGTAAAAATCTAAGTATTTGGTAAACAGGAATTATATGACCAAGGTTCTCTAAATCGCTATAAACCATAATATACTATATACTAAATGCCGCATACCCTTTAAAAATTTGTTTGCTTGCATTTTTTAATTATTTTATATTTTACCTTTTTATTGCTTCAAATTATGCTCGTCTTCCTAGTTTTTGTGTGAACACAAACTACAAAAAATAACATAAAATCTACATCAAGCATCAAGTTTACAATTCATTTAAAAATTGTTTATTATCATCTTACTTGAATTTTAATAAAATAAAATATTGTCCCAATAACCAGGTGTAATATATTTTGACATGCTATCTCACATTTGCTTCAAACAAAAAAAAATCCAACATTATCAATTTCGGACCTGTACATCACAACATAGACTGAGACAGACAAACCAGTTGGAAAAAAAGAGACTTTATTTTATTCAATTATGTTCCATTGTTTTTTTTCTGTATTAATTCAGGATCTGTAATATACTTGACACAGAAAAGGTAAATCAGTTTAGAATAAAGCGTGTTGAAGACCTGTTTTAACCATGTTTTTTCTGTGTTTGGCAGTAGTAAGAATTATAGTTGGAAACATAGATGAAAATATGGCCCAGTCATTCGTGACAAATTTTTCTAAGTTATGTCAATAATGCTGTACTTAAATGGTGATGAAATTCCATTTTAGTTAATTTTAATTTTTTCTATTATTTTAGCAGAAATAATAAATTACTAAAATTGATTACAGGTCTAAAAATAGTTACCTGAAAGAAAAGATAACATTTATAAGCAGTGCTTATGAATAGTTTACACATGTCTTTTAATTGTTGATGATAAATTTTTATGATTTAATGTGCCGGTAAACTCAAAGATCTGAAATTTGTTCAACCAGATGAACGATATTATGTATTAAATAACACCCTGAACAAGTTCGGTAAATTATGCAGATCTGAACTGTCATATTACGTTAACACTGAATAACGAGTATAACGTCTTGTTCTAAAGTTGTACGCACACTCTTTAATCAATAATGTTTGTTTGTTTGAATAATGTTTAAGGCCATTTTCATCAATTTGTCAGCTTTATCATGTCATCCAGTTTTTATTGGGGGAGAAAGCCGGAGTACCTGGAGAAACCCCCGTCCTGAGGTAGGAAAACTTGTAATCCTTGTCAATTAAGATTGGAGTAGTGTAAACCCTTCCGGCAGTGAGAATCGAACCCGCAATCTCTGAGTTGTAAGAGCATGTAATCAATAGTAGACAAACTACCTTAACCACTCGGCCACCCAGCCACCTTAATCAATAATGAATCGTTTTGGACAGAAAACATGCAGTTAGGCGGCGATCCTTTCCTTCATTCTGTTTTTAAAAACAGAGTTATTTGAACAGGCTGGGATCCATCAATAAATTATTTAAATGAAGCCAACATGCCGCAAGAATAATATACATGTACACCTCGCCATAAGTTAAGCAACACTAGCCAGGACACGATTAGTTGCAAATTGATGGACAGACTAATCACTATAGAGTGTACGCCACGAAGTGGCGAGGCTCTAAGTTGATGTGACAGGTTTTCAATGCCGAAACAAGTATTATGCTTAATATCACGATTGTATTTTTTTTCAACATACGAATGTACATGGTTTAACACCAAATACGAAATAGAAAATCATGTGTAGTATATCTGCAACATTTAGTGCTAATTTGGAAAATTTCAAAAATGAAAATGTAGATTAGCTTTGTTTGCTAGTCATATTGATTTCATAAAGTTTTTAAACGAATTTGTTTAAAAGTCTAGTATTTACTATTTAATGTGCTAATTTACCTTTATAAAATCTAAGCAATTGCTCACCAGTTGATTTTAAAATTATACAATAAACAAGTTTATTGTAATATTTGAGAGCACATGCGTGATTAAATGACAGTGGGCAATACTTAGGCAATTCTTCGATTTAAGATGTGACACAATTAACATCTAGTAAAAGTTCACAGGGATGCAATACATTGTATTAATCAGAGGCGCTGACAGGGAAATCTTGACGATAAAATAGTACATATGTAAATATTTTAACACTTTAAGGGAATTATTGTCAATTTAAATCGGTGACAATAAACTTAGGTATTCTTGTATTCTGAATAGATAAGCAAGAAAGCAGATTAATTTCGTTTCAAACAAACATTAAAACAGCATATTTTACAACAAGTCTAGTCTCTAAATTAAATACATATGTAGAAATATTTTAATTTTTTCATTGTGTAAACATGATAGGAAATTGAAAATGCACCATAATTGACCAAGATGGGTTGCAGTATGTAGTGGACAGAACACGATATATCACAGAATACCACTTACCTGACTTACAAAAAAACCTTTTTATGAGACAAGACTTTTCTTGCAAATTTTGATATAAAATGCTAAAGAGTTTATGTAAAGATGATGTTGAATTTCCAATCAGAAGCTATTTGTAGGACAGTTTCTGAAAGGAAGCAGTTTTTATGTTTTTCCATAGGTTAGCATGTTAAGTGATGTTCCATGGTGGCAGCAATAATGTATTTTGGATCAAAACAAAAAACTCAGAATTGGTAGAGGCCCATAGAACATTACATATCTTTCTGCCAAGCAGTTTGTGAGAAAACACATTTTGAAATTTCAACCAATCAGAACACATTTGCAGCTCTGGCAGCCATATTGAATTTCTTATCGGCTCAAACTAAAAAAAATGTTAATAATAAGATTCACTTCTGCATTAGTGTGGAACAGTTTCAGAGAAGAAGCTGTTGGTATGGTTTTCTAATAGGGTCCTGTGTTAACCTGTG